>JAOWCC010000577.1:99563177-99938160 GCA_030867875.1 Actinernus sp. WN-2022 | reverse complement strand
GAAGTTCAAGGTCAAACTCAAGTCTCGTATACTCTCTCTCAGAGTACGATCCCGGTTCTTGTGAGAGAACGCCAGTCACAGAAAACTCTAGCGAAACAATCGTCACGGTCGTCATCGTTCACGGTCGTCGTTCACGGGCGTCGTCACGGACGTCGTTGTCATCGTCATCATCATCATCAATATATCGACCATCATGATCATCAATTACTGTTACCATGATTCCAAAATATTTTACAGCCGTTTGCAAATCCAAGAATTCATAAATTGTGTGAAATAAAGTAATAATGAATTAATATCCAAAATAAGTTAAGTTGCTTTTGTCCAGCTTTTTAAGAAAGAGAAAAGGCGAAAGAGAAACAGAGTGGGAGGAAGAGCACATAAAACACAAACATCCCCGCCCTCCCTTCCCCCGTACCTTTTCTTCTAAAGCCCTGTGCATCGGTATCGGCAGTCTATAGTACGCTAGCTGGGGAGTTCTTGCCATCTGTTGTTCGTACATTTCTCTCATAGACAGTACGCTACTGAACACCCTCGTCTCGTGACTTGAGTTGATGTCCATGTACACCTGAAGGAATATGTGTAATAATTTAATAAACAAAATCGCACCGGAATATAACTTATGCAAAAATGGCGATTTCCTAAAAATAGAACGTCGTGCAGTCGTTCAATTTGAATGCATTCATATTAAAGAGTATACCAAGAGTAGTGATTCAAGATTCAAGATTCATTTATTTGCACATAATTATAACCGTCGGTCCTTATCTTACATTAACATATAAATATATATATATAAAGAAATAAGTGGGGAAAAAAGAATAGGTATGTTTAGAAAAAAAATGTGCGTAGTGGCCAACGTAGCAATAGCTTTCGAGTTGGCCACTACATTGATAAAACTAAATGAGGAGAGAAATAGACATAGCTAATAAATAATAATAAAGAATAATATGAAGTGTAGTTATGTATAGATTTTGATACTGAGAAGTTTGGTTGTGATAATGTAAACTGGTGCTAAGATATTGAGATCTCAATTAACAGAGGTCTATACGGCCAGAACTAAATGTGGACTTTACTACCCTCATTTTCAAGAGTTACTTACTCACAACTCTTAGTCTGTGATTTTAATGTTCATATGCTGGTAAAGCGCCTGTGCTGCATTAGTTATTTCTAGATCTTCGTTAAAATCAATATTGTTTTTTTTATTAAATGCCCTCCCTCTATTACACGCCCCCATTTGGACAATAAAATTTGAAAAACGCTAAGCGCCAGTGGTGTGGTGTACAGCGGTGTACTTAATCGAGGAAATACGGAACACAACGATTTCAAGAACGTTATCTACTTTTTGAAGTGGCCTTTTATTTTCCTGTGTTTCTCTATCGATGTCTTAAAAATTTAAAACACCTCAACCACAGGCGACGTCTTCAATTCGCTAGACGTAAATAATAAAGTAAAATAAAGTAAAGTTCTATATTTAACGTTGGTAGCCCCCTTCAGTCTAATCGACTGCTCTTCCAGGAGGCTGACGGTACACAACGTTACCCCCTTCTCTGACAGAGCTATTTTTTTGAACAACCGGGGCCTGGTATATTTTTGCTAAGTACCTGCACTGGTTTTGATTTTGCTTTCCTGAGTAATTCTTCTTTCAATTCGCTTTCTCTTCGCTAAAACAGAAAAATGGAGAGAATTGGATGAAGAAGTTTGAGTATCAATAAAGCATCCATTTTCTTTGACAACATGGTAACCTGGACATTGATAGGAATTTCTGTTTAAAGTGCCTATGAAGTGAGAAACCGACCATTTTTATTTTATTGTATTAATTTTAGTGTTCCCTTGGTCAGTTTGTGCAATAAAAATCAATTTGGAGAGCGCGAACATTATTTTGTTTCATCTTGAAGTAAATTATGCGACTAATTATACGCCGTAAAATATATGCGTGAAGTCAAGTAAATACTACAAAATACATTACGTTTTTTGACGTCTAATTTTCATTCTAAATATATCTTACTCAGAGGGGCCTTGACGTCGGCCATATTTTTACTTTTGTGAATATAAATGTGCAAACCACTTGATGACACGCATGTGATTACCAGATCTTTAACGGCGTATAAATTGTGGCATGATTTTGGCAATAGAGTACCGAAGTGTAACGTCACAAATTTGCAAAATTTAGATGTAGCTAGAATTCCCGGATTAGGAAAGAGCAATGTAAAGAGCATTACATACCAAAAATGAGGTGTATACGATGAAAAGCGGATGAGATATGAGCATTGGAATATATAATTGCCTTTAACAAATCACTGTATTTTTGTACTGGATCGTATTAACTTAGGAGCCAGGGGCCAGATTTACGAAGGTGTCTTAGGTCACAAGAGCCTCTTAAGATCAGACTTTAGGACAAAAGTGTTATTCACGAACACGTCTGAAGTCTTAAGACGTGTCCTAAATTTAAGAGGTCAAAATCGAAGTCTTATCTTTTAGGATATGTCCTAAACACAACAATGGCGGTCATGTTATGGCGCTCCAACGTCGGCGAGCGTTAAGAGGGGAACACGTCTTTCGAGATCGCCTCTTCGAATATCCTCTCCCATGAGCGTTTCTTCTGAACATTTGTGTCGGTGTTATTTAAGGAGTTCAATAAAATTTATTTCCTACTTTGTACGGCTTCTACCAAAAAAAAGATTAAAGTTAAAAAAGATCTCACTCCAGCTCGCTTGATGGGCACTTTCTGAGTAGGTGAAATTGGGTCCTTTCTATAGTAGCCTGATTATCAGACGATACGAGGTCGTCCGCTCACTTCCTCCCCCTCCCCGTCTGATGGACTTCATAGACTTTCGTGTTCCTGACGTCATAATGTCAACCAATCAGAGCGAACTTTACACTTTTGGCAAAGTCTGGAAATTAAGGAATGTGCTCGCATATTTTTCTGAATGGCGTTGAAGAACTTGATCATTGTGTCGACCGAAGTTGTAAAGCTTTCAGGATTTCGAAGCTATATCCAGAGCAGAAGAAAGCATTGGAATCGTTCATTTATCGAAACGATGTGTTTGTGAATCTACGTACGGACTTTGGTAAATTACTAATCTTCCTCCGCTTATAGATCTCATGCATTTAATAGATCTCAAACATTCTCCTAGGTTTTTGGCTTTTAGAAGACCAAATCTTTCATGGAATATTATGATTTTTCTGCAGGAGTGAACACACATACTGAGTATGTTATGGAAAAAGTTTCATGGCACTTGGGAGAATATTTTTGTTTTCAGAATTATGAACACACTTCCGTAAGTTCATGTACGGCGGGCATCTAAACTTTGCACAAAAAGTCCGGTTAAAACAATCTCTGATACCAAAAAACCTACACTAGGACAACTTTAGGGTCTTGTGTGACTAATCGGCATACATATCAAGCTTCAAAACGTTTTAAAAATAAAAGTAAAAGCGTAAAAGTTCTAAGTTTACAGTAACAAAGTTTACAGTAACAAACTTTACGGCAGTGAATCGAGTCTGATATTTCTTGTATGTATATTTTCTGTCCTGTCCTGCAAATACTGCACGCAAACTTCCGTTTAAAAAGTTCCTGCTCTCCAAAGAACCACAGCAGCTCAAACAGGATACCATTCTGAGAAATCGACAGAAGTTGGAAGCTGTAGATTTTTTTTTCCAGTGCATGAAAGCTGATAGATCCAACTAGTAAAAGCCGCTACTGCACGACTGTTCTACACTTTACGCTTCAATTCTTACGCGTGTTCGTATTGGCTTATTGTAAAAACAAAGGTTGATGACGTCAGGAACATGAAAGTCTATGAAGTCCATCAGACGGGGAGGGGGAGGAAGTGAGCGGACGACCTCGTACCGTCTGATAATCAGGCTATTTCTATAGCGGTTGGTCACAAAGCTCGCGGCAGTATTTTGCACGCGCTGGATTTTCTTCTGTAGATATGCGGGCAGAGGGTAGCATACAGTGTCATTAACATTTAATTTGGAAAGGACAAGGCTATCCGCTAGTTGCTTCTTTGTGTGCTGTGGGGTCATGTTCCGTATTTTACGCAGAATTGACAGGACTCCGTAACACGACGAGACTAAGTGCTTTACGTGGTGCTCTCCAAATTGAGTTTTATTGCACAAAATGACTAAGGGAAGACAAATTTAATACGATAAAATAAACACGGGGTCAATTTTCTCAATTCACAGGCACACTGTAGACGAGCATAAACGTTGTAATGTACCTCAACTTCCCCACAATCGAGTCCCTTGTATGGCATATGCTCTGAAAGATTCTTGAGCTGTTAGGGAAGAACACAGCTACGAATGAAGCTTATTGTTATCATTATCTTCGTTATTGCTATCATCATCATCATCATCATCAATCATCATCACCTTCATCATCATCGTTATTATAAACTCTACACAATAATGTTGAAAGCAGCTTGGAGCTTTTTCTTACCAGAAGTCTTCGTCAACAGTTCTACCATAGTCACGTGCTGAAGGTACACGTGACCTGAGAACATTGTCCCAGATATGATAACCTGCGACCAGGCTCTCCCTTTTCCACTAAATAAATACCTAAAAGAAGGGGACTGGGAGAGGTAAACGAGAGCCTGATACAAATGTCTGTCGAGTCGTTTTCCGCCCCCTGTCACGAATTTTGCGCGAGCCATCCAAGCCAATCAAGATGTCATTCAACTGTGTGCGTCGTCATCATAATCATTATTATCATTGTTATCATCATCATCATCGTTATTTTCATTATTATTATTATTATTTTCATTTTCATTTTCATTATTATTATTATTATTTTCATTATTTTCATTATTATTATTATTATTATTATTTTCATCATTATTATTATTAATATTATTATTATTATTATTTTCATTATTATTATTATTATTATTTTCATTATCAATTATTATTATTATTATTATTATTATTATTTTCATTTTCATTTTCATTATTATTATTTTTTTATTTATTTTTTCATTATTATTATTATTATTATTATTATTATTATCAATTATTATTATTATTATTATTATCATCATCATTGTTGTTATTGTTATTATTATTATCACCATCGTCATTATTAGTGTTATCACATCATCATCATCATCCTCGTAATCATCACTGTTTTCTACAGCTACTACTACTGCCATTGGCATTTCAACTGTCATTTTGAACCAGTCGGAAATCTACTCTAAAGCACAAACTCCCATTACAAGTACCTCTCTTGGACTAAACGTCTCCCCATCGCAGTCCATTGCAAGATCTTCCCGTAGACTGATGGATACTACCTTGGGATGCGAAAACTTTGGGCCTGTTAGGGCATTTACAACGTTCTCCAAACCCTAGGATATAAAAAGCCACCATGACCGGAGAAAACAGTTGTGTGATGTCAGGGGTAGAGAAAGTCAACAGTCAAGTTTGTTAAATAAAATCATTCTAAAGCCATTGGAAAATAAATATGGCGGAGCTTGTACTCGGGTTGGTTTTCGAGGAAAGAAAACGCTTAAAACAAGCTCGATTTCTTCGCAAGATGCCGTTGGCTTCTTCATAGCGGTAACATTTGGCGGACTTCTTAACAATTTCTGGGTTTGTTTTAATTATTATGATAGCTGGTAACATTTTGGTGAATAAGACGGGACTCTTAATAAGAACCATGTAAAGGGTTAAATGCTCACGACAAAAGTGAAACGAGATTCTTCAACAGAAATTACAAGACACTACAAATAGGATAGAGTTACAACGTAGTCAAACTTCTTAACCAAATGATCCTTTCTTTTCAGTCCTACCTTTCTATTTGGCTGGCACATCCCATAAATTGGCAAGCCTGGTACCTTTCTGAAGTTAGAAACCTATGAAAGAAGAAACTGAATAAGTTCGTTCAAATGACATAACAAAACACAATCGTTCTACAGCTATTTCAAAAAAGCTTTTCTCGTGCATGTTGTATTATTGTGCATTCAAAGAACGGATCCAGCAAATGCATAAAAAAAGTTTCAAGAAAAAGAGAATCCCTCATATTGTTTAGGACCGGACATTATTTAGCGGTTGGGGGGGGGGGGGGGGGGGGGGGGTGTGGGTCACGATTTTTTATGCTCCCATTTAGGGGGGGGGGGTAAATTTTTATATGCTCCTCTTTTATATAGGGGGGGCATATATGCTCGCAGCAACTTATTTCGAACGTCTTTGATGTGCCGATACCAAGTTCATATGAATTCTTTTGGGTTCCTCGACCTACATTGTTCCTCGACCTACATTGTTCCTCGTTATCATTGCATCGGAGCAGAGAACTGGTAACTGCAATCACGTGCTTTCGGTGTCCATTTTGGATAGCGAATGAGACCTGAACTATATTCTATAACCACAATAATCCCCGCTTCTATCGCTTTAGTAAGTAGGATATTGCACAAAAAGTTACTGAAACATTCTATCAAAACATTAGGATGCTGTTTACTGCTTTGGGTTGTGAAAGAAAACCCTGTTTCCTCGGTGAATGCGGCTTGTATCCGAGCAGAGTTTCTGTGTTTGATTCCTTCCTCACCAGAGTAACAGACGATACGATTAGATGTTTTTTCGGTGCTGTGGAAAGGCTAGAATGATTAAAGCCTTGTCTGACTGATGTTCCTTGCTTTAACGAACTGAATAACAGCTGTTTGACCCACTGTGTTCACGCATTTAATGCAAATGATCAAACATGAACTGGGTCGTCATACTCAGTGGCCTACGCCAATATACACAGTCGTGACTGTACGTGTCGTCCTCTGTACATATATCATTATATGACAACAAACTAACGGGAAAATATAATCTATTTGTTTCATATAACAATCGCCAAGGTTTTTTAATGAGAGAAACACTGAAAAAGAAAACTGATTACGCGCTGTCGACGATAGCGATCCCTCAATACATTTCAATGTACTGCTGCGACCTCGTATAAACGTATACACTATTCAATGCACCACGGACGTTCAGCGGATTATAACTTAAGAAGTCGAATACATTATCAATAATTAAGCAAATAAAGGATTTTGAGATAACCTCGGAAATGGTTGTCTCCCCTACATGAAGTGTCGATGGCAAATTCAGGCAATTTATTTACTTGTGCACTAATATCACACGGCTCTCGCTAGGAGTAGGAGTCAAATTATTAAACTACAATTTCATATACTATACTGCTTGCAGCACTTATAGGGCTTATCCAAGGGGAGGGTCATTATTTTGTGAGACCAGAGAACTGCAGGGTCACAATTTTTTGGGCAAGCCACAATGCAGATCTAGTAGCCCCCCCTACCACTAAATAATGTCTGGTGCCTTATTGAACTGAATATACTTATAACACACACCTGGACTTGATTAGAGAAACACACCATTATATTAATGAAGCTTCTGTCTTGGAACAGACAATGCAAGATGCACAATACAACATGTACGAGACAACCTGGTTTTGAAATAGGTGTATTAAAGCTTGTGCAGTAGTGGAAAAATGCACCATTGAAATACCTCCACTTCTCGCTGAGTACTCAACACATCAAGGCCAAGAACTTCGTCTGAAACCTAAAGGAAAAAGCAAACTAATTAACGAGTGATTGAGCTATATAACAGTGATACACGTTGGGTTTATGTATATTCCTCAAGAAGATGTAGGTCTGAGCATTGTGATTTGCACCCAACTGTTGTTATTACTCATGAAGCAGGCAGAATTCTGCGCATGCGCGAGAAAATGACGTCAAGTGCTTCGACCAATTCCGCGCACAGGGGTCCATTACCAGGAGCGGCCATTATACTATACCCTTGATCTTGCGTATGCCCAGATTGAGGTATTTTTAGATGTATTTCTCGTGACCTGCCTTCTGACTCAGCTGCGTTCCGTACACGCTTTTCGCCATTATCGAGAGAATGAGAATGATGTGTGGTTCTTTGGGCAGGTGGTTTACTAACACTGCATTGGCCTGCCTTTGATTTGATTGGATTGTCAAAGTGAGGACAGGAGAACTCTCGCAAGATATGTTCTAAATATAGATCAATCCGGTCATACGCTCACTCATAGACTTAGTATGGAAGGTGGACGTTCCTGATAATGGTCTCCTGCCGCGCATTTTCTTGGCACCGTTTCTTGGCGCCGACCACGCCGAAAAGAATGCCGGCCCTGTAAACGGGTAACACGTTCCAATAATGGCTTCTAAATGCAGCATAAGAGTTAATATTTCTACATTAACTGTTCCATACTTAGCATGTTGTTACTATAGAAGTTCGACCACCTTCAGTCTTACGAGTAAACTTTGGACAAACTAAGTTGAGATTACCGTACCGAGTGTTACGTGTGTGCCGTTCGCTGTTAAGCTTTAGCATGTCCATATAAATAGGCACTTGGACTTTTAAACGTTTATATGCTAAGCAGCATTTAGCTAATTTAGCTTCTTCATAAAACGGTACCCACTTAAGACTTAAAAAGTTGGACGCTAGGAGCCTGACAGTCAGTGTTCATAATGACTCTCGCTGCCCTTTTCTGCACTTCAGAATCCTACCTAAACCGGCTTTCTTTATCACAGTTGGTCCATATATAACGTGACGTTTCTTTTTTCTCTCAATTTGCTAATTTATTGCTGAAAATGGCAAGGCTTTCGAGCCTGCTGTGTGTCAACATTCGAGATCTAAAAATGAAGGACTACCGTCTATTTTCGTGTCTACGAATATTCGCTTATTTGTGATTCTGCATGGTCACGCGTGAGATCTTCAACCGCTGAGCAGCTCCTGGAGAGATTGCCTACACACATGCAAGAGCAAGTCATCCTTACCAGGCATGTTGGTTGAATGGCCTTGGACATAAACTCTGACATCACACCCTTCTCCATGACGTCAATATGACTTAACATTCTGTACATCCATGGCCTGTGACGCATCCACTTACAAAATGTCTGGGAGAACACCAGCGGGAACTGGGGCGAGAGAAAAAGGGCAGGGGGTTGTGCCGTCATACACTTTATAATGATATTCTGCAAGTTTTTTCGCACCAAAATAAATTTCTCACAAAGCTGCAAACGAGGAAAAAAATCTAATGTGTTTTCGCGCAAACAAAATCATTCATACTCAGTGTTCTTTCTAGGGTGCGATTTTGCGATATATTTGCCCTGTGACCTTCTGACCTGCTTTGTTCGCATCTGTACTCTAAGTCAGACTCATTATATTTGTCAGTAAACTCCATTATCTGCCATAATTTTTCGATTGTTGTAGAAGGAATTTTGTGCGGAGCCAGGTAACCATTTCCAATAGACCACTTCGCGGTTAATTCCGACATTTTGAAAGGGTGCAACTGAAATATGGCGCGAAATAGAGTGTTCGTATGGGAATCCGATGCCAAATAATTTCCGTTTAATCGAATTTCTGAAATATTCACTGTCTGCAAACTTAAGATTAACTGATCAAAATTTGAGGGATGTAGCTGTGCTGGGAAGCGTGCAATCGCAAGTCGGCGGGAAAATTTACAGACAAATGGATGGGAAACTGAAAACACGACTGCACGCTTCCCAGCACATGCAGCTACATCCCTCAAATTTTGATCAGGTGATCTTTTACCTTGCAGACAGTAAATATTTCTGAAATTCGATTTTACGGAAATTATTTGGCATCGGCGGATTCCCATACAAACACTGTATTTCGCGCAGTGTTTGCACCCCTTTCAAAATGTCAGAATTAACCGCGAACTCTATTGTAAAGCACATGACTATTTTCTAGAATGCGGTTTATATATTAGACAGATAATTCGTGCTCTGTTTCAATCAGATTTGGGGGGAAAATGTCTCCTATATGATACGACAAATGTCTCCAAATTTAAAACGCAATGGGAAACATATCCCATTTCGTTTGATTCCTAGAATGAACACTGCGTACTAGTTGAACATTACTAGAGAAGCCCATCTCTCTTTCTCACTTTGTTTGGAACCATCAGTTTGGAGCATGGCTATATTTAGCTCGAAATTTACTCTCCGCGATTGGCTGATTGCTAAATTTCAATAATTTCATTCAGTGAATTTTCTATTTCCTATTTTACCTGTTCGTGAAGATATGCGTTGAAGAGGATGAGAAAGAAGTATCTCTCCAGATAACTCAACCCTCTCTTAATCCAATAGTCACGTGCATTCTGACCCTGGATAGAACAAAAAGTACAACAGTCTTATAACATACCTTAAGGCTACTATTTATTGCGACACTTAAATTTTGCGATTTAGGAAACTGCATATTTCGCGAGTGTTTTAATTTTGCGATTTTGCAAAGGAAAAAATGGCAAATAAATATCAGTCCTGAGTAAAGACAAGTTAAGCCTAAGGAGTACTACTTTTCAGCTAGATTTTCCTTCGCGCTACGCGCTAAATCATATAAACGAACGCGGAAAGAGGTTCACGCTTAACGGTAGCTTGCAAATGTAGTATTAAACAACAAAACGTGCCACTGACATTTACAACAAAACAATAACCGTTTCTTTATTGCTTAAACTGCAAAACAGGGTAAATTTTGCGAGTAGAAATTGCTGCGGCAACTAATCTTTGCGATTTGCGAAAAATCGCAAAAATCGCAAAGATTAGTTGCCGCAATAAATAGTAGCCTTAGGTACTCAACAAAATGTATGGATTCTAATTGGTCAAGTGACGAGTGCATCTAAAGGTTATTGAGTGCACCGTCGCATGTTCTCAGCAAATGTTTGCTCAGTATATTATTAACAAAAAATCGCATCAACTTCTCGTGAGCACTATACTTGTTGTTCTGGAATTACAAATATAAGCTACATGTAGCAACGTTTGTTCACAAATCGCTCAACTCAGAGACACTCACAAATAAACTCTTCACCCTAAGAAACAATGACTAGTCATTCCACATCCACGTACAGATGCTATACGCAAGTCAATCACATACAGAGCATCCGTACTGTGGAACTACCTAGACGATCTCCTTAAATATAGAAAACACTCGACCTTTAAAAAACGTGTCAAAAGTACATTAACTAATTATACCACTGCAACCAAATATTAGGATCAACAATGAGTTGTCGTACCACTATTATGTTTATTTACGTTTCATGCATGCTTAATCATGTTTGCTTATCCAAATGTTTACTTATTTATTCGACATTTGCCAATCCATTTACACACCTACTCACTTTCCCATCAACATCTTGTAATTTACATGATAAGGTTAGCTAGATCTTTTTATCATTCCTTTTGTATTATCACGGCCATATCAGCTTTGAACGCTGCAGTATCTCCAATACTGTGTTTAAATCAATGCTGCTGCTGCTGCTGTTGTTGTTATTGTATACTTAATTTATAGGCACTGATTTATAGAACTAAATCCCGTATATTACTCACGTTCATGCGATTTGTAGAGGATTTATAGGCACTGAGTGATATTTTGAAAGTTTGATATATACGGGATTAAAAGGCACTGAGTGTATTTTGAAAGTTCTAATAATTGCATGAGCCGCTCTAGGCGAGCACGAGCAGTTTCATGCGATTTTTTGCTGAGAGCATGCGACTGTGCATTTCCATAGTATGTAAATATAGTGTAAATACTTTGTAAATACAGTAATCTACAAAATAATTTGAGACACCGCTCGCTTTTAGAGACCATTCTTTAAATTAACCCCCTCTCCCCCTCTTCAATGTTGTGCTAGGGGCACTTTCAATCTAGAATTCAGTCACAACCAACATTGAAATGGGGGGAGGGGGTTGGGAAACCTCAGCTGTTTGAACTTTGTGTCCAGCATTTTTTCTTCTCGTACATTACATATTTTCTCAACTGTCTCAACATTTTTGCAGATGATTGAGCCTTTAGGCGAGTGCAATTTGAGAACTTTCAAAATATCACTCAGTGCCTATAAATCAAGTACAGCACGAGCAATATCATGCCATTTTTTGTTTATAATATATTGAGCAGACATTTGCTTAGAGCATGCGACTGTGCATTCAATAACCTTCAGACACACTCATCGACATCGACCAATCAGAATCAGATATTTTGTTGAGTACATATAACCTCTACATACACTTTCGAATGCTAAAGTACAGGGTCCGGTTGTTCTAAGCAAGGTTAAGCGCTACCCCGGGATTAAATCGCTAACCCGAGGATAAACTGTACAGATTACAATTACAGATTTAGCAAGGCTTCGAACAACCTGGCCCAGGAAAATGACTGATAGTCTGCCTGTCTCCACATTTCCTTTTACATTTGCATTTACATGATACATTTCTTTAGAGTATTTGCTTTCTGAATAAAATCATTTAAGTTTGGCAAACATCGTCTTTTTTACGCTGCATGTCTTACACATCATGTCAGGAACGGAAACACAATAGTTTTGCCACTCTGAATTTCTAACGGGACCTGAAACCACCATAGGGGCTGATCAAAGCCAGGACTCGGTTAATCCACAGATCGAATTGGAATTTAACGTGTTGGTTTTTGTGGAGGGAGGAAAACCGGAGAACCCGGAGAAAAACTCTCGGAGCAAGAGCGAGATACCAACAAACTCAACTCACACATAGCGCCGCATCCGGGGATCAAACCTGGGCCATAGACTGGGTGAGAGGCAAAGCGCTTAAACACTGCGCCACCCCGGCTCCCACGTTCCCAGTCACGTGTTGCTATATCAGTTCAATAACCAATGAATTGTGCTTGTGATCCCATGGGAAAGACTTTACTGGAAACAGTCACGTGCTGATATATCACTTCAATAACCAATGAATTGAGCTCGTGATCCCATGGGAAAGGCTTTACTGGAAACAGTCACGTGTTGATATATCAGTTCAATAACCAATGAATTGTACTCGTGATCTCATGGAAAAGGCGATATCACTTCAATAACCAATGAATCCCATGGGAAAGGCTTTACTGGAAACAGTCACGTGATATCACTTCAATAACCAATGAATCCCATGGGAAAGGCTTTACTGGAAACAGTCACGTGATATCACTTCAATAACCAATGAATCCCATGGGAAAGGCTTTACTGGAAACAGTCACGTGATATCACTTCAATAACCAATGAATCCCATGGGAAAGGCTTTACTGGAAACAGTCACGTGATATCACTTCAATAACCAATATATCCCATGGGAAAGGCTTTACTGGAAACAGTCACGTGATATCACTTCAATAACCAATGAATCCCATGGGAAAGGCTTTACTGGAAGGCAATAAACTTCTAAACACTGTTTTAGAAAGATCGACAATTTTATGGGAGGTGGAAAATAACATTTACAAACAGGTTTTACTAATACCACTACCGATCTCGTACAAGTGAGTGTCTTTAAATAAATGAAGTAAGATTTTTTTCATCCAGTATAAACATGTGATTGCATTCCTACAAGTAGCCTGTGTACAGCCGTCCGTTTCCCCTCAAAACTCGGAAAGGGACGTCTGTGCTACACTGTCGTTAATCGTGTTCCAGCATAATTTTGCATAAAAGTTCAAACTCTCCACGCACCCCGACGGTTGCCCTCTATCTCGATTACCATTGGCCGAGGAAAACGGGACGATAAACATTGTAGATTTCAGAGTGTTCATTTCCTATTGTTAACGGCAAGACAAAAAATAAATTCCCTTCTTCGCTAGCCTGTACACAGACCTCCGTAATCCCTTCAAAGGAAGGGATTTGGAGATCTTTCTTTCCTCAAGGGAGTTGAAGATTGGATGAACTCGTGAGTTTGAGAACCATGTTAGCTAGAGGGTTAACTGGAAGTCGCGCTCGTAGTGACTGATCTGACCGCCGAGGCTATTGATATTGCTTCTGGTTGATCATCTCCCACAGCCATAGCCTGAATTTCAGCCGTCTCCTCTGGGTTCGTTCCTCCCGAGCAGACGGCTGAAATTCAGGCGACCACAGCCACTCTCTTTTCTTTTTGAAGAACTAGACGATATCTGAAGAAGAGTTTCGTTTGTTTCCTGCAAATTCTTTATAAGCGGTCTTCTCTTCTTCAAAATTCCTAGGCACTTCCTGCATATATGTTGGCCCCACTTTTCATTTGGAATTCAGAGAGAAATAATTTCTTCCCAGACTTTAAATGCGAGCACAGGCACAAAATAGCAATTCGTTATAATACAATTCCAAACCGCGGGAAAACCCGAGCTCAAAGGTCAAGAGCACCAGCCAATCAGCGACTGGTTACAACATTCCTGTAACTATCCACGCGACCTAGAACACGATTAACGAATCCATAGTACAGACCTCCTTTTCCTTCCTTATGAAGGGATTACGGAGGTCTGTGTACAGGCTATCCTACAAGAGGCGCATTATGAAGCGGTCATATCCTTTTCTTATCCCCAAAACATCTCTCCCCTCATTACCTATGACATGGTTTTCGCATTAACTTGTTGGTCATCAACAACATTTAATGGAATCTCATTTTCCTTCTCGGAAAAATTATATTTTATTTGAATAAAAACAGTGAACAAAACTCTTCACCATTCGGACATCAATCTCACAATTTAACCTCATTTCTCTATTATATAATTGTTTTATTATTCATGCACACACTAAACATACCTCTATCACGTAGTCCTCCTTTATTTCCTCCAGTTTCTGCTTACATTCATAGATTCCCATCCTAATATTCATAACATCGGCACAAATATCAATAACAGAGTCAACCTGAAAAAAAGTACCACATAAACTATTAGACAATTACCAGCTGATAGCGTGTGAAGCCATGACACCACGTGACATAACATGGTTCAACATGACATAACATGGTTCAACATGACATAACATGGTTCAACATGGCATAACATGGTTCAACATGACATAACATGGTTCAACATGACATAACATGGTTCAACATGACATAACATGGCATAACATGGTTCAACATGGCATAACATGGTGCAACATGACGTAACATGGTGCAACATGACGTAACATGGTGCAACGTGACGTAACATGGTTCAACATGACATAACATGGTGCAACGTGACGTAACATGGCATAACATGGTTCAACATGGCATAACATGGTGCAACATGACGTAACATGGTGCAACGTGACGTAACATGGTTCAACGTGACGTAACATGGTGCAACGTGACGTAACATGGTTCAACATGACATAACATGGTGCAACGTGACGTAACATGGTTAAACATGACATAACATGGTGCAACATGACATAACATGGTTCAACATGACAAACATGGTTCAACATGGCATAACATAGTTCAACATGACATAACATGGTGCAACATGACATAACATGGTGCAACGTGACGTAACATGGTGCAACGTGACGTAACATGGTGCAACGTGACGTAACATGGTGCAACGTGACGTAACATGGTGCAACGTGACGTAACATGGTTCAACGTGACATACAGTCCCTGTCAAAAGTTTTTCACACCGTACGAACCACATGTGGTAGCATGTGGCACATGTGCCACATGTGTTTACCACTTTCGGTAAAATGAATGTGGCGAAATGTGGCGAAGCGAAATCGGTAACTGAACCACTTTCGGTAAAACGCAATCGGTGACCGAACCACTTTCAGAAAAACGAAATCGGTGACTCTAGATCTACCACCTTCAGTAATTAAACGAATTCGGTGACTCTACCACCTTCGGTAAAACGAATTCGGTGACTCTACCACCTTCGGTAAAATGAATTCGGATAGTCATCATGTTATGTAAATATGGCGCAACGTACGCGATCAATTCTAGTTTAGTTGTAGCAAAGTTCGGCATTTTTATTCATCTGATAAACTTTACAGACTTCTGTACTTTCATACTTTAATCTATCCCTCAATCCCTTCACGATTCTTTAACAGTCGTTGCGTACGCTGTATGTTTTCAATTCAACAGATTCAAGAAGCCAGCTTTTCGGTGTTTACATGTGCTTTCAGCCGTGGAAAGACACAACAAGAATGCCGCGAACTTCGCGGAACATGTATCTTATTGCAGAATGCAGAGTTAAATAATGCGGGAAAGTTTCTCAACTTTTAATACTGGCAAGTGATAAACGTCTACCAAATAGAATATTCTGGAATTCTTTTTATTAACGTGGGATCCGTCATTTTGCTCAAATTGCTCGAACAGAAGTGTGACATTTTTGAATAATCAATGAGCTCTGACAGCAGTGTTTGTTTTGCTTTGAGATCACACCAAAAAATATCTTGATATCTTCCTACTGAATCAAATGCTTTCAAAGTTTTGTATTTTATTTACGGTCTGAACAGTTTTCACCTAATGCGAAAACTGGTTTGAGTCCATTCTGTCAATTAATAAAAACACCCAGGTGAATACATTTTGGATATTTTAATTCGTTATTGGTTAGTTTTGCCGTGAGATCGCACCGAATCTTCTGGAGTTTCAATTTCAGCTTTTTTACTTCATCACTTCGTCAATTTGTGATTGGCATTGCGGTTTATAATTGCTGTGAGACCGGTCTGCAGCGATTGGTCTGATGTCAGATGTGAAACAAACAAGTCTCAGGTCCTCGATCGATCAAACATAGGACCTGTCAAAACTCAGACTGACAGGTTCACGCGTGACTGATTGCAATTGCACAATCTTGATATTTTAATTTCGAAAACATGCCTTTCCAGAATCCGCAAACATTTGCAATGCTTTTGGTCGGAACCTTGAACAACGCAGGAATCTCTCGTAAATGTTAAACTACGGAAGCTAAAGTTCGTTTGTGGATTATTGCTTACTGGTGGGGCCCGCTTTAAAAGTTTGCCACTAGATTATGAACGAACGGCGGTTGTTAGTTTGTGGCGTAAGTTTAAGGTTATATATTCACAGCAGTTCCTTTTTTTTCAGTACAGTTTATCAGTGAGGTTATCAGAAGAAATAGGAAGGAGAGAAATGCTCTTAGCCACTTCGCGGCTTTCTCGGTACAAATCACGATCAAAACAAATAAGTTTTTCGATGATCGCACCAGGACACCGACCTGACGCTTCGCCGACAATTTGAAATTGGAGCTTTTTCTACAATGAAAACACCAATAATTATTGCTGTGCCGATATATCGTTTCAAAGAAGACAAAACGAGATATCATTTTTGATATCTAAACTTCAGCATTTTCAGTTTTAACGTTGTAAAAATCACTTTAGTCGCAAGCAGTGAACTACATGTACATGTACAAGTAACAACTTGTAGACTGTCTTGACCTGCAATGTTTGGTGAAGCGAAATCGGTGACTGAACCACTTTCGGTAAAACGAAATCGGTGACTGAACCACTTTCGTTAAAACACAATCGGTGACCGAACCACATTCGTTAAAACACAATCGGTGACCGAACCACTTTCAGTAAAACGAAATCGGTGACTCTACCACTTTCAGTAAAACGAATTCGGTCTTAAAACGAATGGAGTTTACCGAACGAAATCTACCACATGTGGTTACTGAATCTTCGTTTTACCGAAGCACATACGGTGCCGTATACGGTTGAAAAACTTTTGACAGGGACTGTAACATGGTTCAACATGACATAACATGGTGCAACATGACATAACATGGTTCAACATGACAAACATGGTTCAACATGGTTTTGTTTTTTGTTTGTTTAACCATGGCTTCGCCTTTACAAAGAAATTAGCAGAATAGAAGGGACTTGCTGTCTATGCTATGCTATGACACGACGGGTAGTCGTTATACCAGCCATCATATAAAGTGGAAGGGCTAATTATCTTACTTGCAAACTACCGGTAAGTCAATATCTGATCGCACAAATACGGTTGCTACAGAACTGTAGTTATTCCAACTGCTTTAAGATTGAGAGTTATATACTTGACTGATCTGCGCAATGATTTAAGGGTCAAATAAATATCTAAGACGTTGCACGTGGTGGAAAAATGATTTGTGAGAAAATGCTAGCAGGTTCTTTTCTCCCTCGTTAGTGGAGCTGGAGTAACTGGAGAGAGGGTCATGGTACTGCGCATGTATCGAGTAATCGTTCGGTTGCTGGCTGTTAATTGGATACAAACAGTTAAACTTCCCTCCCTCAATGCTTGATTGAAAGAATTTTCCATAGTTTCCCTGGAGACTGTTTATATACACTGTTTGTTAGTCATTTTTGCATATTTGCTTTGATTTTAAGCATCCCACATGGCCGAGAAGTTCGTTAGTTCATATCAAAATCGGTGGAAATATCTGTTTCCGGCCCGGAACGCGCATGTAACGTCTATTATCGTGACACAGCCCTTTATGCGAGCTGATTTATAATTGTGAAAGAAATAGAGCAAACGAGACACATATCGCGTCTGTACACTCAGCCTGTATAGCAGAGCTGGATAAATTGAGCTCCCCTCGCCAATGCAGTGCCGGTAGCGATTACTATAGCCACGATTGTGCTTATACAGCTATGTCAAAAAGGTTGCCCAGTCAAACGATATTCCCAGACCGCAATAGATTGTGGTTGTAGCTGAAAGTCGGGACTTCGTTTGTTTTTGGATCAAAAATTTCAAGACGGATATTAATGGTCTCCTGCGAGTCGATTTTCGAATTACGCTGTAGTTTATCCGTTTCTCAAAGCTTGACACAACCACAATTAATTTCGGTCTGGGAATGTCGCTTGTCCGGACATCCTAACTGTATACCTCTTGTTTGATTTGAGAACCGTTAGCAAGGTTTTTGATCAGTTGGAGAATGATTCGAAATTCTCCCTTCTCGTAGTTGGGATTGTTCTCATCCAGTGGTATTGGGATCGTGCTGTGGAAAAGGAAAACATTTTTTAGAAATATTACCATTGTTTTTTTTACCACATTAAACAAAGAGGAAATGAGGTAAGAGAACGAATCCCCCTACAGTCAACTCTCGCCTAGCGGACACCCCGCTATTACGGACACCCCGTTATTACGGACAGCAGACAGATCCCCGGCGAAAGCTACAGAGGTTTGACTGAGAATAACTCCCACTATTGCGGACTCTCGCTATTACAGAAATGCGGACACCGCTTCACGCAGTCCCAACGTAACATTTTTATTGTTTCAGCTCTCATTATAGCGGACACCCAGGCCTTCAAATATTTTGTCTTACTTGGCCAGACATGTGTCCTTGCAAACCTTCCCACATGCAGTCTCTGGAAGTGAAATGAACAATCTCAGCTACACTTAGTTGATGCCGTAATGTCTAGCTTCATAAACATGTCCCTCTACATGTATAAACGCTCCACCTAAGTGGACATTTGGCGACTAAATGTCAATAACGTGGAGTTGTTTCTTCTAGAGTGCGGTCAATTTGCACTCGCAAGCGAGAGCTAATGGGGAGAAAGTTGGTGAAACTGCTGCCAAAAGCAGAAAGTCACAGAGCAACATCGGACGCTTTTTTGTGAAAGAATGACTTAGATATCTCGGTCTACTGACTGAATGCTTCGTCAGCGCTTTCATAGATCCTTAGAGCATGCTTGTGCGAAACGATAAGCGTTTAAACTAAATCAATCTCAGTACAGTACAGAAAGTTACGGGTCAAGAACACGCATGTTATCATTACTTTGTTATAAATACCTCTCAAGACTCGTAAGATTGTGAAACATTGGTCAGTTAATAGCCCACTTCCGCAATATGCTTTACTTGTCACACACAAAGGTTTCGATACGAGGCCCCGTGCTAAATTAAATTTATTCTTTTCGTAAATAAACATTTTCACGCTGTAATCACGTTTTTTTTCTCGCACCCCGCTATTGCGGACTCTCGCTATTACGGACACCAAATCACGGTCCCAAGGGTGTCCGCTATAACGAGAGTTGACGGTACATGCATGGATCTGTTCAAATGATAATTATTTGAAATATATTTTTAGATTAATAGGACACAGCCTGGTCATTTTGAGAAAGACACCTGATTGGCGTAAAGTGACGCTGTTGTGCTAAGGAGTGGTTTATAACGATGATATGAGGACCCAGGGGATATAAACAATGGGAAACTAACGAAGTTAGCCTACCAGAACGAGATAGGAATAACTTACATAACGTGTTATGAAAGATTTCAAATGATTATCATGGGGCATGGGGATTCATTCTCTCTTGACTAAACCTAAGATGACGATATTTGCTTCACCAATACCCCCTTATGGCAATGACCTTGTGAATTATGAATAAATGTATAAATAAAGCCCAAAATGAGATGTTAAGTATATTATCAATCAAAAGTTCAATTCTATTCGTCTTTTTTAGCAAACTGTTAACGAAACTGCATGCTTTCGAACATATGTACATGAAATTATACAAATTAATAATCATAATCCGATTATCATAGATTGACCTGAAATCGAGATAAGAAAACGCCATTATAAACCAACAACAATTAAAGTGCCTATGAAGTGAACAAATCGACCCCGTTTTTATTTTATTTTATTACAATTTAGTCTTCCCTTAGTCAATCTGTGTAATTAAAAGTAAATTTGGAGAGCGCGAAAAAACATTTTTCGTGTCGAAGTCATGCATAATTGTCAAAATCATGCGACAATTTTCATGCCGTGAAAGTTAACTAATTACAAGCGTTACCTCAAGTGGTTTGCACATCTGTATTTATAATAGAAAACAGTGCGGTTTTTTGGTCTAATTTGTCTTTCTCGAGGGGCCTTGCCATCTGTCATTTTTTCTGAAAGAAGCCTTGCCGTCAGTCATATTTTACTTTTGTGAATATAAATGTGCAAACCACCTGACGACATGCATGTGATTAACTTACTTTAACGGCATAAAAATTGTCGCATGATTTTGACATTTATGACATTTTGACTTTAACACACACAAAAATGTTCGCAAATTTATTTTTAATTGCACAAAATGACTATGGGACCGTTCATTTTTTATGAGGTGTACACACACCCCCCCCCCCCCCCCCCTCCCTCACTCCCTCCATGAGACTATTTTTTGGATGACCCCCTTCTGCTCCAAGCTCACAATGAGATATGATATTGACAAGAATGTTTAGAATAGCATATATACCAAAAGCAAACATTTTACCAATTCTACTGATTATCAGTGATACTAATTTTGACTTTTTCTACATTACTGCTGAATTCAGCTTTACAAGATCTTTCTACTTTTAAAAGTATTCTTCCCTTAATACTAGACAAGGGTTTTCGCTTGGGTTTCAAAGTACAGGATTTTACCTGAAAAGTACCAGATAGCGGGCTTTTCGTTCACGTATAGGCTTAAAGAATATACCATCAACTCCGAATTAGAGGTAAATATCGAAAAAACGAAAGCAATGATTTTCAACAACTCAGGTAGAAGAATGAACAATTATGCTTTCACTTATTCTAACCAACCAAGAGAAAATATGCGAGTATTTAAATATCTAGGCCTCTGTTTCAGTATTTATGGTAACTTTACTACAGCAAAGATCGAGCTAAAAAAAGTCGCATTAAAAGCATTTTACAAATTACGGAAAACAATGGGTTGTCATTTTAGGACTGATGTTAAACTTACGCTCAAACTATTCGATAGTCTAATCAAACCCATACTTCTTTACGGTAGTGAAATATGGGGTATGGATAAAGTACCAAACAATGACCCAACAGAAAGTGTACAGTTAAAATTCTGTAAATGGTTACTGGGTGTAAGCAGGACCGCCACTAATAATGCTTGTCGGGCCGAATTAGGTAAATTACCAATAAGCATGGACTCCACCCTAAGAAGCCTAAAATACTGGCTAAAAAAATATCAAAATATCACTGAATTAGCGCAAGACGCTGTAGCTGAATCGAGACAGATAGGGAAGCCCACAATGTGGTGCCAAGGAGTACAAAAACATCTGTTTCGACTAGGTTTCGGCGAACTCTGGTTTTTCCAGGAAGAAATCGAACACCCAAACACAATTATTAATAATTTAAAACAAAGACTAGTAGATATTCAAATCCAAAATTGGCATAGTGAGCTATTCAACGATAATAACCGAAAAAAACAACCAAGGTAACAAATTAAGATTTTACCGAACATTGAAATATAAACATGAACTTGAAAATTATCTGTTAAATATTAAGAACGTGAAGCATCGAATTGCGCTAACGAAGTTGAGAATAAGCAACCATGAGCTACAAATTGAGAGGGGCAGATATGAGCGCCCATACAAACCACCCAACAAGAGGCTTTGTCCTCTTTGTAAAGCCGAAGTTGAGGATGAACGGCACTTTATAATTAGATGCACATACTACCAAGTGCCGAGAAAGGAATTATATGCTTCATTGGAAAATACATTGAAAAGATATCTAAAGAAAACAAATGATAACCAAATTTTAACCCTTATACTTAAGGTTATCGTATACCTTCAGGGTACTGTTCCGGACAAAATTAAGTAGCGTCTCGAATATTCGTCGTATTTAGATAAATTATACCTCATTTTAAAGCTTATAAAATAATGAAGCATACCGTTATTACGAAACACAAGCTGACAGTTGAAGGAAGGACTGAGGATTGGATACAACCGTCGTATCAAAACACCGGACATCTATTAATACGTCTTGCTTCTGGACTCCAGCGAAAACCCTTTAGACTGGCTCATTAAAAGAAGAAAATTAACATCATGAAGATGTGTTAAGACAACTTTGAAGCAGAGGAGTAGTTTTTATTAAATTTGTGTACTTTCTATATCATCTGTAGTGATAAATTTCTTCAGGAATACAATCATGTACGTCATGCCATCTCAAAATTTCACATATTTGAGCCCCTTTCATTTCATTTCATTTCATTGAAGCAGCCCCCCTTTGAAGCTCTTTCTTCGTGTGCCCCTCCCCACAAATTCCACCAGCCCCCCCCAAACACACACACACACGTCATAAAACATGAACGGTAACTTGATAGGGAAGACTAAAAATTTAATGAAAGAATATAAAAACGGGATAGATTTTTTTCACTTCATAAGGGAAACAATTTGACAGAAAGGCTTGCAGCGACAAAAAAGGTAGTTTTGAATTTACTGGCGTCAATAACACTTTAGCTCGATTTCAATTAGACTTAAGAGAATCCGGCAGGGAAAAGCAAAGACAGGATACTCAGTGGCGGATCCAGGGGTGGTTACGGGGGTGACATGTCACCCCCCCCCCCCCCCTTTGGGCCAAAAACAAATTCTGTATAAGAATTCGTAAAAATAAAATACATTCGTTCAAATTTTGTAAGAAATTTCGCACCAGAAACTGTACCGATCAAAATAGTCAAACCCTTTTTCAAATCCTGGATCCGACACTGATACTGATATTTCTTCCTTCTGTAACCTCCAATGAGCAACTGTGTTTCAGCATGTGGACATTTGTATTGGAGCATCTTTAACTCGATTGATAACTTTCATAGAAACCCCTCCCCATAATGGCTTCGCAGATCAATCACGGTTCCTGGGAAACTATCCACCCACCCCTCCTTTGGATATACATGTGTAATTAATAGTTAACAATTACCACTTAGACAACGAGAACCAATCACATTGCGGTTTCCAACTTAGGCCGTGTTATTTGAGCCAATCGGTGGCGATTAAAAGACAATGGCATCGCGACTTGCTCGAGCTTCGATCCAGTAAAAGGCGAATTTGGTAGTGGAGTCTTTTGAATGAACAGAAAATCGTGTGGATATGCAAGGATTTGTAAGTTGGCATGCTTCAACCTCGTGACCAGGGTCTTCTTGGTCAGATCCAAAATGGCGGCTACTAGTAGCCGCCATCTTGGATCTGACCGAGAAGACCCTGGTCACGAGGTTGGGCATGCTTGATTTTCGTTTTGCAATGCGTTTAGTTCTCGTTGTCTAATTAGTGGCCCCTGTCTGCCTCCTACGCAGACGTTCGTTTGTCTCGTAACGCAGTCCTCCCGACAGGGGAGTTGTGAGGTAGGAGGTTACTGTCACAGTAGTCGCACTCTAACGTTTGGCTGAGACAGGGGGTGAGGTGTGGGTTTCCCAGAAACCATAATTGATCCGGGTTGGATCAGTTTTACTCACTTCGATTCATCAGGGAAGCCCGTTCGGTGGCACATAATCAAGCAACCAATCACCATGCCCGTTGTGGTTCGGCCCTGGCCCACGTGACAGTTGAATATCATGGCCGGTAAAGGTACAGACGAGTTGGTGTCAAACACCTGAGGGATATCCTTTATTGCGTTGATAAACTGATCGAAATCTTGTTCCTCTGGGGCATTCGTGGCTGTTATTGGAACACGAGAAAATCTGTTGAAGATGCAGTAGACAGTTAGGTGCGATATGGCGGATGTTCGTCAGCGTATCTGGTTTGGTTTCATTATAAAATAAGGTTCAAGGTTTTTATTTCCACAAAACAAAACAATCTTACATCAAGGGCACCCAACGAGTACTTTTTTAAATTCGTTTGAAACTGCAGTTGTCTGCAGCTTATCTAGCCATTTTAGGGCGCCTACTATGTCTAAAGACGTATTCCAGAAAGCTATTAGCTGTTCGGATTTTCTAGGTGGAAATCGCGTCAACCGAAAATGCTATGGCAAAATATTCCCGGCCTACGAATTTGTTAGTAGTCTAGAACAGAAACAAGAATTTATAGCCCAAGTAACTTCATGTTGCAAAGTTTTGTGGAGGTACGAATTTTTTAGGGATTCTTTTTTCCTTTAGGCAATTCTTAGGGGATGAAAATGTGTTGTTCTGACTCTATTGATCAGACGAATTGGGACGTACGAATATTTTAGGGGAAACCTTTTAGTCTCCCTTTTCTTCTATTATTTTTTAGGGATTGAAAACAAATTTTCTAGCCAGTATTTCAGAAAACGATTTTCTAGGGACAATTTTTTTCAAATCCGAAAGTTTTAGGCTAACTTACTCTCCCGAACAGCTTTTTAACCGAAAACTTCGCTGGGTGCCCTTGTTATATTTAGGACATGCGACAAAAGATATTTGCTGATGTGGAGGAGCACAAGTATAAAACCACGAGGGTTACCAAAGTTGCTCATGCCCCTGAAAAAAGTATAAAATAAACTGAAAAGCTTGAAATGGCTTTGATTGCATATTGTTACCGTGAAACAAGGTCTAATAGTCAGTATCTGGTTGCTGTTTTTTCGAGACAGACAACATCCTCAATGCCTGCCATGTTTGCATAAGCGTATTTCATTCGAAAAGTGGACGCGCTTGCCTTAATTGCATCATTTGTATAAGTTACGTGATGGGGCCATACATACGGTAGATACGGTACATGAACTCGATTTTTTGTTTTTGCCATTTCAAAATGGTCACATGACAAAAAACGTGTCGACTGTTTGTATTGTAGTGGTAAATATGACAAGTGATGACGTAATCGCATGGAATGTCACGTGATTCTGTTCAAAGTTCGCGCGTTTTCTTAAAGTTTATCGTCGGCCATTTTTGTTTGTACCTTCAGGCTTCAATTCTGAGGAAAATCAACTGAAATCATACACACTTTGGAGAGGAATAGTATACTTATATATTAAGTAACACTTTCCGTACAAAGGTGAAAACTCGTGCAATCCTAAAATCACTCAAAGAGCGGAGTAAGGAGGATTGGAAGGCCTTCCCACAATTCTATATTATCAATTTTCCCGGTCACGTGAGCAATTCATTCTGTGTTGATCGAATTTCGTGGAGATCGGACCTCAGCAGCACCATGGATCATAAAAAGCACACATTTTCACAAAGCATTTCAAAACCAAAAATTTTCCTGGGATTTTGACGTATCTTTAGGCTAGCTTTGACTTCCCCCTATTTCTGGCCGTTATTTTACAATGAAAGCCTACGAAAAATGGGAAAATATGCAGAGAATTACCTGTGATTTGAGTGAAAAGTTTTCAATTTTAGAGGTTGGCGCGCGCTGCTGACGCAATCTGATCACGCCATTTTCGACGCCATTTCCGAGCGCGCGACTGAATAAACCAAAGTATTACTTATTTCTGCCCTTTATCTTTTCAGGTAATCATAATTGTTTTTAAGTAAAATGATTAACAAAGAATCGTCTGGTTTTTTTTTGGTATAATTAACAATAAACACCACTCGTACTGTTCGCGAAATGCTTCACGAAAGATCGGCGTGAGTACTGTATATCCAGTGAGCGCGATATTTTGTGAATGGTATCGAAACACCGTAAACAATACGCATTTTCAACGGCTTTGTAAACCTCTTAAACCTGGAGCCCTTTGCACAAATTAGACACTTAATTAATTTATGTCACTGCTCATGCTAATTTCCAGGTAAGGTTAGTTGTCTAAAAGGGTTGTAGTTAATTTCTTTCAGGGTAAGATTTACGACTCGAGTTCGCGGAAAATTTCTCCCAAACAACCTCTCGAGAAAAGTGTCCGATAAATATGCTCAGATTGTATGAAAAGTTCAAAGATTGAAGATATTTAGCGAGTAGTAAAGTTAGAAAGTATATTTCTGACTTCGTTGAATCCATCTCTAGTTTCTAGAGTTAAAAAACTTCAAGGAGAAATTTAGCTGGAAATAACAAAACTCGCGGGAAACTCCAAGTTTCTTGCCTTCTTGACAAATTTTCAAGCGCAAGTGTTCATGGGAATTAAGGCCTTCCAATCCTTGGTGTTACAGATCACCACATGACGTAAAACAAAGAAAACTACTGTCTTCTAAAGCAAAACAATACCCTGAAATACAAAGAACCCTAACCCCAGTTAACAGCTCAAAACAAGTTGTTCATAGTTTATTTTACGAAATTTATGGGACTGATTAGCAAGGGCAGCAGTTCTCCTATTTTACTCATCAGTAATTTTAACAGCTCATAGCAAGTTGGTCATAGTTTATTTTATGAAATTTATAGAGTTCAAGATTCAAGATTCATTTATTTATCCATCTCATAAAATTATAGAGTACAAGATAATAAGAAGGGAAGAAAAAAAGAATGGAAAGGAGCATGAGCTTAAAACCCGGAGGGTTACAAAGCGTGCTCATACACCTAGAATAATTAATTACACTAAATAGTCCCATGTAGGTGGAGATGAATCAATTAAATACTACAGCTAAATACATGTATACAAGTGATCTACAAAATAAATACAATGGTGTAAGTCAGCAACTAAGTTAAGTATGTTAAATTAGATTTCGAAAGAAGAATCTAGGAGGTGTTTTCTAAATAAACTAAGAGAAGTCGATTTTTTTTTACCACAATTGCCGGTAATCTCGCGATCTGATTGGTCGATGTGCGGTGGTAAATGAGAGTCCAGACAACGGTGCTGATACGAGAAAGTTATAGACAATGCTGGCTCTTTCAAAGCTCTCACGCTTTGTCACGTTTTCTAATATTGTTGTAAAAAACAAATTTCCTCTGGTTTCCGTGGTGTGGACTCTTATTTACCACGATTTACGTCATCACATGGTCAAAACTTGTTGTGGACACCCTCGGCTGCGCCTTGTGAGTCCACAACAAATTTTGACCATGTGATGACGTAAATCGTGGTAAATAAGAGTCCACACCACGGAAAACCAGAGGAAATTTGCTAAATAGTTAAGGTATTTCATTCCAAATTTGTACTGCACCACATCTTATTGAGAATTTTCCATAATTAGTATTTTGTCTTGGTAAAAATAAATTCATATTTGTTCTAGACCGAGTGTTATGATGTGGACTTCAGCTATACTAGTCAATGGGATGTCAAAACTCGGGTTGGCAAAATATTATTATAATGTTTATAAACAAGTTCACCTAGCTGGAGTTTGGAAATTTCATAAACGTTAAGAAGGTTAAGACGATAGAATAACGGTCAACTATGATCTTGATATTTTGATAATGTTATTACTCGAACAGCACGTTTTTTTGCAAAATGTAAAGAGGCTTTAAGTTTGTTTTATAATTACTACCTCAGATTATGGTACAATAGGATATGTATGAATAGATAAGATTTGATAAACGTTAGATAGTTAAGACCATCCGTTACAACGTTTTTGTAAACCATTAGAAATTTTAGCTTGCCCATTAGAGCCGTTAGCTTGTCCGTTAGAACATTTTGGTAAACCGTTAAAAATGTTAGCTTGCCCGTTAGAACCGTTAACTAAACCGTTTGAAGGCTCTGTAAAAAAATTATACCAACTGATTTTGCTATTTTATTATTTTGTAACTAGATCGATTTGACGACTCCAATTTAAATATTTATCAATTACCACCCCGAAATTTTTTGAATATTTTGACATTTTTGCCAGTAAGATTAACAAATTTATTTGGGTTGTATTTTGTATTTCCAAGTCTTTGTCAAGATCCGAGTGTTCATTATTTATGGCTTTTTTTTTGGGGGGGGGGGGTTGGCATTTCATCTGCTTCTCTTGTTAAAACTTTAATGACCCCCCTATAAAAGTGCTCAAAACTTTATCCCCCCCCCCCCACCAAAACAAAAAAGATGGATTTACAAAAAAGATGGATTTGCAAGAAAGAATGCAAATTTCATATACATGTAATCTATTAAATTTACTATATTAACCCTTTCAGCCCCAACACGACATTTGTTGTGTTTTACTGGTTACTTGCTTTGAGTAGGAATTTCAGTCTGGCTAAGTTGAAAGAGCATTATAGGCCCTAAGAATGACACACAACATAATGTATAGACAAATTATTCTACTGAACTGCATTTAGGCATATTAAAATTGAATCATTTCATCTAAATCCTCCTTTCTTTGCAGAAGTTAACTACAGTTTACATTATTTCATTTCAGAAAAAAAGACTAAATTCACACTTACAGAAAAAAATAGTTCTCCTCAGATTCCAAATTTTCTTACAAAAATGCATGTTTCACATCAAATATAGGCTTTCAAGTTTCCACTAACCTCACTTTCTGTCCCTGAACACTGAAACTTGCCCAGCACCAAGCCACCATTCCATAAGCACTTCAGAGCAAGCTAAATTCAACCACTCTGACCGCAAAGCATGCCGGGAAATCCAATCGACTCCCCTATTTTCATTCTTCAAAATATATACTAAGTCTAAAGCCATTTCGACCTAATAGCTTCATATTGGAATCAATGGCAAGTAAATGTTGTCCAATATTCCAAAAAAGCTATGATAGGTGGCTCCAGACCCCCATTTATAAAGCCCACGCTAAAGTGACAGAAGACGTCCTGGCCCATTAACAAGTAGGAAATGAGGCTCTTTCTCCATCACAATAAACTGGCACAGACTCGGTTCTTTGAGGAAGTGCTGATTGCATGAAGCTCTCATCAGACTTAATGGTGTCCTCCGTTATTTGATGTATCCTGTATTATTTATGTTTAATTTTATAACCTTCTTGTCCATCTTATTCTACCAACCATTTTCAGTTTAATATACTTTGTAAGTGCTACCTGCTAGATTAGTCTTCTGACTATTCAGTGTAGCCTGTACCATAATTTTTGAACAATTCCTCTTTCTTTGATTAAACTTTGTATTTAATATTTAGAGGTATGAAATAAAATGTTGTTGTTGTCCTCCAGCACTCTATAAATTAATGGTGAAAAAGGCTTTAAAAAGCCTTAAATTCTCAGTATTCCTCCAAACAACTTCCCGCCAGCTCCCTAGTAATCCGCAACTGCTTTCAAAATGGCCGTCTAAAAACTTTGAGCCCCCAGTTGAAAATTCCATGGTAACAATGACTACAGTTAATACTTAGGGGTGGAGGGTTCTGTTTGGTCTAGAAATAGCTAAAAATCAGTTCCAAAGACTCATGCAGGGCTGAAAGGGTTAATGTTTCTAGATTTATGGTATTTTCCATGATACATTACCTTTGTTTTATAATAGTAGAAAAGACATATATATACATGTATTCTTCTGAAAATCTCTACCGCACCGTCCTTCCCGGATGGGTACTTGAAATTGTACCATTAATTTGTGCATTATATTGCATTCTAGTGCATCATAATTATTGCATTGTTCTGTAGTCTCAAATAAATAAATGAAAAAGAGCTCAGCATTGGCTAAACTAATCTCCTGAACACCAATGCATTATCTCTCCTTTGGGGATTGTGCCTTTGATCATGAGCTTAGAGAATACCATCCAGTATATAAAGTAAACAAAGCAGAAACATCTTTGAAATGTTGCAAGGGGTGAAGGCCCGAGCCTAAATTTTTGAAATTTTACTGCTCTCTAAAACACTGGTTTCCTGTGTTCTGGAGACTAAACATTGGCTTAGCATTACAACAGCAATTTCATTTTACATGAGGGTGTCAAAACTTTGGTGACCCCCCCAAGGAGTAGGTAAAATATTTGATCATCGACCCCCTTAAAAAAGCACTTAAAACTTTTGTTGCCCCCCCCCCAATGATTTAACCGACCCCCCCCCCCCCCCCCCCATGCCATAAATAATGAACACTCCATTAGCAAGGGCAACTGCATTTACCATACAGTCCTTAAGCAGGAGCAACTGAATGTTACTATAATAATTCTTACTGTTTGGAATTTTGCAACAGTTACGGTTGAGTAACTGTGATTGTGGCATGTGCCTAAATGTGCTACCCATTTAGTGCTGCGTTTGCCTGGGGCGGGGCAGCATCATTCATTGCATAATGATGCTTCTGGCGTTTTCAGTGCCCTCACCTTTACTGGGCTACATTATGTAATCAATAATTCTTAAGTGAAATCTGATATCTATCAGATTAATAAAATCGGCATATTAGTCCAACAATGGCGTAATACATGTTCATTGCCCAGTAAACCGAGCGCAGGCAAATCAGCACTTGGAGGATATAGTGGATAAAGGAGGGAAGACATAATGAATCAAACAATGAATCTGCTACACCAAGAAGCACCCAGAAAAACTAAGGGAGGCATGAGGATTTAGCAAACAGGAAGGAGTGAGAAAATGGTATCTACAGTCATGCTCTAGGGAGAAATGTTTAAAACTCACTTATAAAGGGAAGATCGAGGGAGAAACTGACTTTGAAATAAACTAGGGAGGAGGGATATTTCACTAATATAAACCCGTTCCTCTCTGCTCTTCAAAGCGATCAGCATGCAGAGACAGGGGGATGGGTTATATAGGTTTGGAATTGACAGACAGTAAAGTACCTTAAAAATGGAGTAAGGAATATTTGTCTGCTGTAAATCTCGTCCATTACACAGACGTGTTCTTCATAGGAGATGTTGTAGGAGTGTGGTTCATTATCAAATGTCTCCACATTGTTGTAAAAGTAGAATTTCCCTCCTTCTTCTATGGATAACTTGATAATCTGCACACACAAAGACCATTTATTATTTTACAGGGGGTACCCTCATCGTGAACCTGTCAAAGGTTTCCCCCCAAGGGGAGGGATATAGGTAAGTGTCAAATTAATGACCTGAAGCAGTCGTTAGAGCTTAGGTTGACACGTGTGATTAATTCACAGAGCAATAGGGTGTCACCTGAGGGCGATGCACAAGGTGAATAAATTACATATATGTACCCCCAGGGGTAATTACAGTCTAAAGCAGATATTTAAGCTTTAGAAGAAAATATTATAAGTTAGAATTGAATTTTATGTCATCTTTGTTTGGCTGTGAGGTTTATTAAAACACTGTTTTGCATGTATGGAGATAAAAAATTGAGAAGAAAAAAAACTTTATTTGAATTTTTTTCAGATTGAGAGCAAATAGCTGGTCCATTTCCACTTGTTCATATTTCGATGTCGATAAAATATTATTCATTTTTCCTTTTACCTTTAGTTAGTGGAATAGGCCTTTTGCATCAATTGATCACGTGACGATTTTCCCATAACAACGCCTTGTGTGGAGGGCAAGCCATTCTAACTTTCCTTGACAACAGAGAGAGCGTGGGAGACGCGAACGTGAAACCTCAATACTAAAAGTTCTGCCGGTTCCTTTGTTATTCGTTTTCAGCTCAAATTTATCATAACTATTTAGCTTTACCTATTAAAATTCAGTGTTAGAGGATTTTAAGAGCCGTAAGACGATCAGAAATAGCTTTCTGAAGCCAAAACCGAACCGGACTCTGCGAGTTACTCGCAACATGAGACAACAGCTGGCGCCGGTAAGAAGCTGACTTCGGGAATGTACTTTTCTTCCACGCTTTAAATCGTCTTTATGTTCTAGAAAAATTATGTGATGACAGGAGAATGATGTATCTGAACGCGTTACAGGCTACAGAGATATTATAAACTGATGTACGAATAACAACCTGATATTATAGGTTGTTGAGTAGCTGGTTTTCCTATGTGACAGGTTCTCTTTTTTTTTTTTAATCCGACCAGCAACACTAGAGTCTGTAATCTTGAAATAAAGCCCCTCGTTACTTCGTATTTTGGTGATCCACTGAGACCTTAATCCCATGTCTTTACCGGGGAATTTTTGCGATGAAAGGAAAGTCCATCGTTATAGCGTGAATCACCACTGCATATTTGTGGCACACAACAGTGGTAGCGCGTTCCAGTTTATACAACACCAGCGTCTCCTAGCATCTCCTCGGCTATGGTAGAGTATTAAATAGATACATCTCCTGTCATCAGATAATTTTTCTAGAACATAAAAACGATTTAAAGCGTGGAAGAAAAGTACATTCCCGAAGTCAGCTCAGTTCCGTACCGTCTGTTGAGGCCGCCATCATGTTGCGAGTATTCGCAGAGTCCGGTTCGGTTTTGGCTTCAGAAAGCTATTTCTGATCGTCTTACGGCTCTTAAAATCCTCTAACACTGAACTTTAATATTTAAAGCTAAATAGTTATGATAAATTTGAGCTGAAAACGAATAACAAAGGAACCGGCAGAACTTTTAGTATTGAGGTTTCACGTTCGCGTCTCCCACGCTCTCTCTGTTGTCAAGGAAAGTTAGAATGGCTTGCCCTCCACAGAAGGCGTTGCTATGGGAAAATCGTCACGTGATCAATTGATGCAAAAGGCCTATTCCCGAACGAGCATAAATCACCATATTGCCAAATTCTAACCTCTTCTCTGATATTAATTTCTGTCTCAGCCAGTTCCTCTGGTTTGACTCCATAGTTAGCAATGTTACCCTTGAGGCTACCAGGGTCACGTGGTGAGTATGGTATGTAGTCATGGTTTAGACTCAGAAATATGACAGGCTCCTCTCTCAAGTTGAATGACACAATTTCCTAAGTGGAACAATAGTACATGATGTTAAAGCTTTCTTTTGTTTAGTATTGTTTTGGCTTTAATAAGGGTCAATCAGAATCGTGATAGCTACATGTAGCTCCTCCAATCCCACAAGCAGCTTTCTCATATTACCACATGGTCTGTGGCTCATTGAGCTGCCTCACTGATCCATTAAGGCTTAATTTATTACCACCTCCATCTATCATGATAAGAAATCAAAACATATATGATACAAAAAGTATTCTGAATATAACCATACATTAGTTGGTCCTTAAATCTTTCCCAAATCGTATTGAGGGCTGCACAAGAATAATGGCACGAAATTGGTGTTAAATAAAGCTAAAACATATAGTACCATTTTTAGGGCCACACATACAGATGGCGCTACATGTTCATAGACCGTATCACTAGTCCACCAATGATGTTGGGCAGCCATGAGATGAATAAGAAAATTATTAATTCTCTCTCACAGGCATTGGTGAAGTTTTAAGGAGAGAACAATTTTACTTATAAAAAAATATCTGTAAAATTTTGATGTTAAGCAGGGCTGCATGCAGTCTTTTAACAAGTTAAAAAACTGTGAGAAATAGCCAGTCATCTTTTTCCAAAGGGCACTGTCACCCTTCTAGGGGGTCCAACTTCACGCATTTCAAGGGAGAAGAGATGGTAATTTTCATCCAACTGAAATTAAGCAAACTTTGTTGTAACTATTTAATAGTGCATTTTGATGTCATTTATTTGTGTCATTATAATGCCTGGAATTTTCAATCACTTATTATGGAGTTTTTGGACACCCAAAAAGTTCTGTTTTGCCATCATTCAAAGCTATGCTGGTTAGCCCAGCAGTACTTTATAGGCTTGATTAGAAATACAGTATGTTTGTTTCAATAAGATTTTAGGGAACCAGCCACTCGCAAGTTTAGAAAAAATCAGAAAGTAACATAAGGTACCCCAAGATACTCTAAAAGGTTGTCTAACTGAGTAGTGATATTTTACTTAAGTTTGTTATTCATAATATTTCTTTAAAGATATATATACCGTTAACATATATATATACATTTTGTACCGTACCAGTTGAACAATTATCATTATCAATGGTGGGATTTGATATTCTGTTACTAGAACACTTGCCTCTTTGGTCGACAGAGCCTATATTCATGCTGCTGTAATATTAGACCATTTGATCTATTAAATAAATTTATGTATTTAAATAAGAAGTCCTTGAAGACTTATCTTTTTTAGGAAGGCTTTTAGGTAGTTTTTAAGTAGGAATAGTGGTTTATTTAGATTAGTTTTTTTAGAGTTCTTATACATTTGTACCTGTATTATATTAATTTATTATGCTTTTATTATCATCATTGCCATTATCAAATGGGTTTTCATTAACTGTACAATTAATGTAAGGTGCATTTGAACACATTTGTTGGAATTTGCATGGTATAACTGAATATTATATACATTTAGAATTAAACAGGATTTGATATATATACATAGTCATGTATACATCCCTTGGGATCTATAAATGGCTCAACCTCCTTTGTTATTCATTACATACTTGTACTTCCTTTTTCTTTTCTGTTTCTAGATACATTTAAGTGCTTTTGAACCATGCATTAGGCTTAATGGTTCATCCATGAGTGATATTTAATTGCCTTGTTTTGAAATGTGGATGGGAAAATAATTGTATACTAAGTGGTGTGTAATCACTGCAAATAGAAATCAGTTCCACATGATTCTTTTTGGTAAACAAATGCACTAATGCAGGGTTTTCAATATCAGCCAGCAGCCAATGAAATTCGCCAGCAGCTTAACTCTGGATATTTGTGTCACTAGCTTCTTTACCCTGCAGACAAAGTAAGAATTTCCATTGAAAAGAGTATGAAAAGGGGAGTTTTTGAAGTTATTTCTCCAGCTACTTTACAGAATATGCCAGTTTAATGTGTCTGAAAACTTATTTAAAACCCTGCTAATGTATAAAAGTTAAAATTAAAACAGCATTTAAACTGAAATATTATTTGAAGGCACTCTGTCTGCAGTTCCTTCAATTAAAGATTTTTCAGAGCGAATTATTAAATTAATTTTAAAAAAGATTTATGCATGTTCTTTAAAAAAGATTTCTGCATGTTCCCAAACAAAAAAATATATGCCAGCCACTCCCCCTTCAAAAATCCTGGATCCACCCCTGTATAACTTGCTATATTTTGTAACAGATTATTATGCACCTATCAGTGGCTTCCCCGAGGGGTCGACCCCCGGGCTGACCAGGGAGATTGTAAAAAGACAGAAACAATCTTGACGATTTCCCCCAGTGGTAGGGGAATCATCCCTTTCAAAGTCCCCTGGTTATAGGTCTTCCACGACCTACAGTCTCCCGTCATTTTGCATGAAATGAGATCGATGCTTCTTCGATGGAGCTGAATTGCATGACGACTGAATATTGTTACTAACGAACGTTATTTCTATAACATATTGAACACTCTATTTTCAACAGAAAATGGAACTTTATTAAGGGACTGTTCGTTTATTACGTCGCAGGGGGGGCTGGTGGTTTTTGGAAAAACATTCTGGATAAAAAATCTACCCCTCAAAAACTATAATTTAGTCACCAATTCGAAACGGTTCCAAATAATCGCCAAGTTACGTTTGTTTCAAAATGGCGGATAAGCAGCTAGCAAAGATAGCAGAGCTTGAGACAGATGAACTAGCACTTGCATTAAACTGGCAGGACAAAAGGTCAGAGATTAGAAAATAATCTTTGAAAGGAAAATATATTAATTAGATCTTCTTTGCAAGCGCTCAATGGACTTGATGTCCTTCATAGGCTGGATTCACTGTTATATGGTCCAGCAATGAATCAACAAAGGTATCAGAAGGGAAACGTGGCCAGGGGCTTGTGGACTGTTCAAGAAAGCTTGATGCATGGAAAAGGCTATTTATTATTTTAACGAAGCCTATAAAATGTACTCGTCTTTTTTCATGTTTTCCCCACTCAGACAGACACGCTTTCAGGGACAAATTCCTGGACCCTTGCTTAACAGCCTGAATGTTGTTAGTTACACATATTAAGAAGCTTTGTTGTACTCAAAGATGATCATTCTCCAAAGGAGTTCGCTTTCACAGCTTAATTTACTTGAACTCCGGAATATATTCCATACCTTGAATATTGTCATCTTCAACCAGAAGAGGCGTATCCTGGATGCCAGAGGTTCTACTGCCCTCTCTAACGCAAAAAGCGAGGTTCTACTGCTCTCTCTAACACGAAAAGCGAGGTTCTACTGCCCTCTCTAACACCAAAAGCGAGGTTCTACTGCTCTCTCTAACGCGAGAAGCGAGGTTCTACTGCTCTCTCTAACACGAAAAGCGAGGTTCTATACTGTCCTCTCTAACACGAAAAGCGAGGTTCTATTGCCCTCTCTAACGCGAAAAGCGAGGTTCTACCACCCTCTCTAATGCGAAAAGATAGGCTCTACTGCCCTCTCTAATGCGAAAAGCGAGGTTCTACTGCCCTCTAACACCAAAAGCGAGGTTCTACTGTCCTCTCTAACGCAAAAAGCAAGGTTCTACTGCCCTCTCTGAACGCGACTAAAAAGCGAGGTTCTACTGCCCTCTCTAATGCAAAAAGGCGCGAAGCGCCGCCATCGAGGAGCGAAGCGACGACATTCGCTCCTTCGCGCATAAACTTTGGCTTAGAGTAGAACCCAATCTCTGTATGGCATCCAGGGTAGAAGAGGCGTAACTGGTATCACCGATATTATTACGCTGACCGTTTATTGCCATGCTCATGTCGAGTACTCCTCCAGTTAAATCGTTGTTACTCGATCGGACTTCCTGTAGGCGCTCTTCGTCCTTCTTCTTTTCTAAAATCTTCTCTATTAAATGTTACCCCCTCTATTTCTTTAGAATTTTAAAATTTACCCCCATAAATTTTGCATGTTCAAAAAATTTACCTCCCCCATAAAACCACCAGCCCTCCCTGCGACGTAATAAACGAACAGTCCCTAACACTTCAATGAACTTCATAGTATCTTTAAGGAACAAGACACACTTCAATGTACTTCAGTTAGTAGCTAATCAAGGAACAAGGCAGAAAGTCTCGGTATATCTCATCTGATCACGCTTTAACTCTTGTAATTAACTGAGGAAAAAACAATCTCTGTGGTTTATAGTTTCATGACAAAAACAATTTGAACAAATCCCCCACCACAGTTTTCCAACCCTAAAACAAAGTCGAGCATTTCCCCGGCTCCAGGGGCAATCCTTCTGTATTCCCCCACATATCGCCGTGGTTAGCCCGGTGGTCGACCCCTCGGGGAAGCCGCTGATAGGTGCATTAAGGAGACACTACCCAGCTTAAAAAAGTAAAATACTAACTACCAAAATAAAATATGAATGCTAAAGACGCAGCGCCACTTTGATCATCCCGGCGCTGTGGACAAAATATTACTTTAGTAGTTACATTGCAATTTGACGTAAAATTATAACCCGGGAAACATGTTGATAAGGGAACATTCACACTCCATGATGTTTATATAAAACATCAACATCGCGAGACGCCATTTTGTTTTGACACAACTTTGATACCAGCTTAAGTCATCATACGTAAAGTGTGATTTTGGTTCAAATAATTTTATAAAATATCGATGTTTGGTATTTTTAAAATTTTAACGTCACGAGCTAAGCCTATAAATTTCTTAACATCACAATCACGTTTAAGCGTGGCAAAATCGATATGTGAACGTTCCCTATTAAAGTCGCGCCTGGATGGTTGCTTCCAGGGAGCTTACAATTAACAGAGCCAGATTAACGAGCAATCGTCATTGCAAGTTGAAAGAAAAAGTTCGCGTTTCGTTTAAGTGATTTCTATAACAAGACAAAGCGGAGCACGAGACCTTTATGGAAAATCACTCAAACAGAAAAAGAACCTAAGTATAATTTAATTCAACAACTATTGTCAAGTCTTACCTTGTGTCCATTAGTGATTAAGGTTTCTATGACCAGCGCTAATCCATCTCTTGAAGGCTGACCCATGCCGTATATTGGATAGGAACCGCCGGCTTTCCGAAAATTCGGAGCGCCACAACTTTCAAGAGTGTTCAGGCGATCGATTCCGGAGAATTGATCTTTGATAAGAAAGTATTTGTCTTGAATAAGTCCATGTTCTGGATATCCAGACTGGATGTTTCCCCTCTTTCTGACCAGTGGAGTGTGTGTTGGGGCATAACTTAAGACAATAAACCCATTTGACTGTTTCTTCGGGATTGAAGAAGCCTTCCGTGTTTTAGTGACGTTCGCCGAGTGGACAGGAGTTGAATGAGGGGCAGTTTGGTTTATGTTTGCGTTTGAACCCGGCGGAGAAGTAACAGTGCTTGCAGCAGATCCCATTTCTAAACATCTGAAAACACCTAGAAAACGAAAAAACAACTTAGGCCTCGCAAAAATAACCTACATCTTGCTTCCATGTCAACGCGACACAACACATCAAAAACGCTCTCCTTCAGAAATTGTCATGCATGGACAAGTTAATGGTAAGCCGACCAATGGGAGCGCGCGGTATTTTAAGCCGACCAATGAGAGTTTGGATGTAGCTAGCAGGTGATGGGTCGGAAAAAATAACAGAATAATATACAGAGATGATTTATAGCACCTCAAAAAGAACTAATCTTAACACGTTTTCCTGTATTTGTTTTAGGCAGTATAAGAGCGCGAGTAGGCATCAAAATAACATGTTATACATTTGCAATCTTCCTGTCAAAACAAAAACATCTGCAAAATGAGATAAGGGATCATTACTTTTGACATGTTTGAGTGGCCTGCAGCTCCGACACACTGAGTTCCGTGTAAAAAGAAAAACTAAACTTCCGAATATTTTAGCGACATGAATAAGGTCGATTAGTCTGTAAAATTGGTTCAGCGGAACTGAAATTCGAGACAAAGAAAATCAAATCCTATTACAACTTCAATGTAACCTTCATATAAAGTTGGCTTTGAAGTCTTTTATAGCTTTATATAAGCCAATGATTCTAACAACGAACTGAAATTCTAAGCTTAAGGGACCGGCCATTTATTAGAGGGGGGGGTGGGCTGGTGCATTTTCATTTTCCTTAACATAATTTCAAGTGGCCCTGCTCATGTCACTGCATAAAATAATGTGGCCCCCCAAGAGAGTGCACATGAAATGACATGACCCACCCTAAATCACAATAACATTTATAATAGAGTGAAGGACTGTTATACACCAGATTTTGTTGTTTTGTTATATCATTTTTGATAATAAATTTGATTGTGGTTGATCCCTTCAGGACTGTTTTCTTTAGTAGAAAGGAAAATGGAATGCACAAAATTACATGGCCCCTCAGAAATGGTTGCAGAATTTTGTGCAGCCCCCCATTATTTGGTGCACAAAAAGGTATGACCCCCTCCCCATTTGCACCAGCCCACCCCCCCCTCTAATAAATGGCCGGTCCCTAAGCATGCTGAGACATAATAGTACGAATCCATAAATTGTAATTAGGCTTTTGCCACGGAGAGATATGTACCAGATGTACATTATAGAGGATGGACATAGAGGATTATAAAATATCTCGCGTATTTGTTTCTATAGTCATACTACTAATACGGAAATACTTTATTTTAATTTCTAAAAAAAAATTAAACCAGTTTTGTAATTTTCTAAATCTATTCTAAGAATCTTCGATAAATCGCTGACAAAACGCTGAAGTTCATTATACGTTTTTCGTGAATAAATAACAAAAATGAAATACGTGTGTAGCAGAGATTAATTTAACATGTCCCTTTTTGTTATGACTCTAGTCAAATGATACTAGCATGCAGACTCCCTAACCTAATCTAATCTAACCGGTTAACTGTAATATTACAGACTCTAACCTAACCATAGTACATTGCAGACTCCCTCAATAACGCCTAACCTAACACGGACCTACATGTAACTACATTGCAGACAGCTGTTGCAAACTCACTAACCGGCTATAAGTACTGCATTGCAGACTCCCTACTAACCTGCAGACGCCATAAACCAACTTTTAAAATGGTGCTCTATTTCTCACGATCTAATTTAGTGCTGACCAACTCATACACAAATAAAAACTCTTAGAAATGAGTTCTTGAGTTCATTTCAAACAAACTTATCACTTAATGTTATTATTTTTAGGACCAACCTACTAATTTGTTGTATGCTATTATTATTCCAACTTGTGGGAAATAAACTCGCGGTTCATGAGTCGGAGCACGGAATTTATTTCCCCTGAGTTCAAATCATTGGAACTTTTACTCAATTTCAACTGACTCACATCAGCTTTACATTTATTTTTGGACGTCACTGGGTAACGTACAGAGACTCTTATAAATAGCCTACATTTAAGTACTACAATATATAAGCCTAATTATATTTTAAGAAATCTAGAGATTTAGAAAGTTTACAATAAGGTAATGGCAAGTTCACAATCAAGTGTTGCACAAAGGATCAAAAATGAAGTTTCTCAAATCACTTTGCAAATGTTATTGTTGTAAAGTTAAACTGTTGGTTACTTTATTTCCATTTTTTTTCTGAACAATCAGCTTTAGTTTTAAAGTTATTGATGACAGAAGCAAGTCATGTGTAAATTATCTACGGACACTACAGGCACCCTCAGTGCCGAACAGGTATTCTCACACTTCTTTTTGTGGAAGGAGATAACGTTTATAAATATTCAAAACACAATGCTACACCATCAAGAAAAATAGGGAAAAGACAATGCCTTGGTTGGCTTATTTTTAAAAAATGTTATGGTTTATCTTAACTTACCCTTCAACCTCCTGAATCACCTTTGAGTTTATTACAATTTTTATGTGAACCTCAACCAAGAGTAATTTCTGGATGCTTGAAACTACAATAAACTTAAGTAAAATTGTGCATTTTCTCGTGGTACGTGATGTATTTTGCATTTTTCTGTTATATTTTACCTGACCCTCTCTAATTTATTACATGTGCTACACAATGCCAGTGAATGACCAGTATTTTAAACATGTGATGCTGAATACTAGTATTCTGACTACCAATTTTAGCTAAATAGCCACATAAATGAGAATTTGTATCTTGCCGGGCGGTACAACTAACATGTCTAAATTATTGTAATAACCTTAAGGTATGGCTATTGTAAAAATAATTTGTATTCCAAACCATGCTAACTGAATGATTTGGTGTAATTTACTTTGGATCAGTTAAATGAATGCCATATTATTTATTATGTGGCCGATACAAGGCATCTACGGACACTACAAAAATCTTCGGACGTCATAAAATCGTATTTCAATGCCAAAGTTCACACAGTAGAACATCAAATATTTTGCCGAATGTAATGACCTTGTGAAAATGAAAATGAAAAACATAAAATGAGGTTATATTCCAATATATATATTGGTTAAAATAGGTAGTATCGACAAAAAATGAAAACTGATAACGATGCACCAAATTGTTGAAGTAAGTCCAATAAATCTGGTCATAATGGTACATACCTCCATGCGATTCTCCCTAAATTTTGATCCCGATGTTTTCACAAATTTAGAGAACGACATCAATATGTTTCAGAGAAATGGTTCCGTTATTTTAGCTGGGGATTAAATGCCCGTACTGGTAATTTGTACGACTTTATTGATACAGAGCGATCAAGACACATTTTGGCAGACTGCCTTCCCATGCAGACGCATCTCGCTAAAAGGAAAAATTTAGACAGTCAAGTGAACAGTCACGGAAAAGCCATACTGGAGATCTGTAAAGCCTTAGACTTACATATCCTTAATGGAAGGCTTAAGGGTGATTCTCTCGGGAGGATAACATTTAATGGCCGTCAGGGTTTTAGTACTGTAGATTATATTATAACTAGCCATGAACTACTTAACTCATTTAAGAGTTTTATCGTGAAGCAACCTACTCAGATCAGATCATTTTTATTGATGTAGTTGTAATCTTGTCTTAGTGTAACATTAATCTTTGCATTTGGTATCAAACCAAGCTGCCTTTTTTAGTCTTTAAAAGATGTAGAGAAGTTTTAGCAGCCGATTCAATTATGTTATTAAATTGAGATATAGCTTTGTTAACTTCTTCAAGATTATTATGATTAAAGTTTGTTTGTTGAAATTCACGCATCAATTGTTGTATGCGATCAGATTGTAAAGAATCGATGAATTTATCCCTTGAATCAGACTTCCACACAAATTGTGTTGGTAGATCAAATAATTCCGCTTTGTCGAAATCATTCATTAGAGGGGGAGGCAATATCTTCAACCAGCCAATCAGCTGAGCATTACAAATCATTCTTGAGACAAAAGAAACAGGGATTCTCTAATACCAACATCGATTCTCTTGTTATTGAAAAAGACCCGAGGAAATTTTGGGCTACATTAAAGTCGCATAACAATGCAAATGGTAACCCTCTCAAACAACCAATTCCGTTAAACAATCTCTATAAACACTTTAATGATTTACACTCTTCTATAGACGAGAACAAACTCTCTCAAGACCAAACAAATATCATCGAGATAGTTAATAAACCTGATATATCCAATAGGCATGGTACTGCTATGGATGTGCCAATACCTAAGCCGAGTTAAGAAAAGCTATTAAAAAACTAAAGAATAGAAAAGCACCAGGAATTGTAAAATCCGCAATGAGATGTTAAAATGTGGAGTGAATATATTAATTCCGATAATTTCTAAACTATTTAATCTTATTTTGAGAGCCTTATTTTTATCCTGACATATGGACAAAAGGTATAATCAGTGCAATTTATAAATCAGGTGATAAATCTACAGAGGAATTTGTGTGACAAGCTGTTTAGGCAAATTATTTTGCTTCGTTCTTAATGGCAGACTACGCACACTTCTTAAAACAAAAAACACATTACATCTCTCACAAATTGATTTTTAACCGGGTAATAGAACTGCTGATCACATTTTCTCTTTACGGACACTGGTTGATAAATATGTTATCAACACGACGAAAGGGAAATTATTCTGTTGTTTTGTGGACTTTCGAAAGGCGTTTGATTCAATTTGGCATCCTGGATTACCGAATGAAATTACTTAAATATGAAATAGGAGGACAATTTTATCGTCTAATTTCTGACATGTATTCTAAAACTGAATGCTGCATCAAGTCAGAACACATGATAACTATTTTTTTTAATATAATAGAGGAGTTCGCCAAGGATGTATACTATCTCCACTGCTATTTAACTTATATTTAAATGATTTACCGTTCATTTTACAAAATACAAGTGGTCTTGATCCGATCATCCTACCTAATGGTTCCTCGCTATCCAGTTTATTTTATGCAGATGATCTGGTCCTCATCTCCACTAGTGCCACAGGTCTTCAAAAGAGCATCAATACTTTACAGCAGTACTGTAAGGACTGGATGATGTCAGTCAATAATAATAAGACTAAAGTTGTCATTTTTCAAAAACAAAGTCGCAAGTCTACTCTTGAGAAGCATGCTTTCTTCTTGAACAATTCACGAATTACTGAATGTTCCTGCATGAGTACACATACCTGGGATCCACGATTTCGAGTAATGGTAGTTTTACAAAGTCAAAATTAACTTCCACCGAGAAAACAAGACGTTCTATTTTTGCAGCAAAACGATATCTTAACTTTTCTAAAATGCCTATAAATATGTGCAATAAGCTACTTGATACCCTATTTTCACCAATTTTATTATACCGATTCAGAAGTATGGGGTGCTTACGATAAACTTAATTTTCAAAAGTGGGAAACAGATTCAGCATTCGCAATTCTTCAAGTATTATCTTGGGCTTAACAAAAGAGCCCCTAATGTAGCTGCTCGTAATGAAGTTGGAAGGATTTCTTTAAAGTCTTTGATATATCGCAACATGTTACATTTTTGGATGCGCCTTCAGAATCTTCCTGAAAATAGTATCGCCAAACAATGTTTTCTTATTTCAAACGATCTAGCATCGTCCAATAAAACGAGCTTCATGCATGACCTCAATTAATAAACTTTTAGAGCTTTTCGAAACACCAAGACAAGAAAGCTCTTACTCTCCTAATGATAGGTTTAATCCAATTAAAAAGTTTTTATCTGATATTGAAATGAATATTATAAAAGAATCAAAGGTACATCAAATGAAACTCATTCGATTGAACAAGAAGCTCGTCTTTTATTCTACATTTAAACATGATACCCAATAGTTCCGATTACCTTGACATGATTAAGAATATGAAGCACAGACAAATGGTAGCGAAATTACGATCAGGAAATCATAACTTGAATATAGAAGTTGGTTGACATGCTCATCCTAAATTACCAAGAGAACTAAGAATTTGTCACCATTGTTCGTCATCAGATGTTGAGGATGAAACTCATTTAATGTTCAACTGTGCTTCATATGCTGACATCAGGAAGGTACTAATTGATGAGATCAGTACACATTCAGTTATCACAATTTTCTACAGTTAGATAATGATCACAAGATTTTGTTCTTATTCAACAATGTTGATCCATTTGTATGTAAAAAAGTAGGATACTTCATCTTTGAAGCATTTGATCGGAAAAACCGATCGCTTTCACGTACCACAGAGATTTAAAATCGTTCGCTTAGTGACAGCTCATTTACTTGTAAAGCAATACCATTTATGTATATGGAATGCTAATAAAGTTGTATTGTATATTGTATTGTATTGTTGAACATCCATTAAAACTTACTTCAAAAACTCATGCATAATTAATGTTATTTTATCCAATCAGATGAAGCAAATCACTCACGTGCATGCTCCTTTATACCCGATAAAACGAAAGGGTCTTTATACAACTTTTCACTGTACGAGTGTGGCCCTATATAAAACTTCACGGTTGACACACTCGTACATTGAAAATCGTATAAAGACCCTCCTAGTCAATCCTTATAAAACCAAGGGCTTAACCGTGAATCTTTATAAAGACACTCACGTGCACTCGTACAGTGAAACTGAACCTTACGGGAAATCTGAGACTCAGGGATGCTCAACCCAATGACTCGAGGAGCTCGAAGACAAAGGCCTCTTGGCTAACAGTTATTTATACGCAACCGGCCTAACATTGTGGGACCCAATTTTTCGCTCCACATCCTCTAAAACCCGATAAAACACTGCTGCTCGTTTATTAAACAGTACCACAAATCTTGACAAAGACCTTTTCTACATTTCAGAGGTCTAAAAACATCCATGCAGATTCAGTTGCATTTTACACACAAAAATCTATTGAAGCCTTTAGCTATTTATTGGGTTGCAACATGATAACGTTTCAAAATGGCTATATTTTGTCATTATTAATCAGCACGACTCAAAAATGACTGAGAATCAAAGCCTCAAATGGTTTGCAGGTATAGAACTAGTCTGTTAGATGTGTTTAAATGTATATTTAACAAGCTTTTAATACATTGCAGGAAGTTGCAGCATGATAACATATAGGTCTGTTATGTTTGTATATACCCTGATTGTGTTCTTGCCGAATGTTATACAATAAGATAGTAGTGTTAATAAATTAATATGTTAGATATCTAATATAAAGCTAAAAAGCGAAAGAGCAATCAGTAAAACGTAATTACATACGTGTAAGTACAAGATACTTGTATAAGTACTCTTAAAAATACATACTATAGGTACAAGATACTTCGGTAAAATAGTACTAGTCCTAAATGTCCGTTAACAGGCTAAAGTGCGATATTACTAAGATTCATTTTAAAGTCGTTTAAATTGCCCGCCTGACGAACACTAGTATAGGAAGATTGTCCCAGAGCTGCGAGAGGATAGAGCCGGTAAAATACTTTCTCTTCCAGTTCAGTTTAAAGCGCAGTATAGTGTAAGGATATAGCCATCACCTTTCATATACTATAAATTGTTCTCCTAAAACAAAAAATCCCGGCGATGACTGAGATCCGCTACGCGGTAAAGACATTTATACAGCAATATTAGTGACTGGTAAAGCCTTCTTTGCCTTAGATTCGACATACCAGCAATACTTAATAATTGTTTGTATAACGGCACAGACTTAGCGTGACCTAACAAAGTTCTTATAATGTAGTAGTGAAACTAGCGTCTCAGACTAAGCGGTTACTCTGGACTTTGCATATACTATATACCAATCCGTTAAGACACAGCTGATGCCAACGTATTTTAAGTGATAGCTACCTTACGGCATGACTTACTTTAAAAATGAAAATAATTTGGAATGGTTAAACTGTTAATGAACGCGCACAATAATACACCAAAGTTGCTTCTAAGCAACTGAAATGAGAGATTGAATTGAATCGATGAGCTAACTTTTCGAGCAAACGTGGAGAATATATCAGTGGTTCGATAAAAAAACGAAAAAGAAATGAGAAATCACTCTTATTTTAAGTTTGTGTCGATTAAAATTAACTGGTTTGGAAGGAATAATCAGAAGTAAGTAAACCAAAGACATATTTATATATATATTTATAATATAGATACGATAGTACGCGCGCTCTGATTGGCTAAGAAGCCATGTTTTATCAGAGTATATAACATGGTTAGCCGTGTTATATAGTTTTCAACTGGCGGTTTCCTTTCATCGCGCGCGTAAATCTATATTATAAAACAGATAAAGAAGCCTTAAATCCATGTTTTATACTATCATAAAACACTCTGGTCATTTGAGAACACTCTAGAAATGTTGAAAGCACGCGCCTTCGGCTTGTGCTTTAACATTTCTCTCATGTTCTCAAATGCCCATCGTGTTTTATGATAGTATAAAACATGGCTAAGGCTTCTTTATTTGTTAAATATATATATATATTACAATTTTACATATATTTTACAACTGACTCAGTTTCCCGTTTTGTGATTGGCTTATTGCCACTGAAAATAGAGGACAGCATCACGGATTGTGTCCTGATTACTCGCGCAATATCGACTGCATGATAGAGCATTGCTAGAATCGCTTTGACCCACACAATTTCCCTCGTATTAAAGGCTCTGCTGTTTGACTATTTCTCGTTTGTTGTTGGAAATAAAACAAATACGATAGATGGTAAAAACAATTCTTATTTTAATTGACTCTTCTTAATATTCACCAGGTCTGGTTTTCTCATTAATACAGGACCTTCATTGCACAGTGCATAATTACTCAAACTGGGCGAGAAATTGCAGAGAAGTTAGTAACACCATATAAGATTATACAGATCATTTGAAAGATTAATGAATAATGGTCGAGAAATTATTCTTTTTAAACGGAATGAGTCAGTTGTAGCGGCTTGAAGAGACAGTCTAACCAACGATATATCTCCTTTGCATTTGAAAACATTGCTTCCTAAAACTGTAATACCAGTTAACGAGATACCAAAAAGCCTGTAGATACCAGCAGAGTTAATAAAGTGGAATGGTTATGAAACCCAGCGACCTTCTTTGTTATAGGTCTTTGTTCGCTTTTTAATTTCAACCGCGACCGTGCACATAACACAATAGATATTGGAATCAATCAGCCAATAGAAACGTGTGGGATTAGTCGTCCAGGAGACGCTAATGAAGTATGACCGTGCACAATATATTTTGTCTTACCACCATCTAACCTAAATCGCAGCCTCTTTGTTAGCCCTTTTGAAGTGTGCCGTGTTTTTTAACCATTCCACTCTATTAACTATGATATCAGGTTACATCCCAAGATCACTTACGCCCGTCTTTCTAAAAGGTTCTACTGTTAGGCCTCATGAATTGTACTGAATCCCAGTGCACTGGTCCTAGCTCATCTATATTATTTTCCCATGCACCAGCACTCTATATCAAGTACTGGCCACACAAAAGAAGCAATTTTTCGATATTCCTCAGTTAAAATCAATGCTCCGGCGATTTTAAATATTGAAGATTTTCTTTGTCACATAATATATTTAAACCACAGTCATGTATTTGGACAGCAACGTAACGCAGTATTTGTGTTACTGGTCTCTTTAGGTTGGGAATAAGACATCAAATATCGTTAAGAGTAAGTTAACTGACGATATTCTTTCGTTACATAAACTGAGGAAAATATAGACGAAACGGAATCATTTCCCTCAGTGGGCTACGAGTAAATAATGTTATAGCGATTATGTCGATATAGTAAGATTGTAGATCACTGTGTCTTGCTGGCAAGTTTTTAAATCCAGTCAAAATTCCATTCGTTTCTAATTGTGTTATGATCACAATAACGTTTTTTGTTTTTTTTCTCTTTGATGGCCGTTTACATATTTTTGTTCAAATATTCTCAAAGCAAAATCATTTCATTTTAGCAATCAAAGAAAGCATATTCATCCATATTACACTGGAATAACCAACTAATTTCCACAATATGGAAAAACCATGGGAAATGCTGTATTTTGGAAATTCCAACGTAACTTTGTATTTTTCCATAGCTATATAGCCTGGAAATACCATACATCTTTCTTCCAAACGACACATGTTTTTGCTTCTACACCTTTCTCCGCTGTATTTAATTTGCACTTTCTCTACTTTTTGATAAGCGACATATGTTTTTTGCTTACTTATTCTTGTCAATGCCTTTTTCCCTTTTCAGTTACCTTCTCACTTCACTTATTTTTATTTTATTTATGAAGTTTACTCCGTTATTACAAATACTATTATACTACTTATAATATGGGCAGGAAAAAGGAAAGGAAAAAAAAGACGGAAAGGGAAATATTCAAAAGCACCCAAGGCACCATTCGAGGGATATTCCCCAGCTAAGACTAAGTATAATATAATATTACTATTTACAATGTACTCACTGCATGATCCCATAAATAACTTTACAAATTATTTGTGGAGTAGGACTATTAAAAAAGCTAAAACTATTGCAAAAACTTCGTATTTAAAAATTACATAACATAAAGCTAGATAAGCTTATGGCCTCTCTTATATTATCTGGTAAACTATTCTATTCATTAATTATTCCTACCATAAGACTATATTTAAAAACATTTGTTCTACTATAAACATGATTCAGGTCAAGCGAAGTAATTCGAAGGTAATTTACCTTTCGATCTTTGCAGAAAGATAGCTTATTGTCAATGTCAATATTATAATGTCCATTAATTAAATTAAATAAAAATACCACGTCCCTTGTGAATCTCATATCAGCTAAGCTCTATAAGTTTAGCTTACTTAATATAGTATTATAGTCATCGTTAGATTTAAGGATGAATTTGGTTGCTCTCCTCTGTACGGCTTCTAATCTATTAATATTCAAGGGCACCCAGCGAGTACTTTTTGAAATTCGTTTGAAACCAGTTGTCTGCAGCTTATCTAGCCATTTTAAGGCGCCTACTATGTCGTCTTTTGCGTATTCTAGAAAGCTATTAGCTGTTCGGATTTTCTAGGTGGAAATCGCGTCAACCGAAAATACTATGGCAAAATATTCCCGGCCTACGAATTTGTTAGTAGTCTAGAACAGAAACAAGAATTTTCTAGCCCAAGTAACTTCATGTTGCAAAGTTTTGTGGAGGTACGAATTTTTTAGGGATTCTTTTTTCCTTCAGGCAATTCTTAGGGAATGAAAATGTTGTTCTGACTCTATTGATCAGACGAATTGGGACGTACGAATATTTTAGTGAAAACCTTTTAGTCTCCCTTTTCTTCTATAATTTTCTAGGGATTGAAAACAAATTTTCTAGCCAGTATTTCAAAACAATTTTTAACAATTTTCTAGGGACAATTTTTTCAAATCCGAAAGTTTTAGGCTAACTTACTCTCCCGAACAGCTTTTTAACCGAAAACTTCGTTGGGTGCCCTTGAATATTTCGTTGTGTGAATGGGTTCCATGTTTCACATAAATACTCCATTAAGGGCCATTAAGGACCTAACTTAGTTGGCTACGTACTAAGTTATACTACATAAGTTTCCTTGATGAGCTAATGGTCTTGGAGCAAATGTGCATGAGAATATAAACAAATGCCATGGTATTTCCAAAATATTTTGCAAACCGGTATCGAAATATAGAAATGCCATGGAAATTCGGATTTCAATCTCCATCGGTCTTTGCATATAATCAATGATGGCAAATACAAAATTCCGGCAGTTTAAAGCATTTTCCTTTTTTTAAGACTTAGACTTTCCTTAGTAGCAATGGATAGAATAAAGCAAAAGCCATTTTCTATAATCAACATTAATTGTATAAAAAGAAAATAATCAGACTAGGATGTAATGTCTCATTTCATTGTATATTTTTTGAAAAAAAGTGCTTTCAGTCAGTTACCCGAGCATTACAAACATAATAGTTTGAGTAGTTATACAGCTGGTCTGGCGAAATTTTCGAACACATCTCAGTCTCCGTGATAAACATTAGAGAGAGTATTAAAGCATCGTTTGTCTTCCCGCGAACGGTAGAAATGACCACTCGTTCGACTACGAGTTATTGTTGAGAACGAAGGGAATTGTTTTCCATTTCTATTATAGATTTAATCAGTACTCTGAAGAAACTTAAACAAAATCTGACACTTCCCGTGGATTACTCTGACAAAAAAGAGATTACGAAAACAACGCAATACCTTGAGAACCTAACACAATTGCAAGAAAACACGTAGAAATCTTCTACTCTCTTAGCTGACAGTCTATTGGCTTGTTTTTAAGATTTAAAACCTCTCTTACCGCGATTTTATAACGGATTTAAAGTTTTTTGCGCGCAGAAGATTGTGGGTAAAAGTACAAGCCGCTAGTAAGCGAGTTAGAAAGTAGAAACTGCACATGCGCTGCGAAGGATCAATTGAACTCTAATCTAAAGATTAGATAAACACCCGCATAGAATCCCATTACGTTCAAACGTAGGCAACATCCAAGTACGTGCTACGACATCAATTGTAAATGGTCAACTACTTTTAGGACGCTGTTAGCGAAATGGCATCTGGCTTTTGTTGTCGATATTAGGGAACGGAAGTTGTAAATGACCGTAGATGAGGACTTAACTTTTTGAACTAAAGGAAATGACAAGCACGGGGCCGGGGCCGGGAATCCTCGACAAGCGTAAACTTGAACAAGTTCTAGAAGGCAGGTGGTTGTCAACTGCGCATGCGGACGCCGTTCTTCCTTCAGTTTAGCACTCCGCATTTGTCGCATTTGTTCCACTGGCGAAACTTTCAAACTTCGCACTAATGAATTAAAATCGTACCTCTTGAAACGAGGTTATAAGCTTCCTTTCCTCGATCTACAAATACAACGTGCTGCTAATATTTCTCGTAGCGATGCTATACAGGCTAAGCATGCACAAGATTCTAACCGTATTCCTTTCGTCATCACATATAATCCAGCACTACCTAACATTTCATCACTGACTCGTAAACATTCTCACATACTATAGCTATATATTTTCTTCTATTCGCTGTAAAGACTGTTTTAAAAACCTGCCTCTCGTCGCTCACCGCCGTTGCCCTAACCTTCGTGACCTATTTGTCAAATCAAAAACTACGTAATATATCTAACAAACCTGCTCTTCTATCTGGCTATTTCTGCTGCGGTAAAAACTGTGCCACTTGTCCATTTACATTCACCGGTACCATGGCCTCGCTAGCTACACTTTTTCTTCCACCGGGGAAACCCGTTTCATTAAGTTACACATCACATGTAACACTAGTAACGTGATGAAACTTAATATGTTATCTTTTTGACCCGTGTTTATGTTATCTCAAATCCATATTTTTACTTACGTCATTTCCTTTTTCCTCTTAGATTGTGTAATCACTTTCATATTTATACTTGCCATTGTGAAATATTCTTCATTTGTAAGATATACCCGAAGAAGGCTCTGAAGGCTGGTTTGGCCAGCCGAAATATCGTAGAATCCTCAATATATACGTTGTTCGATCAGCTTTTCTGTAGTCCTTGCACTTGTTTACTTATTAACTGTGGCACATGTCATCCCCAAATGATAACTAAACTTTTTCATGACGAAAGACAAAAATAACTATTCAGATTAGAAGTGTGCTTTCCAGGTATACTGGAGACTTTTTGAGCCGGAATTGCAAAGATTCGAGTGGATGAAAAATACTGTTTTAATAGAAAGTTAAAGCAACTTAATCGGTTCACTGTAACCGAAATCAAGTTTCTAGAATAAGCTTTTATAATTCACTTTGACTTTAGCCATCCTCTTCTGAAAAGTTCGAAAAGCATATCAGAACATTCACGTTGTATATCTCTTCTATTTCAGGGTGTTATTTTTGTAGTATAGATTGAAGATTCAACTACATTTCAGTGATTGACATACATGTAGCTCCTTTAAATGTAGGATAGTTATTAGAATAATCAAAAAGAAAGAAATCATTGACGAATTAATCATGCACGTTTTGGTATATGGAACGTGAGTAATTTATTTAACGAAACAAAGGTTCTTATTTTTATCTTTTCTGTACTATAAGTTTGTGGATTCCAGTTTATCACTTACAAAACGATCGATATCTCGGCTTGAGTACGGATTTTCTACAAAGATATAGTAGAATCTCGTCTTTTTTCGATCGACGTTATAATTAAATATTTTTTAATCTTTGTTTCGTAATATGATTAAAGTACATATGAGCCCTAGCCAGTTATCATCGATTAAAGGTTCTGCCATTTTCGTTTATTAAGGAATTAAATTCAAGAACCTCATTTAAATCACAGCCAATTCTAGTTCCCTTTGTTCTGTTTTTATGTCAACTCCAATGTTATGACTCAATTTATTTTTAATTCGCTAAAATACTATTCCTTAAAAAACACTCCGCATATCAACGATTTCTGCCTAGCTAGGAATCATAAGTACTTTAACCCAGTTGAAGGTGGCCTAGAAAAGCATAACTCATCTTATTCAATCACCTTAGCAATTATATCAATACTTCTCCAAATTTCTGTTTGAATTTGTGTGAAATTCAATTAATAATTCTCTCATTTCAGGATGCTACGTGACAATTAAAGTAGTAAAATATCAACATTCGCGTTGCTGGTTCACAGGCTAGGAAAACAAACATTTGAAGACACAATTTAAAGCAAATGCCTCATATGAATGCCTCTTAAACATATAAATTGTTATGAAAGATAGAATATAATGGGAATTTTGTGGTAATTTTTAAAAACTTTCCTTTAACTTTAGACAAAGAAACCTTGTACATGTGACTGACGAAAAATGACTTTGATATACATTTCTTTCCGGCGTACAATTGAATTTTTTTGGGGGGGAAATCTAGCCGGTGTAACCCGTAGCTACGCACGCCGGACTAAAATTACGAAATTCCTGTGTTTTGTTCAATTGTTTTTCAATTTAACATAATGTCGGGAGACTTTTACTGATGAAAATTGTTTAGTGTTTTGGACTACAGGTTACACCTGTCTTGCTATTAGCGTTTCAATAAAGATAACTCCTTACTGATTTCTCAGTAACCTATTATTTTTTATCACTGACACTGGATCAGTTAAAAGCTGTTCATGTAATAGTATCGTTTTATTCATAAGAAAATCTTAAACTAAAGCTTCAAACTGAGCATTTTCGACTGAACAAAAATAAATTTGAAATACAAGAGATCTTGGATGAGAAGCTGAGTGAGTGGGAATTCAAGTTATATACAAACTAAAGTCCAAAGCGGCAATAGTGATAAGGTAAGAGGTAAGAACGAATATTGGGAAAAATTATCTAAATGCATTCATAAAACATGGCAATTAAAATTAAACTAAAAATGAAAAAAAACGCTAAACGAATGTGTTTTTTTAAATAGGAAGAACTTTTTCATTTAAACTGACGTATTTTGATAATAGATAGAATACTTTGATCAAAGATTGTCCGAGGCTTGACAGCGGGGTTTGTCGTGTGTAAAAGTGTCTTCAGTGTTACAGTTGTAGCTTTGCATGGAGACGTTAAATAAATACTTACAATGACAGACCTCTAGGCGTAGAATAATCCCGAATCCATTCAAGGTTTTTTTCTTTACATTTGGATTCAGTGTGATCGCTCTTTTGTTGTGATTCAATGAAATGAGCTCACAAAGGGGACCGTTGAATGAACTTACAGTATATAAGCTAACTTCGAAGTATAAAGCTCATCGAAGCTTGTACTGAAGTAAATCTAATCATTTTTTAATTAATTAACACCAATGTAATACCAATCCAACATGGATTTCGTTATTGCCCTGAAAGGTCGAAAGCTTCCGAATGAACAGAATTATAATTTTGAAGAGGAAGGAAGTACTTCTTCTTCATTTCAACGGACATATTTTGATAATGGATATGAAACGTTTTGATCAAAAGCTGTCCGAGGCTGGACAAAGTTTGCCGAGTGTAAAATTGTTTTCAGTGTTAAAGTTGTAGCTTTGGAGACGTCAAATAAATACTTACAATAACAGACCTCTAGGTATAGAATAATTCCGAACCATTCAGCACACAGCTTTTTTTCTTTACATTTAGATTAGGTGTAATTAAATTAAATGAGCTCACAAAAGGGACCGCGTTGAATGAACTTACAGTAAACTAATTTCGAAGTAAGCTCATCTCTCATATAATTGTCCCGATCGCCCCGATTGCTTGAACCTTTTGTTCGGTGTAAATCGAAGCTTAATTTAATATGCAGAACAAAATTCTCAAGCGATCGGGACAATTATACGAGAACCACGGCCTTTCGTGAATCTAAATTTGAATTAAATTAACACCGATCTCATACCAATATCCAACATGCATTTCTTTATTGCACTGAAATGTGAAGCTTTCAGATGAACAGAATTAGATATTTGAATTCAAGATTATATTTCACAGATTCTTTTTAAGGGCGTAGTTAAGTGCTACCAAGAAAAAAATTATATATGTAGTTTGTTCCCGTCTATCATTTCCATACTAAACTCAAAAATTATATAATATATGTCCCTGGGATGTTATATAATGCATGGGTTTAATCTGTAAGACACTGGATGTTCGGGTAATTCCGGGATAATTCGGAATAATTCAGCTGGATTGACAGTGACCGTGGCACATCAAAGATAACCGATATAACTTTGTATTTTAATTAACGTACTACTTTAGTAGAAATGCATGTTTACATATAATGGTTTTCTTATCATAAATTTATCGTTAGCCTGAGAAGACAGTCGCAATTTCCGCTCGGTCCCGGAATCCCAGAATTAAGTAATTTTGATTTCGATTGTAATAACTTACTCGACCCCGAGCTCGAATGAAAGGCATTTCATTGAGGACTAAGAATTTTCACGTATTTAATTCATATACAGGGTTCGCCTTACAATAATAATAGTAGCCAAAATCTGGCTACAGTCCTCACAGCGCATGCTCAAAACTCCAGAAACGAAATGGCGGACAACTCGATGTTTGAACTGGCGTTAGAGTTTGTTATTATGATCAATATTTTAATAGCATAATACATAAATGGTATTGCCTAAAATAAAGAAACAATTAAACAAACAAAAACAATTACAATATACAATCTACATAGCTGATAGAGAAAGTAAAACACTACGTCTAATCAAAGGCTTCATAAACATAATGAGCTAACTTTTTACATATAAATGGCTCAACACTATTGAAGAAAAACAGGATCTTGTCAGCGTCATTAAGATGCGAAAAGTTACTGCTGTATTACTTATTAGAAAGGCAGGGAAATACTGTATTTTCAATAGTTAGTATAGGTAATCAAATGGGGACGATTGAAATTAGGGATCAATTTCACGCGTGTTAGTCAAAATCGAAGTTACGTAGATTTTGACAAACACAAATGACATTTATCCATAATTTCATGAGTCACTATTTGATTACCATTAATATTATGGAGAGCAAATTACAATCCAGAAAAACATTATTTTAAGCGCGCGTAGGCGGCGTTTGTTACGCGTGAAATTTCAAGTTGAAATTAGGGATTAATTTGTCCTTTATGGTATTAATATTGAAATTTTCCGGTTACTTGGCGAAATTATTTGACCTTACTTCAGACACGCTTGTGTTCGTCCGACATTTTGCTTTCTCCCTTCAAATGCAAATAAATTAATTACGCACGCACGTGCTATGTCGTCATCTGTATTGTTTTATAAAACACCAATCAGGGCTCTCTAAATTCTGGAGTTTCCCATAGCCTTACGATTTCGTCGAGCATGCGCAGTAAGAATTCTTTATTTTTCGTTCATCGTACCGTCCGGCGCGTGCCTGTGTTTGTTAATAAAACACTGACGCACGCCATTCTGTAACCCTCAAGTAAGGCACTGAAGCTTAACATGAATGAGCTTGGTATCCCTGCTCTCTTATTTGCTATCCATACTAACGAGATGAGTTACTAAGCTTTTCTTTAGAAAATAACTATTAAATACAAATAACCACCCTCGCTGAATGGCTGTTATCTTCCAGAATATTAACTTTAGGCGTCATCACATGCATGTGCCAAATTAAAGTTTGTAGGGAGCACACAATTATAAATTTTCCGGAAAAGAGGAAGAGAATAGCAACGACGAAAATGCATTGTTTTCACATTTCAACTACTCGAAGTTCATGTCTCTTGGGGTTTGACTGATTTTGTTTTGACAGATGAACGGAAAATTGAATTCGAGGAACTATCAAGAGAGTAATGAATAAACCGCCGTAGCACATTAATATTGAATTGAGTACTCCGTCTCTTTCAAGGAACCGCTCAACTAACCTTAAAAACGATGTAGCGATATATTGGCCGTTTTTGTGCGATTCGTACTTTCGTTTTGGCGTCGTATAGTCTTCCTTATCCCGCGCCACTGTTTTCAGTTCATGTTGTCAAGGGAATTTCTAAATGTACTTCAGCGTTAAGGAGCCCGAATTCACCGCATCTTTTCTAGTCATTTCCTGTAGTTAATACTCTGTCAATAACAGTTGAGCTGCACCTGGCGTGTATGGCAAGCGCAGGGGGAGGGGGACCGGAGGGGAATTCTCTCCTGATTCCCCCTCCTCCTCTCCCCCTCCCCTGCACTTTTCGCGGGCAAAAGTGACCTAGGCGTCGTTCAGGGGTGAACTGGCGAAAAATTGACTCAGCCATTCAGCTATTATTTCTATCTGCCTTTCCATTCATTCTAGAAGTCGGACAGTGTTTCGTTTTGCCTCGGAAACAGTGTTTCCTTTTCCGACGAGCAAGGACTGAGCGGTATATCATCGCATCTTAATGCCTCAAGTCAGAGAAAATTATCAAAAACAGAACCGTCTTACTTGTAAGATGACAGCTTGTGCTGTGATTGGTTATTCTTTGCAGTTAAAAGGGTTGATCAGTGATGTCATTTGGGTAAGTGCTGGCCTCATATCTCACTTAGATGACTGATCTAATAAACATTAGTAGAAACCAAGAGCGTCCATCTCACTATTAATACTGAGTATACATTCGCGAGCCAGCATGTTACCGCGAAAAAAAAAAGAGCGTACTAGGTAAACAATGTTCCTAATCATTTATGAAAAGAGATTTGTTATTGCGTACAATAATGAGAAAATCTCGCCATTATTTTAAAAAAAAATTTTTATCGGTCTTCCGCTCGGGGATATGGGATCTATTCACCTCCGGTGTTCTAAAATTAAATAACCTGATCTGGGAATGTGCAGACGGTAATTTGCTCTTGTTAGTATAATTAAAACCGACTAGTGTTGTAAGACGAATTCTGCAATCGATTGGCTAAGCTATTCATCTATTCTCTGAGTTTTTTTTACCAAAAAGTCTTCTTGTCTCAGTTTAAGATTGATCAACTAGCTGGTTTCCACTAAAATAATTAGACTACCGCTCTCAGTTTCTATGGTCGCTGAAGTAGTCTCGCAGCTACGCTAGAACCTTCGAGAGTCTAAGTTAACAAGAAAGGCAGATCATAATCTTGGAGATCATTTCATTGTTTCACACTAGTTTTATTATATCCGCTTGTGATAAAGAAAAGCCGGTGCACACATAAAGCTTGTATATAAAACATGTTGTTTTACGGGAGTATTATCCGCGTCACCGTCGGGTTTTGCAATGTTTTAATTTTGTTTCGCTTTGTTCGGATTTTGTTCAGTCACAACATCCCCCTAAATGCGGGAGAAGGAATCTAGCGGTTCTTAAAACTGAACTTGCACAAACATTATCAGTTTATTATCTTCATTATAAAAAATTAGTATACATGAAAAAGCCGGGTATGCTTAATTTGTAGTCCCATGTTTACCCATAGGATATGGGTTGTCAAAGTAAATTAAATTGATTCTATGTTAAGGGGGCAACCCAGTTAACTGCTACATTTTGTAACGCTTCTGCAGGTTTTATACTTCATCTCTTCATGGTTTTTATGGAATTCAAAAATGGTGCCATTAGATTCTAGTTCAACGGCCCATAAAGTTCTGAATTTCTAGGAGATTTTTGGAGAGTTTGGGGAAGAAAAATAAGGGTGGGGGAATTAGGAAATTTCAAAGACATAGAGGAAATGATTATTTTTTTAGGAATTAAAATTAGATTTTTAAGTTAATAATTAATATATGAGAATCAAATAATTATGCCGGTCTGCTAACATCCCAATGTGCTATCCAGTGGATTTCCATGTAATCTGGTGCGTATTAATTCATTTCTTCATCGATCTGTTATTCCTCTCTTAATTTTCACCTCATTTCATAGAAATTCAACCATACCGCTCCCTGAAATGCGACCTTGACGAGCTTGCGCATCGGCGTCGAATGTTTAAGCGCATTGAATATACGACTTACTTTGTTCTGTTTAATTTTGTTCAACCTTGTTTGTCTTGAATGTTTTGTTTTCCAGTTTTTAATAATTTCCTTCATAAGTGAAGACAGTTTGTTGAAACAGGTAATCTCGGAATGAATAATCGTTGCTAGAGTTCAGAAAATAATAAACCTGATGGATTTATATTAAAATCAAAACTAGTTGTCGGTAATCAGGAACGCTCAACGCCCGTCAGGTAAATATGGCAGTTAAATCCTGCAATTTTGAATATTCACATGAACACTCTGAGATCAACAAAAGCCTTGATAAAAAAAAGTTCGTTTACAAATCGAATATTCAAGTTAATTATTACTATTATTTTCACTTTTTATTTATGATATTTATTACATATTACAATAATACCAGAATCCTCGAGTGAAAACAATTGTAGGTCACCCTCTTTTCAAAACAGGGACGACTTCAAGAGTAAAAATTGAATGTCTTCATTGTTTCGTTGCGTATTTGTATTCAGTTCCGCAAAGCAATGAAACATGGGTAGAATAAATTTACAGAATAGTATTCTTTTTTGCTATTATTTCAACAACCATGGTTATGATCGATTTAATTACAGTGTTAGTACAATTCCTGTCTAACGAATTAGATTGTCTTGTTTCTTTTGCATACGAAAGTGTATTATTTGTATTAAGTAAATATGCTATGGAATCAGCCAGCGTGTTTCTATCAACTTCAGCACTCAATATGCTGAATTGAATATATTTCAGAGCTAGAGGGAAAAAGTAAGTCTAGAATTTCACTGCATGCTTACGGTGAATTACTAATATTTATCTATGATTAATGATAATTTTGACCGATATGCGATGAGATTTGATATTCTTAAATAAATAATTCTTATGAAAAAAGCTGCCAAAACATCAAAAACATTACGAACACCTGTAGTGCGTGGCTTGACGTTCTTCCTATCTTATAACACAATTTGAATCCAGTTCGAAAAAAGCATTCATTCAAAGAAAAGGGAAAATTATACTGTCTACCAAGCAGTATAAAGAATTCAATCACAAAAATACGTTAAAATCATTTTTTAAAGAATGATTATACTACTTTCGTCGTCCATTTTATTTCATACCATTATTACTGCATTTGACAAGAATATTTATAGCAAAATTTACTATTCACGATTGTAGTATTCATTACATCCAAAATGTGAACAATTTCTAAATCACAAATTCATGAACTGATTATATCAACAAGAAATAAACAATAGTACAGATTTGTGCTCTACTTACGTCCAATTTCTCGAAGAATACTTCCAAGAGCGATAGCCAAAAAGCTCATATCCTTGCGTTTTCTTGGTGATTTCTCATCGTTTTTTGCATCTCGTGATAATCCAATACGTCTTTTTCGATATCGAAGACTCTGACCTTGTTACCGGCTTTGCTATTAAGTGTTGGTGCTTTTAAAAAGTACTCCAGCTTTTTTATCTCTTTGGGGTCGAGATCATTTGAAGTGAACAAGAAGTGAAAATGTTGAATACTAATGAGGAACTTACTAAATAAACAATCACAAATCTGAAAATGGTGCTGCTGTCGACGCGTGTAAGGTTATGACTTGATTGGTTAAAAACTGTTTGGCCAGCTTCCACCATAATTTCCTTTTCGAAAGCTAAGGAAAATAATTTTAGCATCATGGTGCATCGACGAGCTTCATTTATTGGTTGGCCAGGGGTTTTGAGGGGGCAGCCTTCACCTCCTCGGAACCTGGAATAGTAAATTTTGCTATAAATATTCTTGTCATTTTGGATGTAATGAATACTACAAATAAGTACAATCGTGAATAGTACTGGCTATCCAAACAATGCCTAACCCTGAAACAATACAAACCCCAACCCTAAAACAATGGAATTCTTTGTCAGTGCAGTCCAAATGGGGTCCAATAAAATGCAAGGTTTTGAGAGGTGAAGGCCTCCTGGTTTTGAGGTATACAAGTATAAAGTATCCAAGGGTTTTCAATTGAATACTCACCTTATTCGTATCTCACAATAGTCCAGTTTCGTATTCGAAAATTACCGCTGAATGCAATGACTACAGACGCATGTACGCAGGGTTAGCCTCATTCTGAAGTGAAACATTCATAAATACCAGCAGAGGTGGGCTATTTATAACAACACTGTATTGTCGTAGTTTCACGCTTTCCACCTTCTCGCTTCTCGAATACGAAACTGGACTATTGTACCAGAGCCAGTTGTCCCAAAGATCGCAAAATTGGACCCGCACTGTTGTTCTTTTGTGTCGTAAGAAAGTTAACGTTATTTTCTGCCATCGAGTGTGGTTTTTTCTCTTCCTGTGACAAGCAGGACAACTGGTGTCGATCTAATGCCTTTATAAATAAGGTCATTACAATATTTTTACCTTAAAATAAGAGTATTTAGTATATCTAAATTTTTTAGACTACCGCTACCCCCCCCCCCCCCCCCCCCCCTCTCAAAAGTCAAATGGTCGGCCCCTTAGGGTATTTTGGGTAAATTTGTGTATACCACACGCCCCCTGGCCGAGCTAGGCTGATGTATTTCAATTGGTTTCACTAGTTCCATGCAAAGGTTTGCGAACGAACTTGACCCTCGAAGAAGAGTTATTATAAAACTGAAACCTCGACAACAGGTTTCTCACATCAGACGGCACATGAATAGTTTAAGAACTGCAATTTTTTTTGCAGGTGGTTTCGAAGCTGTTAACACATACATGTATGACAAGAGAGGTTCATAGAGAATTCGTTTGAATTTTCATTCTTTGTTGCCATTCAATATTAAATATACATGTCACTGTTCCGTGTACATTAGGATGTAGGCTGTTGTTAGCATTTTAAAGTTGTTTGTTTCGTTAGGAAAACTAAACTATGGTTCTAAAATTTGAACTTCTGACTTTGTTTGTATTCTTTTTATTAGATATCTGGAGAATTAAAATGAGTTTTTAAAAATGCATCGTTCCAGGATTCAAACATGACCGATGTAGTGAAAACATAATTCGCGACTTCCATTTGCGTTTCTAAGGAATCAAATTTCAATGACGTCATTTAAGTCGTAAGCCAATTCTAGTTCCTTTTGCTTTGTTTTTCAGCACCACTTATTTTAAGAGATATTTCTAGGGTCAAATGTCCGACGCCTAAAAAACAACTGAAAAAATAAGCAAATGCAATGTCGTGTTCAACTCATTAGCATAATGCCCTTAAATGACGTCATTTGAACGATTTGTTATGCATTTTAAAGTGCATATGAAGCGAAAATTAAGTTGATCTAATGTTAAAATGCTTTCGAAATGAGGAATAATGGCATTTTCCGTTTGTCAACATCTCATCTCGTTTCAGAGATATTCAGGTTTTTGTAATATTCAAATGAGATGACCTGTAACGTCATATTGTTTGCACAGCCTGGAGACAAATCACAAAATGAAGAATATCTCTGCAAATATTGAATAAAAATTATTGAAACTTTGCACATGTATGGAAAGTACACATCATTGTGCAAATTATGGTGTTGCCATGGAAACTCATGGCCACACACACCTTTCACCTTGAACATAAAATTCCAATTTCTTTCCTTGTTACAAAAATAAGTTGCTTAAACTACTCACAACAATGCCTACATTGTTCCAAATCTTATTTTGGACCCACACCTAATTTCTCCCACGAGAAATTAGGGAAGTGTGTGTTATTTGTAGTGAAGCCTGGGGCCAGAGTGTTTCTTCCATGGCAACATCATAATTTGCACAATGATGTGTATTTTCCATAGTACCACATATGTGCAAAGTTTCAATAGTTTTTATCCGATATTTGTAGAGATATTCTTCATTTGTGATTTGTCTTCAAGGCTGTGCAAACAATATGACGTCATAGGTCATCTCATTTGCATACTACAAAAACCTGAATGTCATTATTCCTCATTTCGAAAGCATTTTAAAATTAGCTCAGCTTAATTTTCGCTTCCTATGCACTTTAAAGCAACGTTACAACTATAAATCGCACAAGAAATGGTTGAACATGATTTAACACTACTGCACCCAAATGAACGATGTCTTGCTAGGGCTTCTAAGCAATTCAAGTATGAAGGATACTAATTCAAAATAATGGTAAAGATTTTTCAAAAAACAAACAAATATAAAGCCACGTTAGGGTTTGACTACTGAGTAACAACTTTCAGAAGGCTTAGCCAACTGACCATTTTTTAAAGATCTGGCACTAAACTTAGACTAAGGGTGCATTGTTGAGAGAATCAAAATAGGCTTTTTGCAGGAACAGTCACGTGCTGATATATCACTTCATTAACCAATGAATGGGTCAGGAAACAGTCACGTGCTGATATATCACTTCATTAACCAATGAATTGAGCTCGTGATCCCATGGGAAAGGTTTTACTGGAAACAGTCACGTGCTGATATATCACTTCATTAACCAATGAATTACGCTCGTTATCCCATGGGAAAGGCTTTACTGGAAACAGTCACGTGCTGATATATCACTTCATTAACCAATGAATTACGCTCGTTATCCCATGGGAAAGGCTTTACTGGATGGCAAACGTAACAACCCTCAAAATGCTGTTTTAGAAATATCAACAATCGATTGGAGGTGGAAAAGTGTTTACAAACAGGTTTTGTTCCGGTATCATGTAAACACCCCCTTAGTCAAAGTGCCGCTGACATCTACCGATGATTCACAGACTGCAGTTTATCGTGGGAACTCATCGTAACGTGCCGCAGTCATCTTCCGATGATTCACTGCGGTTTATCGTGGGAACTCATCGTAACATGCCGCTGTCATCTACCGATGATTTACTGCAGTTTATCGTGGGAACTCATCGTAACGTGCCGCAGTCATCTTCCGATGATTCACTGCGGTTTATCGTGGGAACTCATCGTAACATGCCGCTGTCATCTACCGATGATTTACTGCAGTTTATCGTGGGAACTCATCGTAACGTGCCGCTGTCATCTACCGATGATTCACTGCAGTTTATCGTGGGAACTCGTCGTAACGTGCTGCTGCACGTAATCAAGATGTTTCACACGTTCAGCAGCTCGTATTTGAAAATCTATCGGCTCTTTTGAGGGCTCACCACTCAGAATAGCGCTGTGCACAAAAGACGTAACCACCACAGGTATAGATAACAATATCTAGGTGTTTCCTCCTTGTTTAGTTAATTCCGCTCGTGTGTTTGCGAGGGGAGAGGGTTAAACATGCTATTTGTAGAGTATTAAACCTGGTATTAGCCCGCAACAGTCCGATACCGACACGATATTCAAAGCGAAGCCACCGAACAATGTTGGTTGGTTCATGGGAAAGTCACATTCGGTGTTAAGGAGACAAGATAATAGTAATTGAAGCTGTCAACAGAAGAAACCGTTTGACTGCGCTTTTACCATGTCAACACTTAATAAAACAGGAACTACAGTATGCACTTTTGGGGAAGAAACATTTTTTCTTAGAGTTTTATGCAAGACGGTGATGTGAAAATTAGTATTTCTGTAAGAATTCAAGTTCGTTCCCAGTCGCAACTTTTACCGGTGTCGCGCGGTGTCCTTTTTTACCGTCTTCCCGTGACACCGCGCGCGCTTACTAGCTTAGTACCGTGCCGCCTTAGAGACTGGGAACTAGTACGAGTTCTTACAGAAATACTAATTTTCGCATCACCGTCTTGCATAAAACACTAATATTATTTTTTGTTTCTTCCCAAAAAGTGCATACTTTAGTTCCTGTTTTATTAAGTGTTGACATGGTAAAAGCTCAGTCAAACGATTTCTCGTGTTGACAGCTTCAATTACTATCATCTTGTCTCCTTAACACCGAATGTGACTTTCCCATGAACCATGGTGGCAAAATTCTGGATGATTCGAGTCTTCATTGGAAACGAGTCTGGGGGGTCATGAGTGCACGTCGTTGTTTGTATCACTGTGGGAATCCCGAAGTTTGGTGAGAAGACTTATGAATGTTAATGAACGCGACAAGTTTCAATGACATCTCCTGTACTAGCTATGTAACTAAACAGTTCAGAGAATGGCGACAACACACTTAAGATGTCGAAAATTATTTATTTGGACTATGAAAACGTGTATTATTCTTACGTCTGCAATCGGTGGCTTAGCCAATCAGAAATTGGGATATGTTAACAAGTTAATTGTTTTATCGACATGAATATTTTTAAAATGGGTGTAGTGTAATTACCCAATAACGTTCTATAAATCCGTGGTGACAAACAATCCACCCTAACCGTCTAAAGAGTACGATTGTCTAACTAAAGGTACCACTACCCAGCACCTTCTGGGAGCCGCCTTAATCGAAGTTCTCTATCTCTAAACGCGCCACGAGAGCGAGCTCAAATAAATACTCCAAACCTCGCAATAAATTAGTCATCACATATCTACGCACAACTACGCCATGTTTAAAAATGCCTTGTAGTTTTGAAACGTCATACAAATTACATTCTATCCTTCCCAACTTCCATGTCCTTAATTTTGTCTAAAAGAGCTACAGTTGTGTTTGAAGACAATGCACTTCAACAGCGGTACAGAGAAAGGTGATGGTATAAAAAAATGATTACTCGATGTCCTCGTCGGATAGCCGCTGACCATGTAGTACCGGACTGCGGCGCGTGTCACAGGAAGCTCCGATAGAAAAAACCTCTTCTGATAATTCCTTTATCAAAGCTGTGCTATCCGTATCAGAAAAATCCATGGTGTTCAGATCGTGTTCTAAGTTATCTGAAACACTTTCCTTGCCTTCAAAGTTCAGGGATAAATTTGGAAAACCTTCGTCCATCATATACGTATCCATGCCCTTGAAATCTAGGCCATCCGTAGTGGACTGAACTCCACCGTGTGGCTGGAACGTATTGGTGTCGTAATCTAAACCGGAACCATTCAGAGAAGACGTCCGGCTCTGTCTTTCCGCTGGATTCTGGTGACCATCTTCGTTCCTGTTCTCAGTCTGGGTTTCGTTGTCGCTTTCTTCCGAGGACGACGACGACGACGACGATGATGAAGATGACGATGAGCCATCTTCGGATCCCGAGCTCTCGCTCGAGTCACTTCCGTCGTTGCTCGATGCGCCCTCCGAAACAGTTCGGGACTTCTTTGGAACAGGTTCTTCTGGTTGGATTCCTGGCTCGATTTTTGGTTGGATTTCTGGCTCGATTTCTGGTTGGATTTCTGGCTCTTCAGGTTCGGCCTCGTCGCTTTCATGTTCGGGTTCTTGTTTAGTGGATACAGATTCATCCGACGCACCATCAGAGAGAGCATTACCTCGTCGTCTTTTTCTCGGACGCACGATCTCCTCTTCATCCTCCTCTTCTTCGTCGATCCCCTCCATATTAGCGTCTCCATTTAATAAAACTCCATTCTCATGTGGACTGACCTGTTGAAGGAAGCATTTGATAGTTTTTGGTAGCATTACATTGTACTTTTACAGTTGGTAATGATTGATATTAGATTTTAGATATATTGCTATATGTAATTAGGGTATTAATGGTTAGCTTTTCTTGTTGTACCTCCGTGATGCTTGAAAGTGTAGATTTGTCATTTCTTAGCCATTTTATTTAGATAGTATTATATTTTTAGCAGTAATTAGCTTTCTTTTGGTATACAGTCATGATGAATGAAATAACTTGAAATAAATCAATATTGTTGGGAAGGAGGGCCATTTCATCTTGTATATTAGGATTTTAGATTAGGGTTAGGATATTAGTTGATCTAAATTAGGATTACATGTAGGTTATTAGTTGATCTATATTAGAATTAGGTCATTAGTTGATCTAGATTAGGATTAGGTTATTAGTTGATCTAAATTAGGGTTAGATTATTGGTTGATCTAGATTAGGATTAGGTCATTAGTTGATCTAGATTAGGATTAGGTTATTAGTTGATCTAAATTAGGGTTAGATTATTGGTTGATCTAGATTAGGATTAGGTTAATAGTTGATCTAGATTAGAATTAGGTTATTAGTTGATCTAGATTAGGATCGGTTTTCAGTGGAGGTTCCCTTTAAACCTGAATCCATTTACAGTTTATCAGGGAAAGCAATTGGAAAAGGTACCTTAACATCATTGAGATGATTCTGCTCATTCATGACATCCACTTCATGTTCACTCTCGGCAATACTGCTTCTACTTCTCCGTCCTCGTCTGTCAAGTGCATTGACCACCCTTTCTCCTTCGTCTATGAGCGCGAGATTTGTGTGAACCAGGGGAGTCCAGCGCAGACACTCGGCATCCAGGGTGATACGGTTCGTCTTGTACACCTTCTCCATGTGCTCGTCAATGACACGACGATCAACACAAATCACGAAGCTACACCAGAGAGAAAGAACATGTTTTACAACAAAACCCAGATACCTCGCTTGCTGAATGTCTCTTGACCCGGCAGGATCAATACACTTTATCACACCTGATAATTTCTTGGATCAAGAAACCGGAATCTCTATTAAACCTGAAAATAACCACTGTCATCTGAAACACATTTTTTGTAAAGTTTTAATATTATAGAATGAAATTCCGAAAAGACATTAAGGATGGCGATCTCTTTGAGTCGACAGTGGTTATTTCCATGCTAGAGATCCCAGTTTGCTAATCTCTTTAAGATGACAGTGGTTATTTTCATGCTAGAGATCCCAGTTTACTGATCTCTTTGAGATAACAGTGGTTATTTTCATGCTAGAGATCCCAGTTTGCTGATCTCTTTGAGATAACAGTGGTTATTTTCATATTAGAGATCCCAGTTTGCTGATCTCTTTGAGATGACAGTGGTTATTTCCATGTTAGAGATCCCAGTTTACTGATCTCTTTGAGATGACAGTGGTTATTTCCATGTTAGAGATTCCAGTTTGCTGATCTCTTTGAGATGACAGTGGTTATATATTTCCATGTTAGAGATTCCAGTTTGCTGATCTCTTTGAGATGACAGTGGTTATTTCCATGTTAGAGATCCCAGTTTACTGATCTCTTTGAGATGACAGTGGTTATTTCCATGTTAGAGATCTCAGTTTGCTGATCTCTTGAGATGACAGTGGTTATTTCCATGTTAGAGATCTCAGTTTGCTGATCTCTTGAGATGACAGTGGTTATTTTCATGCTAGAGATCTCAGTTTACTGATCTCTTGAGATGACAGTGGTTATTTCCATGTTAGAGATCTCAGTTTGCTGATCTCTTGAGATGACAGTGGTTATTTCCATGTTAGAGATCTCAGTTTGCTGATCTCTTGAGATGACAGTGGTTATTTCCATGTTAGAGATCTCAGTTTGCTGATCTCTTGAGATGACAGTGGTTATTTTCATGCTAGAGATCTCAGTTTACTGATCTCTTGAGATGACAGTGGTTATTTCCATGTTAGAGATCTCAGTTTGCTGATCTCTTGAGATGACAGTGGTTATTTCCATGTTAGAGATCTCAGTTTGCTGATCTCTTGAGATGACAGTGGTTATTTTCATGCTAGAGATCTCAGTTTGCTGATCTCTTGAGATGACAGTGGTTGTTTTCATGCTAGAGATCCCAGTTTGCTGATCTCTTTGAGATGAAAGTGGTTGTTTTCATGCTAGAGATCTCAGTTTGCTGATCTCTTGAGATGACAGTGGTTATTTCCATGCTAGAGATCTCAGTTTGCTGATCTCTTGAGATGACAGTGGTTATTTCCATGTTAGAGATCTCAGTTTGCTGATCTCTTTGAGATGACAGTGGTTATTTTCATGCTAGAGATCTCAGTTTGCTGATCTCTTGAGATGACAGTGGTTATTTTCATGCTAGAGATCTCAGTTTGCTGATCTCTTGAGATGACAGTGGTTATTTCCATGTTAGAGATCTCAGATTACTGATCTCTTTGAGATGACAGTGGTTGTTTTCATGCTAGAGCTCCCAGTTTACTGATCTCTTTGAGATGACAGTGGTTATTTTCATGCTAGAGATCTCAGTTTACTGATCTCTTGAGATGACAGTGGTTATTTTCATGCTAGAGATCTCAGTTTACTGATCTCTTGAGATGACAGTGGTTATTTCCATGCTAGAGATCTCAGTTTGGTGATCTCTTGAGATGACAGTGGTTGTTTTCATGCTAGAGCTCCCAGTTTACTGATCTCTTGAGATGACAGTGGTTATTTTCATGCTAGAGATCTCAGTTTACTGATCTCTTGAGATGACAGTGGTTATTTTCATGCTAGAGATCTCAGTTTGCTGATCTCTTGAGATGACAGTGGTTGTTTTCATGCTAGAGCTCCCAGTTTACTGATCTCTTGAGATGACAGTGGTTATTTTCATGCTAGAGATCTCAGTTTACTGATCTCTTGAGATGACAGTGGTTATTTTCATGCTAGAGATCTCAGTTTGCTGATCTCTTGAGATGACAGTGGTTGTTTTCATGCTAGAGCTCCCAGTTTACTGATCTCTTGAGATGACAGTGGTTATTTTCATGCTAGAGATCTCAGTTTGCTGATCTCTTGAGATGACAGTGGTTATTTTCATGCTAGAGATCTCAGTTTACTGATCTCTTTGAGATGACAGTGGTTATTTTCATGCTAGAGCTCCCAGTTTACTGATCTCTTTGAGATGACAGTGGTTGTTTTCATGCTAGAGCTCCCAGTTTACTGATCTCTTTGAGATGACAGTGGTTATTTTCATGCTAGAGATCTCAGTTTGCTGATCTCTTGAGATGACAGTGGTTATTTTCATGCTAGAGATCTCAGTTTACTGATCTCTTTGAGATGACAGTGGTTATTTTCATGCTAGAGCTCCCAGTTTACTGATCTCTTTGAGATGACAGTGGTTGTTTTCATGCTAGAGCTCCCAGTTTACTGATCTCTTTGAGATGACAGTGGTTATTTTCATGCTAGAGATCTCAGTTTGCTGATCTCTTGAGATGACAGTGGTTATTTTCATGCTAGAGATCTCAGTTTGCTGATCTCTTGAGATGACAGTGGTTGTTTTCATGCTAGAGCTCCCAGTTTACTGATCTCTTGAGATGACAGTGGTTATTTTCATGCTAGAGATCTCAGTTTACTGATCTCTTGAGATGACAGTGGTTATTTTCATGCTAGAGATCTCAGTTTACTGATCTCTTGAGATGACAGTGGTTATTTTCATGCTAGAGATCTCAGTTTGCTGATCTCTTGAGATGACAGTGGTTATTTTCATGCTAGAGATCCCAGTTTACTGATCTCTTGAGATGACAGTGGTTATTTTCATGCTAGAGATCTCAGTTTACTGATCTCTTGAGATGACAGTGGTTATTTTCATGCTAGAGATCTCAGTTTGCTGATCTCTTGAGATGACAGTGGTTATTTTCATGCTAGAGATCTCAGTTTACTGATCTCTTGAGATGACAGTGGTTATTTTCATGCTAGAGATCTCAGTTTACTGATCTCTTGAGATGACAGTGGTTATTTTCATGCTAGAGATCTCAGTTTACTGATCTCTTGAGATGACAGTGGTTATTTTCATGCTAGAGATCTCAGTTTGCTGATCTCTTTGAGATGACAGTGGTTATTTCCATGCTAGAGATCTCAGTTTGCTGATCTCTTGAGATGACAGTGGTTATTTCCATGTCAGAGATCCCAGTTTGCTGATCTCTTTGAGATGACAGTGGTTACTTCCATGGTATAGATCCCAGTTGCTGATCTCTTTGAGATGACAGTGGTTATTTTCATGTTAGAGATCTCAGTTTGCTGATCTCTTGAGATGACAGTGGTTATTTTCATGCTAGAGATCCCAGTTTACTGATCTCTTGAGATGACAGTGGTTATTTCCATGTTAGAGATCTCAGTTTGCTGATCTCTTGAGATGACAGTGGTTATTTTCATGCTAGAGATCTCAGTTTACTGATCTCTTGAGATGACAGTGGTTATTTTCATGCTAGATATCTCAGTTTACTGATCTCTTGAGATGACAGTGGTTATTTTCATGCTAGAGATCTCAGTTTGCTGATCTCTTGAGATGACAGTGGTTATTTTCATGCTAGAGATCCCAGTTTACTGATCTCTTGAGATGACAGTGGTTATTTTCATGCTAGAGCTCTCAGTTTACTGATCTCTTGAGATGACAGTGGTTATTTTCATGCTAGAGATCTCAGTTTGCTGATCTCTTGAGATGACAGTGGTTGTTTTCATGCTAGAGCTCCCAGTTTACTGATCTCTTGAGATGACAGTGGTTATTTTCATGCTAGAGATCTCAGTTTGCTGATCTCTTGAGATGACAGTGGTTATTTTCATGCTAGAGATCTCAGTTTACTGATCTCTTTGAGATGACAGTGGTTATTTTCATGCTAGAGCTCCCAGTTTACTGATCTCTTTGAGATGACAGTGGTTGTTTTCATGCTAGAGATCTCAGTTTGCTGATCTCTTGAGATGACAGTGGTTATTTTCATGCTAGAGATCTCAGTTTACTGATCTCTTTGAGATGACAGTGGTTATTTTCATGCTAGAGCTCCCAGTTTACTGATCTCTTTGAGATGACAGTGGTTGTTTTCATGCTAGAGCTCCCAGTTTACTGATCTCTTTGAGATGACAGTGGTTATTTTCATGCTAGAGATCTCAGTTTGCTGATCTCTTGAGATGACAGTGGTTATTTTCATGCTAGAGATCTCAGTTTGCTGATCTCTTGAGATGACAGTGGTTGTTTTCATGCTAGAGCTCCCAGTTTACTGATCTCTTGAGATGACAGTGGTTATTTTCATGCTAGAGATCTCAGTTTACTGATCTCTTGAGATGACAGTGGTTATTTTCATGCTAGAGATCTCAGTTTGGTGATCTCTTGAGATGACAGTGGTTGTTTTCATGCTAGAGCTCCCAGTTTACTGATCTCTTGAGATGACAGTGGTTATTTTCATGCTAGAGATCTCAGTTTACTGATCTCTTGAGATGACAGTGGTTATTTTCATGCTAGAGATCTCAGTTTGCTGATCTCTTGAGATGACAGTGGTTGTTTTCATGCTAGAGCTCCCAGTTTACTGATCTCTTGAGATGACAGTGGTTATTTTCATGCTAGAGATCTCAGTTTGCTGATCTCTTGAGATGACAGTGGTTATTTTCATGCTAGAGATCTCAGTTTACTGATCTCTTTGAGATGACAGTGGTTATTTTCATGCTAGAGCTCCCAGTTTACTGATCTCTTTGAGATGACAGTGGTTGTTTTCATGCTAGAGCTCCCAGTTTACTGATCTCTTTGAGATGACAGTGGTTATTTTCATGCTAGAGATCTCAGTTTGCTGATCTCTTGAGATGACAGTGGTTATTTTCATGCTAGAGATCTCAGTTTGCTGATCTCTTGAGATGACAGTGGTTGTTTTCATGCTAGAGCTCCCAGTTTACTGATCTCTTGAGATGACAGTGGTTATTTTCATGCTAGAGATCTCAGTTTACTGATCTCTTGAGATGACAGTGGTTATTTTCATGCTAGAGATCTCAGTTTACTGATCTCTTGAGATGACAGTGGTTATTTTCATGCTAGAGATCTCAGTTTGCTGATCTCTTGAGATGACAGTGGTTATTTTCATGCTAGAGATCCCAGTTTACTGATCTCTTGAGATGACAGTGGTTATTTTCATGCTAGAGATCTCAGTTTACTGATCTCTTGAGATGACAGTGGTTATTTTCATGCTAGAGATCTCAGTTTGCTGATCTCTTGAGATGACAGTGGTTATTTTCATGCTAGAGATCTCAGTTTACTGATCTCTTGAGATGACAGTGGTTATTTTCATGCTAGAGATCTCAGTTTACTGATCTCTTGAGATGACAGTGGTTATTTTCATGCTAGAGATCTCAGTTTACTGATCTCTTGAGATGACAGTGGTTATTTTCATGCTAGAGATCTCAGTTTGCTGATCTCTTTGAGATGACAGTGGTTATTTCCATGCTAGAGATCTCAGTTTGCTGATCTCTTGAGATGACAGTGGTTATTTCCATGTCAGAGATCCCAGTTTGCTGATCTCTTTGAGATGACAGTGGTTACTTCCATGGTATAGATCCCAGTTGCTGATCTCTTTGAGATGACAGTGGTTATTTTCATGTTAGAGATCTCAGTTTGCTGATCTCTTGAGATGACAGTGGTTATTTTCATGCTAGAGATCCCAGTTTACTGATCTCTTGAGATGACAGTGGTTATTTCCATGTTAGAGATCTCAGTTTGCTGATCTCTTGAGATGACAGTGGTTATTTTCATGCTAGAGATCTCAGTTTACTGATCTCTTGAGATGACAGTGGTTATTTTCATGCTAGATATCTCAGTTTACTGATCTCTTGAGATGACAGTGGTTATTTTCATGCTAGAGATCTCAGTTTGCTGATCTCTTGAGATGACAGTGGTTATTTTCATGCTAGAGATCCCAGTTTACTGATCTCTTGAGATGACAGTGGTTATTTTCATGCTAGAGCTCTCAGTTTACTGATCTCTTGAGATGACAGTGGTTATTTTCATGCTAGAGATCTCAGTTTGCTGATCTCTTGAGATGACAGTGGTTGTTTTCATGCTAGAGCTCCCAGTTTACTGATCTCTTGAGATGACAGTGGTTATTTTCATGCTAGAGATCTCAGTTTGCTGATCTCTTGAGATGACAGTGGTTATTTTCATGCTAGAGATCTCAGTTTACTGATCTCTTTGAGATGACAGTGGTTATTTTCATACTAGAGCTCCCAGTTTACTGATCTCTTTGAGATGACAGTGGTTGTTTTCATGCTAGAGCTCCCAGTTTACTGATCTCTTTGAGATGACAGTGGTTATTTTCATGCTAGAGATCTCAGTTTGCTGATCTCTTGAGATGACAGTGGTTATTTTCATGCTAGAGATCTCAGTTTGCTGATCTCTTGAGATGACAGTGGTTGTTTTCATGCTAGAGCTCCCAGTTTACTGATCTCTTGAGATGACAGTGGTTATTTTCATGCTAGAGATCTCAGTTTACTGATCTCTTGAGATGACAGTGGTTATTTTCATGCTAGAGATCTCAGTTTACTGATCTCTTGAGATGACAGTGGTTATTTTCATGCTAGAGATCTCAGTTTGCTGATCTCTTGAGATGACAGTGGTTATTTTCATGCTAGAGATCCCAGTTTACTGATCTCTTGAGATGACAGTGGTTATTTTCATGCTAGAGATCTCAGTTTACTGATCTCTTGAGATGACAGTGGTTATTTTCATGCTAGAGATCTCAGTTTGCTGATCTCTTGAGATGACAGTGGTTATTTTCATGCTAGAGATCTCAGTTTACTGATCTCTTGAGATGACAGTGGTTATTTTCATGCTAGATATCTCAGTTTACTGATCTCTTGAGATGACAGTGGTTATTTTCATGCTAGAGATCTCAGTTTGCTGATCTCTTGAGATGACAGTGGTTATTTTCATGCTAGAGATCCCAGTTTACTGATCTCTTGAGATGACAGTGGTTATTTTCATGCTAGAGCTCTCAGTTTACTGATCTCTTGAGATGACAGTGGTTATTTTCATGCTAGAGATCTCAGTTTGCTGATCTCTTGAGATGACAGTGGTTATTTTCATGCTAGAGATCTCAGTTTACTGATCTCTTGAGATGACAGTGGTTATTTTCATGCTAGAGATCTCAGTTTACTGATCTCTTGAGATGACAGTGGTTATTTTCATGCTAGAGATCTCAGTTTGCTGATCTCTTGAGATGACAGTGGTTATTTTCATGCTAGAGATCCCAGTTTACTGATCTCTTGAGATGACAGTGGTTATTTTCATGCTAGAGATCTCAGTTTACTGATCTCTTGAGATGACAGTGGTTATTTTCATGCTAGAGATCTCAGTTTGCTGATCTCTTGAGATGACAGTGGTTATTTTCATGCTAGAGATCTCAGTTTACTGATCTCTTGAGATGACAGTGGTTATTTTCATGCTAGAGATCTCAGTTTGCTGATCTCTTGAGATGACAGTGGTTATTTTCATGCTAGAGATCTCAGTTTACTGATCTCTTGAGATGACAGTGGTTGTTTTCATGCTAGAGCTCCCAGTTTACTGATCTCTTGAGATGACAGTGGTTATTTTCATGCTAGAGATCTCAGTTTACTGATCTCTTGAGATGACAGTGGTTATTTTCATGCTAGAGATCTCAGTTTACTGATCTCTTGAGATGACAGTGGTTGTTTTCATGCTAGAGCTCCCAGTTTACTGATCTCTTGAGATGACAGTGGTTATTTTCATGCTAGAGCTCCCAGTTTGCTGATCTCTTGAGATGACAGTGGTTATTTTCATGCTAGAGATCTCAGTTCACTGATCTCTTGAGATGACAGTGGTTGTTTTCATGCTAGAGCTCCCAGTTTACTGATCTCTTGAGATGACAGTGGTTATTTTCATGCTAGAGATCTCAGTTTGCTGATCTCTTGAGATGACAGTGGTTATTTTCATGCTAGAGATCCCAGTTTGCTGATCTCTTTAAGATGACAGTGGTTATTTCCATGTTAGAGCTCCCAGTTTACTGATCTCTTGAGATGACAGTGGTTATTTCCATGTGAGAAATAGAGGATATTACATGGCCGCGCAGGGATACAGATTTCATCAACACAAGAAGATAAAATTCGTATCTCCAAGCGGCCATGTAATGTTCTGTTTAATATATAATTATCGATGAAATACCAGTTTCAATCTCTTACTGGAAAGGCTAGAAATCTTTGAAACCCAGTTATATTTTCAAAAGTGATATCTTCACGTGTGAAGATATCATTTATATCTTCACGTGTGAAGATATCACTTTTTAGAAAGAGATATACACTGGTATTTCATCGATAATTATATATTAAATCCCAGTTTGCTGATCTCTTTGAAATGACAGTGGTTATTTTCATGTTAGAGATCCCAGTTTGCTGATCTCTTTGAGATGACAGTGGTTATTTCCATGTTAGAGCTCCCAGTTTACTGATCTCTTGAGATGACAGTGGTTATTTTAATGCTAGAGATCTCAGTTTACGGATCTAACAAAACTATCATGCATGCATAAGGTGCATAAACCTCCCAGTTAGCTCAGTGGTTAAGCACCGGTCATGTGCGGGAGGTCGCTGGTTTTAACCCCAACCATTTGGGATCTCAAAATAACTGGGAGAAGGTGCTGCCTTTGCTCTGACATATGCAAATGATTAGACCTTCATGTCTTCTTGTATCAGGATGTTAAATTGTAGGCCCCCACTGAGAACGCAAACAAATATCTGGCAGTGACCACCCAGACCCTCAGTAGATACATGTATAGCCATCTATATAGAGTGTATTAAAACTTAGTAAATCGCGCACGACTGGGACGAGTCTGGATAAACAATTCAGAAACTAATCTTTGTAAACAGGGCAATTATTTTTCATTTTTCTTATAGATATATTTAGCACAATGAGGAAACTTAAAGACGAAATTCGACCATTTCCTTTGGCACCTTTTTGTCTTCCAAAAGGACAAACATGGGCAGAATCAGTGAAAATGTTTGCCAAAGGACCATATTAGACTATGAACTTTGCGTAGAGTTTATCGTAAAAATCACGTCCGGCATTACTGAAGTGTGTTCCAAATAGTTAGCGATTTTCATCGTTCTTTTAAAGGCATATTTCTATACAAAACTTCGTTATTTTCTTTCCTTTGTGGAAAAAATAATAAAACATTGTACTTTACTTATAAGGTTGCACAAAGGTTTGTGTGAAAGGTAGTCCCGCATGTTGTTGAGTTGAGTAACTTCCGCTGAAAATTAGCTCAGTCACAGTAACGGGTTCGGTTAATGGCAGACAAAAAACTTCAAGATTCGGACCAAAAAAAATAAAACTTCTCATCGTCATATCGAAAAATGGTTTGGACAGGAAAAATATAGGAACGTTACTTTTCAAATACGCAAAAACATTGCAATATGAACATTTGACCGTAGTGGTACTTTAACGAAGTCTAACATTTATCATGAAACAGGGTACTTAGTCTCTCCAATAAAGCTGACGTGAAACGTTATCGCTTGATTTAGAAGTATTTATTCGATCTAAATTTCTTATTTCCAAGATATTTCTTATCCAGTACTTACTTTCCATCTCGTTTCTGGACCATGTTGAGCTGCTGTAGAGTGGCAGCGATGTCATGAGGATCCATGCCTGTTGATTGGCTGATACCTGTAAACAACATCAGTGAGAACAGTGTTATTCGTTAAGAGGGCTCACAGTACCGCCTGAAATTATTAGGGACTTTAAGAAATCAGGCCGGCGACGGCAGTGACGACGGGACGTAGAAAAGTGTTTTCTCCCGAAATGTGGTGTTTACATTTTCCTTTATTCTCCTTCAATTACTTTTCATCTCGAAATCTTCGAAAAATAAAATTACTTCACTTCACTTCACTTTTATTCCAATTTACCAATTATATTACAAAGAATCTAACCCACCCACATTTAGCAAATGCTATTCGAGGTGGGGGGTTAGCAAATGTACAAGAGACGATCGTATTAACAATTTTCAAGCAAAAGAAGAACGGAAACAGATCTCAGATTACAAAAAGAACTTACAAGCAGAACTGACTGCTAAATAAGTACTACTTAAAAAAGCCACAATATAAATCTACTATAATTTACAAGATTTATAGACTCAGGCAATTTCCTAGTCGTAAATAAGACAGGAAGTTGAATTTAAGGAGAAGAGCCAAAGATTGAAATAGTTATGGATTTGCTACATGCTGCATAATCTGCATAATCTGGGCCATATCAACATAATCATTACTAGACGAAAGAACATCAATAAGTAAACTTTTGCATTTTTTTATAAAGACCGTTTTTTTTACAGAGCGTATTGAGGATGGAATACAATTCCAGACCTTCACTCCAATTGAACAGAATGACTTTGCGTGAATGTTTAACCTTGAACGAGACTGATAAAGATTGCCGCGTGTTCTTGATCTAGTATTATAATTATGAACATCACTTATTCTGGTAAACAATGAAGAAATATTAATAGGTGATTTACCATTTATAGCATCGTGTAATTATAAGTGTCTTTTTCCTGGTATAAATAATGTAACCCCTGTAGACTTAATAATTATTTGTAGAATCGCATAGCCAAAGCTGAATCGCACAGTGCATTTGCAAAATCAGACGCTGATTGGCTGAGACAGAGTGGTGATTCAGAGTGGAATCACCACTGTAGACTACGCGCGCTATTTATAACTTAGCAAAATATCAACGAAAGTACTAAATCTTCAAGTAATTCATCGGACTATGCGATTCAAAGAAGCGACTCGGGCGATATCGGTTTTCTCGTGCAATTTAACGTGGAATTACCTCGTCAGGCATGTGATTTTCCTATAGAATCGTCACGTAACATACGTTAATATAAATGATGCCCAGATTTTCTTCATATATTCATTGAGTTCTCTCAAAACTACTGGAGAAACACATATGTGAACACTTGTGTAATTACTTAAGGGAGAATGATTTGCTTCACCAACTCCAGTCTGGATTCAGGAAATCGTTCTCCACTGAAACAGCGCTTATACGGCTAATGGACCAGCTACTCCTTGGCCTCAACAAAGATAAAGTTACGGGTCTTGTTTTTGTTGACTATAAAAAGGCATTTGATTTGATCGACCATCACCTATTACTGTCAAAGCTGAGGCTGCGGAGTGGGTGAGAACCATCTACCCCTATTTAGTGACTATTTGAGTGGCCGAAATCAGTACGTGAACATTGATGGGTATCATTCTACCCAAAGGGCCGTAAATTTGGGAGTGCCACACGGCAGCATCTTGGGTCCTATTTTATTCCTTATATTCATCAATGATTTACCAGCAGCACTACAGTACTCTGTGGCTGATATATATGCTGACGACACAACAATCAGCTACTCAACTGATTAAAGGGCGGCTCCCCAAGCACTCTCTGATGGAAATATATGATTGTCACGGGCAAGCGACTGGACATTCTGCATTACAGATACAGTTAAGCTCCACTGAACTTGAACAGGTAAGCTCACAATATTGATACGCTTGTCTTTTAGCTTGCTCATAAATTAATTATATTTTGTAATTGTTATTCAGAGTTTTTATATTTTATCGGATATTAATTGTAGGAGGGCCACTGGTTTTTCAGTTGTAATGCTGTTATGTGTCTACCCTCAATAAATAAAGTTGATTATTATTGTTACAGTAGCCAACTCGAAAGCTTCTGCTACTTTGGATGCTGCACACTGATAACCTTAATACTGCTCTTTTTATACTTTACAATTATTAAAGTTCCCTTCTCAAAAAAAAATGTAACAAATAAAAAAACACTTGAAAACCTGCAACAGTAGTCTATTAACATGTTTTGAAAATATAGTTTGTACATGTAGTCCTCTTCCAAATTTCACTGAGAAAGTTTCTCTTGCGCAAGCGTACTTTTAAAGAAAAGAAAACACGATCAGCTCAACATTATTTTTCAACCAATTGACAGGGCTCGAAATTAAGAAAAAAAAGGAGGCGTAATTTTACGCCCAGCTTAAAATTTTTAGGCGTAATTCTCCAAAATTTAGGCGTAATGTAATGTAAACTATTTTCCCGCGCGAAACAAGTTGTTTTGCATGACAAAAGACTATGTTTTGCATGACAAAACCTATAGATAGGAGCTGTCAAACTTTGACATTTTGCGGTTTAAAGTTCAGACTTCACACGCCAAACGTCGCCGCGTAATTAGTAAACTATGCGTTTCAAACTTGAAACAACAGACAAAAAAGTTTACACTAAACGCTTGCTTGCAAATGGTAATTTTTTCACACAAAAATCAGATAGTTTTAGAGATTTGGAAATAAGACTTGTCTTCCGATAATTTTTACCTTTGTAAGAGGATCTAGGCGTAATTTTACGCCTAAGTGGAAAACGTTAGGCGTAAAACGAAAAAATCTAGCCGTATTTATGTATCAGTCAATTCCAAACCCGTGCATCCCCCCCCCCCCCCCCCCCCGGGCCACCCCCGGGCATTTGATCAGAGGCTTGCTCCCGAGGGTGGGAAATTTGACGAGTATCTATGACCTCAGGGGCGGGCATTTGACAAACAGTGGGGGTAGGGGGTGGGGCATTTGATCAGTGTTTAAAAATATATTCTGTCTGTCTACAAGCGTCGAAATGGCGAACGCACGTGGCGAACGTACGAGGACAGCTTCCAGGATAAGGATTGCGCATTTGTAGAGGCTTGAAAGAGTGAACCTGCCAAATTTGAAGGCCACTTTCAGAGGTAAATTGTTTATGTTTAAACCTATAAACTATGTTGTTTTGCTTTGTTTCGTGAACTTTGACCGACTGCGTGATATTAAGTGCGTGACAAGAGTTGTGATAAGTTGAATTTGCTGCGACCCTCGACAGCGCGAGTTAGAAACATAATTATTTATATCGGTAAAAGACGGACCGATTGGTGCCTGTTACATACATGTACTTTATATACCAACAACATAAGCTAACATATTCAATTTCAAGCCATTACGTTTATTATAAAGTATATACGATCGAGCCGGTAGAAATGATTGTTCTCATCCCTGACCGGTTGAAGGTGGTTTTCACCGTCGGTGTTTCCTGTGAATTGCTTGAGTCAGAGTTGTCAATAAAGCAATGATTTCATTTATTTGTCAATAGTCTTTGCCTTGTCTTTGTCGAATTTTTTTGGATAATTTTCCGAGCTGGTCCCCGATGGTGGGGCATTTGAACAGCCTGGATTAAAAACTGGTGGTGCATTTGAACAGTTTTTCTGCTTTGGTAGTGGGGCATTTGATCGAATTTTTTTCAAAATGTTCAAATGCCCGGGGGTGGCCCGGCGGGGTCATGCACAGGTTTGGAATTGACTCATACATTACACCCGTATCGGGCGCAATTTTGAGCCCTGAATGAGATTGCGCATTCTTTGGATACTCGACTAGTTTAATATATTATAATACGTTATAAAGTAACAAAGACTGTGTGATAGAACGTAGTCAAAATAAGAGACTGAATCTCAGTACTATTTCATCATCAATCCCCCAGTCAAAAAGGACGCCATTTTGTTTCTACCTGCCATCCAACATGGCGACATAGGAACAGTTGCATTTACAGACTTTGAACTGTCACCTATGTGAGCATTTTACAGATTTTGTAAAATGTTAGCAAAATGTCTGTGAATGCACAAATTTAGAAATTGTTACGAACATTTTACAGTAGTATATTTTGAGACATTTGTTCTGTATAATGTCTATAAAATGCTCTCCCATTTTACAGATTTTTACATAGGTGTTCAAAGTCTGAAAATAGTTGGATGTTTCCAGTGCATATCATAATCTGTACCTCGGATGTAGACTAGCTGCTAGCAAAACCCTTCTATTCCTCTAATTTCTATATGACACAACATGTAGAAACATGGTTCAACGTGGCAAAACATTGTTGAACATGGTACATGTACATGGCTCAAATGGTACAACATGGTTCAACATGGCAAAACATTGTTAAACATGGTAAATGGCTCAAATGGTACAACATGGTTCAACATGGTACAACATGGTTCAACATGGTACGACGTCGCAAAACATGGTTCAACATGGTACAACATGGCAAAACATATTTTGTACGTGTTTGCCGCTTGTTGAATAATTAACTTAAGTATTAGAGAGTCTGGAACTTATTTGTTTTCGAAGTGACTGAAACACTTTATACCAGTAGATAATAAATTTAATGATAGTATTTCCTTAACTTTATAAATACTTTTTAAATGTTTTATTATAATATTGTAATTAAATACACTACTGGTATAGTATGATCATTAGATTACTTACTATTGTCGATGTACATGTAAATTAAAATAAATATTGCTAGTTTGCAATCAATCCCAAGAGATTCAAATAACAAAGACGTGTGAACCAAGATGGTGACGATGATGTTACGTGCAACCTAGCAATAGGTCTTATATTATTTTATATCTTATTGGCAGTTTATGTTATGGAATCTTGAATTCTGTTTTAAACTGGCCACAAATTACATTATCTATTATTTTATTATAATAATGCATATTTGGAAGTTGATTAAATAAATAAATAAAATAAACATGGTTCAACATGGCAAAACATGGTTCAACATAGGCGTGTTCTATTCCTCTAATTTCTATATCAGCTGGAAGCCATAGCTAAACATGGCACAACATAACCATGTTGTTCGTGCTCATATAGGAATTAGCGGAATAGAATGGACATGCTAGTAGTCTACCTCGGATGGTGACGTGTGTTTCCTTGTTACTGTGCAGGTATTCCAGCAGCACACTTTTCCAGTAGCTACGATAGCTGATGAGTCCCAGGTCTGATAAGGGCTTCTCTGGTGAGCCTGACTGGCCCTCGATTCTAGACAGAAGATAACCTGGAAAAACGAAACGTCCATCACTCTTCTGTAATTTTAAAGGGATTATAATGTTGTATAGTGGGTTGAAGGTATGGTATAGTGGATTGAAGGCCGGTATGTACCTTCAATTGTCAAGGGTGGCATAGTAGAGCGGTTTTCGATTGAGTGTAGAAAGTAATGCGATTGCTTTGGTTTTGCGTTTATGTTTTGTACTATCAGCCAATCAAAGTCTAAACTAAAATCCAAACATCATTATCAGGCAATCAATTTTCATTTTAACGAGAGCTATCCACGATTGTGTTTACTTTTCCTCGTGATTGGTTCAATTTGGCTCATTGATGGCTCATGATTGGCTCATTGCATTTTTACATGCTCCTGTGATTGGCTCTGCAATTACTTTAGTTTTGGTTTCACAAGTCAGACTCGATTGAAAACCGCTCTAGTTCGATCGTACAAACCCATAAGCAGAGGTATCATCAGACCCTTTCTATTTAGTCTTGCCATTCTGAAGGGCCAGTTCTACTGTCAATACCATAAAGGTATTGACACATGATCAGGGCTCAAAATTAGGCTCGCACACTCGCGGCGAGTCGATTTTGAGCAATACAAGTAAAATCTCATGACAACTCACAACTGTTGCTAATAGAATCTTGCTGAACTATTTCTTGTTGCAAGTGGATCAGACCATGCTGCGAGTAAAATCTCATGACAACTCACAACAAGTTGTCATGATCAATCGTAATTAGTTATTTTTTTCAATATACTTATAATAATACATGTATAAATAATCCAAGATCATTGTAATGTACATTTATTCCTTTTTGTTGTAACTCTATTAGCACCTAGTTTTGCAACTGTTTATTATTATTTTTATTATTTTTTGTGTCGCGAGTTTACTCAACACGTGACAGGGTCAACCAATCAGATTCAATATCGCTCGGGACACTGCGCATCACTTAATTGATTTACATAACTTAACACAGTGAAAACAAGATGGCGGAGACCCGAGAGAGAGAAAGTCTGTTCTGGAGTCCCATCTCTCAAATGTAAACAGCTTAATGTTTATTTAACTTCATTCATGGGAAAGCCTTCCAACAGGCTCAGGATATTTTCAACTGGCACCCTTGTCGGAGCCAAAGGACGTTTTCTACCCAGAGATTTATTCAACACGGTGAACACCACACAAGTGAAGTTTTGCTAGACCGTGCTCTACCAACTGAGCTAACCAGTGAAATTTGAAAACAATTGAAAGACGGCAATATTGCGTTAATGTTGCAGCATGTCCGTACCTTCAACTCTTGTCAAAACAATTGACGGCAAAATTGCGTTAATGTTGCAACGTGTCCGTACCTTCAACTCTTGTCAAAACAATTGAGACGGCAAAATTGCATGGAATGTTGCAGCGTGTCCGTTCCTTCAACTCTTGTCAAAACAATTGACAGACAGCAATATTGCATTAATGTTGCAGCGTGTCTGTACCTTCAACCCTTATCAAAACAATTGACAGACGGCAATATTGCATTAATGTTGCAGCATGTCCGTACCTTCAACTCTTGTCAAAACAATTGATGCAATGTTGCAGCGTGTCCATACCTTTATCCTTGTCAAAACAATTGCTGTCTGTCAACTGTTTTGATAAGGGTTGAAGGTATGGACACGATGCAACATTGCAAGCAATATTGCCGTCCGTCAATATTGCCGTCAGCGAAATTGCTACATGTCCACCTCTGAAATAGTTTTCTGCAACGTTGCAGGAAATATTGTAGTGTGTGTCAACCCTACATTTGTATTTCAAAGCAGTTATGCGCAACGTTGCAGCACGTGTCCATACTTTATGACTTCTCAAGATTGAATTGTTAAAATTCGTTCTTATTGATGCTGCAGTGCTGTCATTAAAGCCAGCTACATGTACCTGAGATTATCACCAGAAACTATGATGTTGGTCACCGGCTACTTACTATGAAACTTAAAGCCAGAATTGTAGCTTATGGCACAAAAATACTGACTATTTTTCATAGTTGTCCAGCAACTTAAAGAGGAACTCTCAACCCCCACATTATAAACTTTCTCATGACGAAAGACAAAAAGAACAAAACCACACTGGAGACAATTTGAGACGATTCCGGTGAAGGCTGGCAAAGATTCGAGTGGATGGAAATACTGTTTTAAGAGAAATTTAGAGCAACTTGAAATCGGTTCACTGTAACCAAAATCAAGTTTCTAGAATAAACTTTAATTTGTAATTCACTTTAATCTTTGCCATCCTCTATCGAAAAAGTTCGAAAAACGTATCAGGACATTCACAAGGTATTTCTCTTCTATCTCAGGGTGTTATATTTTAGTTTTGTTTTAAAGAAATCTGAAGGTTCAATTCGGTTGACTTTAATAACTTAATACCAGCCCTGCCGGTTGACTTACTGAAGTCGATGAGCAGCCGTCCATATCCCTGTCGCTGGTAATGCGGCATGGTCATGATACATGATACGTTGTACTTCTGTTGACATGACTTTTCCTGTTACGAGAAATTTACGTTATGCTGATTACTTCCAGCGCTATAATGCCATTAATAACAACATACATGTATGTACATTTACTAGTACATGTGGTAGACATTAATGCATGAGGAAACATGGAAAGATTTACCAACATGTAATATGCTGAACGCTTGCACAATACGCATGTATTACTATTATACCTTACAAATAATCCTCCAATCAATTTCTAACGAGACCTGAAACAACCATGGGGGCTGATCAAAGCCAGGTCCTGGATAATCCACAGATCGAATTGGAATTTAGCGTGTTGGTTTTTGCAGAGGGAGGAAAACCGGAGAATCCGGAGAAAAACCATCGGAGAAAAGGCGAGATACCAACAACTCAACTCACATATGGTGCCGCATCCAGGAATCGAACCTGGGCCACAAAAATGAGAGGCGAAGCACTTAACTACTGCGCCACCCCAGCTCCCTCAATCAAATGTACATGTATGTATCAGGTTCACGTGCCAAATCCAATATTTTGCTATGTAGGACAGCTACATATTGGATAGTCAGTCCTACAAGTTGTTTACGCTATAGTGTTTATTGACTGGAGGATTATTTGTTCAGTATAATAAAACACTTATAGGATTCATCCTTGCCCAATATGACAAATATTTAAGTATCAACTTTGGAATAACTTTGGTGTAACTATACACACGAGTGTCTGATGAAAAGCAAAACATCAACAAGCCAAGACCATAAAGGATGCTGGTACTTTGTTCTAAAAGCCAAATAGCATACCACTTTAGGTGTATGCTATAATGAGTTGGCAGTAGTTTGTCTAGATAAGATATACAGTGAGGCTATATAGATGTACACTATAAGGAGCTGGCATCAGTTTGTCTAGATAAGATACATGTATATTCATAAGAACCAGGGGTATTTTTGGTCTTGGTTTATTGATTTTGATTGGACAACTTTTGAAATACTTGTGTTTAGCTCCTTTATATTGCCATGTTTGTTTTGCTACACTTTGTTTCATTTTGCTACATCAGAATGAAGCCGTTTTGCCATACAAATGTACCTTGGAAAAGTAGCCGACCACATGGCAACCTTTCTTGTCATTTTTCGTCAGGACATAAAACAGGAATGGCTCTACGTCATAATACAGGGTCTTGTGATCTAGAAATAACTTGGCTAGCAAACACAGATTCTGGCAGTATATCTGATAAAAGATAGAAATCAAAGTAGAATTATCATTGATCATCATTTTTATCATCAGCATTATCGTCATCACCATTATCATCGCCACCCTATCATCATTCATTTAAGTCACAATCTTGATTCCGATTGGCAGAGAATTACGCATGAATTATCGATAGCGGCATTTCGAGCTACATGTATTATCTGTAGGTGCAGTCTACAGTACAGTATGTACACTATGTTAATTAAGGTGCATGAGTCACTGAATCGTCTTATTGTATAATTATCAGCTGGTATCTCTGCCAATCTATTTTGGTTTTTGCATGCATTATCAAGACCTCGTTCTGTGTTATCAGCGTTAACTAAGCCTACAATAATTTTTGCTAATTTTCATCATCATTATCATCACCATCATTATAATCAACATCAACAGCTGTAGAAATCCCACCTACTGTATTAGAGTTTCCCTATTGTTTTCGTCCAGCTGGTCCAATCAAATTACAGAGTTATGGTACCGTAAGTTACAGTACAGACATGCCATATTTTTGTCCCAACACATATGAAATCCGCTCTGTACATAACATAAAGTTGGTGTACATACCTTGTTAACTGCTCCATCCACTTCAAACACAGAGATAAAATCCTTACGGTAAATCTCATTTGCAGGAGGATGAAACCATCCACATTTAGACTGGAAACAGTTTAATAAGCATAAGGTTAAGATGAACAAATTCAAACTGTACACCTTAACACAAAAACATTAATAAGTGATACATGTACAGTAACAGATATTTAATACTGTCATGCATGCTTGAAAAGTACATGTACCGGTATATCCCAACCCTCCCAATGATAATAGAGTGCATTCGATTGACCATATTCCACAGACTAAGTGGATTACAATCACTTACATGTATATCAGCGAAATAAGTTTTGCAATAATAAATAGTGCTAAACAGCACTAAATCCTTTGTTTTCTATTTTGTAATGTGTGCCAGGGTTCGAAATTGGCACAAGCAACCTGGCAAAATGTGAGTTGATTTACCGATTTGCTGGTAAAAAGTAAATGAACTGGCATTTTTTTGCTTGTATTTAGGCACCAGGTACATTAAAACATGTTTCAGTTTTTAGCTTGTTGATATTTGGTTTTGCTTGTAGGTTTCAACTTTTTGCTTCTTTCTTTGAAAATGAATTTTTAACCCTGGGTGCTACATTGTATTTAGTGCTCTCTGGAGTTGAAGTGGTGCGGTATATAAGTTAAGCACTTCGCCTCTCACTTCTGTGACCCACGTTCGATTCCTGGATCCGGCACCATGTGTGAGTTGAGTTTGTTGGTATCACGTCCTTAATGCTCCAAGGGTTTTTCTCCAGGTTCTCCTGTTTTCCTTCCTCCACACCAACACGCTAAATTCCAATTCAATCTGTGATTTAGCCGAGTCCTGGCCTTGATAAACCTCTATGGTTGTTTCAGGTCCCGTTAAAATTTCAGTGTTTGTTAAATTCAGTGCTCTGTTAATTAAAGTGTATATGAAACGAAAATTAAGTTGATCTTATTTGAAAGTCCTTTCGAAATGAGAAAGGATGGTGTTTTCCGTTTGTGAATATCTCATCTCGCTCCAGAGATATTTAGGTTTTTGTAATATGTAAATAAGATTACCTGTGACGTCATGACCTTGACACAGCCTGGAGACAAATCACAAAATAAAGAATATCTCTGAAAATAGTGACTAATTATAATTGATACTTTGCACATGTATGGTACTAAGGAAAATACACATCCATGTGCAAATCATGAAGTTGCCATGGAAACACTCTTGGCCCCAGGCTCATTTGACCTTGAACATCAAATAATATCTGATTGTAATTTATGACTCTGTTCTACAAAACAATTTTCATTAAACCCTGCATATACAAAGCCTACATTGTATGAAAATGTCTGATGCGCCTATGGCAGTCAATTGTATATTACGAAGGAGAAATCAAGGAATCTATTTTTATCATGAAAGTGGCCTGGGACCAAGAGTGTTTCCATGGCAACGTCATGATTTGCACATTGATGTGTATTTTCCTTAATACCATACATGTGCAAAGTATCAATTACTTTTAGCCACTATTTTCAGAGATATTCTTTATTTTGTGATCTGTCTCCAGGTTGTGTCAAGGTCATGACGTCACAGGTAATATAATTTACATACTACAAAAACTTGAATATTTCTGGAACCAGATGAGTTATTCACAATCGGAAAACGCCATCCTTCCTCGTTTTGAAAGGACTTTCAAATAAGATCAACTTAATTTTCGTTTCATATAACTGTGCTCTACTGCACTATACTGTACCTAAAGATTAGAGACTGGCATGTACATTTTATTGGCAAATACAGGCACGTGCTGACTGTACGATGAATGAACAATATACACTTAATGACTGGCTCAGAGGAAAACAGTGCATTTTGTTTCCCGAGACGCCAGTCGAGGGAAACATCGAGAGTCGATGGAAACAAAACTCACTGGTTTCACGAGCGATCAGTCATTACGTATTTTGTTATATAGACATAAGTTTTACTACCTGATACAAGCGAGGTTTGTCGTCTTCTCTTCGGGAAGCTGCCACCATCGTCGCTACGGCATTCTTTAGTACTGCTTTGTTTTAATTATTTCTTGAATCTTATTTTAGCTACCAATTTATTTCTCTCGCGTTTGATAAAGATGTAAATTGTTTCTTTGAAGCTGGTTCAATTTTAAACGCTTTCTTTCGACGAAAAAGGTAAGCTTTTGATGAAGATCTTGATGTTTTGGTAAACAAATATGTCCCGCCTTTAGCTAGCCATTTATCGCGATGTGATCACGTGGCGGGAAACAACTGGGAATTGTTGCCCACGTGGGCAACAGTTTGTTTGCTACTTGTCAGGTGACCATAAATCAGCCAATGAGGGTGCACGTTATATCTGGAAAACTTTGAGTTTAACGCACAGTCAGTAAGTGCATGTAATTGTCTCAACAATAAAACACAAAGTCTCAAACCCTTTTAATTATTCCAACTGAGCACACAGCATGCTGTGGTCACCAATAAAGCACTGTCATTAGCCAATCACCTGCTTGTATTTTATACTGTGCACTGTCATTAGCCAATCACCTGCTTGTATTTTATACTGTGCATGAAGATGGAATATTAAATGCACATAATTACACTGTATGTTAATAATTACCATGTGCCTCTGTACAATGTTTCCACTTTTCATGTACTTCAAACAGAATTCACACAGATACAGTTTTGACAACCTGGTAAGAAATGAAAGCATTACCATTATTGTAAGCACAGCACTACAATGGAACCCCGTCATAATGAAGGGACTGGGAAAATAGGTTTGTTATAACGAGGATTCGTTATGAACGACTCCCGGTTATAACGCTTTTTCAGCAAAGTTTTTGTCGGGCTGAAAAAACAATTGTTCGTTATATTGAGGACTTCGTTATAACCGGGTTCGTTATATTGAGGACTTTGTTATAACCGGGTTCGTTATAATGGGATTCCACTGTCAGTACCAAAAACATAAGCTAAGGGAAAGGAAAGAGAAATCATTTTCCTAACACCACAAAACAATTCACACACACGACTTTTGTATATTGTATTTTGATCTCAAATTTTCAATCCAGAGTTAAAGGTTAATTATGTTGTCTCAAGGAGTTTTTTGTGTTACGTCATTTTCAAATGTTCATGTTACGACTTTCTTCGTTCTTAAATGTTCATGTTACAAATTTCGTCGTTCTCAAATGTTCATGTTACAAATTGTGTCGTTCCCAAATGTTCATGTTACGAATTTTGTCATTCTCAAATGTTCGTGTCATGAATTACGTTGTTGTCAAATGAGCAAACTGGCATTTAAAACAGCGTTATGATGATTGCGGTCGACCATGGTCATCCTCTGACAATTGCGGTCGGTTGCCGTTGTCCCAACGGGTGATGCTTGGAACCGTAGAATGGTGGATCAGTCACTCTAGGACGATCAATGAATTATTGATATATGTCGACTACGGACAACCACAGTCGATCAGTCGACACTCGGCTACTAGAATGGCCTCCCCTCTTGTTTTACATACCTTGCATATTCTTGTGGATAAGGAGATGCATACCAAGCAGAAATTTCAAATCGACCAAACTGGATTAGCGAGGGTGATTGTGAGCTAGGAGTTGGAGTGGTTGGGTTAACATTCATGCTGGCATTTGCTTTCTCTTGAGCTTTCTTGAATAATTCTAAATCAGCTTCACTCACACCTGAGGGCGAGAATGAACCAGAAATATTAAAATAACTTGTTGAAGGCTTATGGCAATAAACTGTTTGAGGATCATAAAAAAATTATGTGAGCAGGATTTTTTGCTTGTTGTTTTGCTCGATTTTTGCTTGTTGTTTGCTGTTATTAAAATGTACATACATGTACTAAATGGGTGTATGATAAAAAAGGTCGGGCCAAACAGAGAAATACTTGGCTCTCGGTCATTTTGTACAGACCTTGCAGCACTCGGTCCATACGTCACAACCTTGAGCCAAATATTTTCCTGTCTGGCCCTAGCTCCCACTCAGTCAATAAGTACATAGAACGAATAAAGTGAGAACAAAAGTCCCACAAACCTGGGGGCAGATGCGAATGCTTTTTCGGTGACGGCGGCGGTGCATGTACTTTCTCTTTTGGTTCTTTTTCTTTCAGTTGTTCTTTTGGCTCTTTCTGCACTAAAGATGGTCGTCCAGGTCTTTTTTTGGGAGGGTCGTCTGGGACCACTGGTGACGGTGGTGGTGGGGTGGCTGCGGCTTTGGGGGTGTCAAGAAGTGCTTCGGCTTTTTCTAATTTTTCTGCTTTTCTTGTCTCTGCAGCCAATGGGCAAGCTCCGACACTGTGGGAAGACGAATTGAGAAAAACTTAATGTGTTTCTGAAGACTTGCTGTAGACTTGCTGTAGCAAGCTTGGAAAATCACAAAAATAACAGAGTTCAGTATGGTTTCTGAGCTCTCTTATTTTTGTAATATACGTAATTTTTTTGAAAGCTCATCACCTAGTGGGTACTATTGTGCCATTATCATCACCTAGTGGGTACTACATGTATTGTAATATTAACATCCCAAAACTTGGTAAACATACTTATGTTGATGTGATCTTTCTTGTGGTGGTGTTCATTTAAAAAAAAAAATTTGATTAAATTTACATACAACTCAGTCCCAATCATTTCTTCGTTTACACTTAGTTTACATTTCTTCGTTTACACTTAGTTTACAATTCTTCGTTTACACTTAGTTTACATTTCTTCGTTTACACTTAGTTTACATTTCTTCGTTTACACTTAGTGCCTGATTACAACTCACGCATACTAATTTATAGATTCAAAACTGTTATAATTGTACATGAATAGCCCCAGTGCTACACTGTCTGTCTATAGATGTACTTACATAAGTATGCCACTAGTCTTTCTGTCTGACCTTCTGCCTGTACCAACTCTTTCCTGCCTACCACACTGACCATAGTTGTTCTTATCAGCAAAAGTAACTTTCAGTTTCCTCAAACTGAGTTTCAAAAAAATGATATTACAATGTGTATAGTGTATACTGTATATACTGTAGTTTATAATTTGTATAACTTACAGGAGCATCCCAAGAATGAATGATTTCATTGGCTGCTCAGCATGCTTGATAATAATAATAATAACAATAAAGTCTTTATTCCATTGATAACACTAAGTACATATCAATAGTTACAGCAATTATACAATCACTACTCAATCACTATACAAATTATATTATTTACAGATCAACCTATTTACAAAACTGTTCTTAAAACGCTGATCAGTATTAACTCATGGTAATTGGCTGCTCTGGCTCCTTAGCCTAAGGGATGATTCTCCTTCAATTCTCCTTCAAGTTCTTTGTTTTCTAAGGGAGAATTTAGAACGTGACCAGGAGTCACCTACTCCTAATCACTATTACATCATTGTACATTAATGTTTGTACCTCCTGTGTGAGTTGAATCTTCCAGTCACATGACCAGTACTATCACAGCCTGGGGTGGGACACAGCCTGATAAGAAAATGACAAAGTAACATGTACATTGTATCAATGTTCATGCCAATCTAATGTACAATATAAGTTTAAATAGAGTATGTTATTACTTGATACTCTGTACAGATCCAAGGGGATGGCAGCCAGTATTAAACCCTACATGTAATTCTGACCCAAAAAATATATTTCCAAAATTATTATAAAGCCAAAAAACAAGGGTCATTTTCAAGACTCAGGACAGTTTTTCTCCATATGGACCGGCTAAGGGGCCAGTAAAAAACGTTTTTCTTTTTTTCTTAATCAATTCAATTTATCGTACTTGGTTTTGTTAATTTAGTTGTATGTTTGCACAAGAAGAAATACATTTGTCAGTCTAGCTTGAGCATGCAATCTTTGTTTCACTCAAACCACTGGCAATTAATTTTCTGCAGTTTTCCCTTTTTTGAAAGGCTTTCAATACAACTTGTTCAATAATTATAACTATTATAATAATGTACATTTACATAAGAATCACATTAAAAAAATCTTTGATTTTGAAAAACTTTGGAATAAGCCGGTCCAAATGACAAAAAATTGGACCGGGTTGCCAGCCAAACAGCACACGTGGAGGTTCAGGTGATCTTTACATGTACATGTATAACAAATGCATTACAGACTGCAAATGTGTCAATACTCACCCCTGCGAAGGTTCAGGTGATCTTTACATGTACATGATTGTATAACAAATGCATTACAGACTGCATGCAGATGTGTCAATACTCACCCCTGCGGAGGTTCAGGTGATCTTTACATGTACATGTATAACAAATGCATTACAGACTGCAGATGTGTCAATACTTACCCCTGCGGAGGTTCAGGTGATAATGGCTCTATTTTTCTACGTGGTGGTGTAACTATTGGTGACTCTATTTGGCCTTTCTTTTTTCGTCCTGGTGTTTTCGTCTTGCATAGAAAGCAAACCCAACTTCCTAAAAGACACAATGATATGTGAAATAAATATCTCACGCAGAATGGAGTGAACATCCTAGAGCTTAGCAACTGCCCTTTCTGAATAATTAAGTACAATGTACAATGTACATGTAGGTCTTAAACCATAAATATTGTATACATACAATGTATGCTGTATACATGTATAATATTGCCACACTTTTATGGAGAAAAACAAGGGCCAAAGTTGGGCATGTGGCTTATACGTGGGTGCAAGCATATACAATGTATATTATTGTATTTTATCAGTGAGTAATCCTCGCCCCAGTCTCTCATTGGAAAATCCAAGATGGCAGACCTCCAAGTATTTTGTTAAGAAAGTTCACTAATTAAACAAATAGATTTCATTTGAATTGCTGTGGTATTTTCCTCTTCTAGAGTGTACATGTAGATGCACAGATGACGTCAAAACGTGAAGAAAACACCACTTACATACATCACTTAACTGCATCTTGTGGCACACTTCTTTGTTCTTCACATTGTTAAAATATTGTGTGCATGCACAATAAACAGGGTGAAACACATGCTCTGATTGGTCAATAGCCATGATCTATTAGAGTGTTTTGTTGAGAACGTTTGCTAATTATTGTATGAAACAAATGCATGCATATATCAATTTGCCATGGGTCTGTCCTCTTATAGATGCACTCGACAGGTGACATTAAAATGTGAAGAGGACTTCGGTTACGTCTCTGCTCTCTTCACATTGTGACATCATCTGTGTGTCTATGTTGTATAAGAGGGCAGACACATCTATTTGTTAACATCATTTTATCATTAACACATTTCCAGTTAAATTGTACTGACCATTAGGCATTTCTGACATGGGAGGATCAAGACACTCCATATGAAACCCCTTGTCACAGGCATCACAGAACAGAAGGTTATCCTAAAACACCATATGAAAAGAAAATACCACAGTAAATATGAAGGAACATACATTTATACTGTACAGACTGTTCTGACTTGCTTCTATTTTTGCATAAAATACATAACTTTTTGTACAATAACATATGATGTATATATGAGTGTTCTTTTGGGTAATACATGTATAACTTTTTGTACAATAACATATGATGTATATATGAGTGTTCTTTTGGGTAATACATGTATAACTTTTTGTACAATAACATATGATGTATATATGAGTGTTCTTTTGGGTAATACATGTATGACTTTTTGTACAATAACATATGATGTATATATGAGTGTTCTTTTGGGTAATACATGTATGACTTTTTGTACAATAACATATGATGTATATATGAGTGTTCTTTTGGGTAATACATGTATGACTTTTTGTACAATAACATATGATGTGCAGTTACATGAGTGTTCTTATAGGTAATACATGTAGGTGTAGTTGCAGGGAGTAGTACTCTCGATCAAGAAAATAATTAACCAGCTTTAATTTATCAAGTCCATATTTTTATTTTCACCATTTTGTTTCATCAAAGGAGTTTTAGCTGTCAAGACTCCAATCTTGCTAACATTAATTTTAATACTTACATGTATACGTTTGTCACTTTTCTCAAAAATCATTATCGTTATAAAGTAAAGTTGTCATGACAAACATTTCTGTGACTCAATTGTCTGCAGAAGGAACCACTGATAGCCAAGAGATTACTTTTACAGTTATGTAGTGTTCAGGTAGGGTTGTTACCAGAGGGTCAAAATGGGGGGGGGGGGGGGGGGGCAATGGCCTCCCCTTCCCCGAGCAACTGCCCCTCCCCTCCCCCCGTCAGGCTGGCCCTCCCCCACTCACTTCACACTCAAATCAATGCCGCACTGGGTTACAAAATGAATATAAATATGCTCACCCTCAGAGTCACAAAAAAAATTTTCTCAATTTGTTTTCTTAGGGAACGTTCACATATCGATTTTGCCATGCTTAACGTCATTGTGACGTTAAGAGTGGGTGGGTGGGTTTAGGCTTGAGCTCGTGACGTTAAAATTTTAAAAATACCAAACATCGATATTTTATTAAATTATTTGAACCAAAATCACACTTTACGTATGATGACTTAAGCTGGTATCAAAGTTGTGTCAAAACAAAATGGTGTCTCGCGACTTTGTTGATGTTTTATATAAACATCTACTTTTTTTGAAGAAATCTTTGGTCTTATGAATAGAACTAAAACTTATAGAATATTAGCCGTAAGATTTGCTTTAAATGTTACTGTTGACCCAGAGTTGAGCAAAATACAGTGCATTGCAATCTGCCATTCCACAAACAAGTTCCACCCGTGACGTTAAGAGGGGGTGGGTGGGTATTGACCCTAACTTCACAATGACATTAAGCGTGGCAAAATCGATATGTGAATGTTCCCTTTAATACTTTGCCTGACCTTACCACCAAATATTTCCAGCTGGCTGGCTATTAATGTTCAAAATTTGTCTGAGGCCTTAACAGGAAGTTCTGGTATAAAAGGGCACCCAATGGTTATCCCAATTTGACACCTTCAGTTATCGCTCAGCCTTTGTGGTCAGAGTGAACATCTCTGTTTTTCTCTGCTTGAGTGCTCCCTACTGATTGCTTATTGCACAAAATGTTAAACTTCAGAGTAAAACCTACAGAGTTTGTAAACAGTCATAAAATACCACTGGCAGTCATTAATGAACAACTACTGTATCTTCCTTTTGTGTATACTTTTTATGGCTTGTTTAATAATTATTTAAACAATAAAAATCTAGCATTCTAACAGGAGAGTACTGATATGCATCCTTGCTTTCTTCACTGCTCCGTAATTTGAATTTCAAATTTAGAGTTCCAGCTGGCAAAATCTGCTGGCTGTCAGTGCTTAATATAAGCGACAACACTGAGTGTTATACATGTACTTACTGCATCTCCAGCCTCCTTGCACATGGAGCAGGTTTTACATTCAATACACTGCCAGTGTTCAGCTCTAACCCTCGCTGTCAGATCTGGTGAATATTTCAGACAAGAGGGATGGCCTGAAAGAAAAGATGACAGTATGATTTATAAGGGTTTCATGTCTGTAGGATGGAATTGGGATAAGGTGGCATTTTGCAGACTGAGCCAGGCTGTGCCATTGTACCATTCCCGCTTTAAAACATACGATAACGGGCAAATTGTCCCACTTTGTCTGCTTCCAAAGGAAACTAAATGCCAGATCACTTGTAAAAGGGCCAAATTGTCCCTTCTGGCTCAATCCCTGGGGTAGGGGAAGAAAGTGATAGGTAAGAAAACAGAGGTGAATTTATTTTTAGTACACAAACATTTTCTTCATTTATAGTTAAAAAAAAAGTACCAGTTTAAATAATTGCTCCGGTTCAAATAAATTTGCCCGGGTGAAAACAAATTGAACCAGTGATCAAAATTGCCCCACACAATATATATAAACATACCGCTGTTTCCACATTCGACACATGAGATAAGTTCCTCTGGATCTCCTTTTCTGTTTTTATCAGTGGAGCCAAGACAAAACCCACACACAGGGCTTGGGTTTGCCTTCGGTTTGGGCTGCTATACATAAAAAAGGTAATAATTATATCTGTAGTATTACATGTATTACAAATTAAAAATTACCACTTATAGAACCAAACTAAGTCATTTTTTACTACTGATACTTTAAAATATCATAACACTTTTTGTGATGTGAAGAGTTGCTTTAAAACCTTTTTAGAATTCTACAATGTAGAGCTACTTGTACATACATATACATGTATAAAGATTAGTTTACTTGCATGCATTACCGGTAATTGTTATACAATGTACAGTGTACATGTATATTATAGCTATGATTTTCCCAGATATACATGTAATGCACACCATTATTGGTTGATTCTGGGTCATATGACAGGTACATGTAACAACAAACTATCACCTGCTTTATTGCTGCCCACTAGCTAAAATGTAGCACATACTGTATGATCAGAGTGTGACAGAAGGTGGAGCGAGGTTGTTTGTTTTGGTTACGTACGCCAGTCTTTCAAAACATTTTTGTTTGCCCTTTCATTGCCGCCATTTTTCACAATGATGATCGAGGTTTTCTCATTGTAAGCACTAACAATATATTCTTTCATAAATCACTAGGAAGCACTGACTGCCTGGTACATGTATATTGGTGCATAAAATTCCAACTTTTCACTGACTTTGCATTGAAATTTGGGATTTCCCTGACCAAATCCTAAATTCCCTGACCTTGAAAACAATTGTCCCCTGATGGGAACCCTGAAGGGTTGTCATTGTTATTATTTCTCTTATTTCTATTAATTGGGTCATGTGATGCATTCCACCAATCACAAAAAAAATATTTGATGGGTTATACATGTACATGTAATAAGAGATACCATAAGCCTAAAAAATAACAAAGAAAACAGAGCCATATGAAAAATAAGTAAAAAAAGAAAGTACAGTACATTACTGTACAGTAGCTCCAGACTATTTCATTGGAATGCAAGTTTTAATAAAAGTTGTTACCTCTTGCAGTGAATCGAGTCTGTAAAGCCTCCCTTCCTTGGTAAAAATACCAGATGCCAATCCTTTCTTTACTGTCGATTTAACATTGGCATGTATATCTACATCTGTCTCTGCACTGATAGTGTCACCATGATTCTCTTGAATGTATTTTTCAATGGCTTGAAAAGTGTACCCTTCCTCTCCACTGTTCTCCAAGGCCTCGTAGACAAAGTTCTGAAAATCCACAGGCTTTTCTAAAGCCGCTTGCTGACCGTGCGTCAACCGAGATGGATCCTTGTAGGAAGATTGCCCTTTGAAAGTCACCTTAAGGACTTTTCCATTTTTTACACAAAGATCTAGCTGTTCAGCAACATCTGTTTTGCTAAGACCATAGACAGTCTCAAGCACATGCATTATTCTGTCTTCACTTGGTCTTTGCTTCTGACCCTTTACTTTCCGAATTGCTGCGAGAATCCAGAGTACGTACTTGGGATCTAAGGTGTCTTTGTCCTTGTCTTTATCCTTATCTTTCTCACTGTGTCTTCCTCTTGCCATGACTTCTTACATGTATGTTAAAAGCAGTATACCTGCAATAAAACCAACTAACAATCAGTGTTCATTCTCTGGTACGATTTGGTGATATTTTCGCACTTTGACTACCAACCTTCACAAAAACCTTGTTTTACATGGCACAGTTGTTCTGTACTCTATAAATTCTGGTGCATTCAATCATTTTATTTGTAAACTCCATTATCTGCCATAATTTTTCGATTACTGTAGAAGGAATTTTGTGCACATGACTATTTTCTAGAATGTGGAAAAAATTGTCCTATATGAGGTGACAAATATCCTCAAATTTAAAAGGCAATGAGACAAAATTAATGTATTTCTAGAATGAACACTGAACAATTCAATATGTCATGTGTTTTATTTTCTGTTTTTCCACAGCTGCTGTACATTCAACAATTACTTGGCTCTTGACCAGCCTCCATCAAGTGAACAAGTTTGTCTCCTGGCTTTCTAGAGGACCTTGTCTGAATAAAAACTCAAAACTGAATTACTTAGGGTGCATTTGTTTGGGATACATTCCAGAATATTATTATTCCAGAGCAGGAGCAGAACACACAGAATGCATAATAAGAATATATGCTCCAAAACGAAGACTTATAAATACATATTATATACCGGCTATTCTTATTCCAGAATATATCCCAAATGAACACCCCCTTAATTTCTTTTAATGACTAATATTATTAAGCTCAAAATTCTACCATTTCTAATAATAATCTGCAGTGATGGACTCGCCCTTTGAATATACTGTATATATATACATATCATAATTAGATTAGACCATTCATCTACATGTAAATTATCTTCCAAATACAATGTTAATGTACAACATTTTCAAATAAATGTGTTTTAGTCTCAAATTAATGGTCATTACATACATGTATTTTCCAAAAAAATCATTGCTGATTAACAATACTTTTATTAGAATATTTTTGGGGAGAAAAACTGAGACAAGTCTTTCCTTAGTAACGGGCCTTTTGCAGGAATGCAATCACATGGTTGTACTGGGTTGCGAAAAAAACTTAATTCATATATTTAAAGGCACTTGTACAAGATTGGTAGTGTTATTACCAAAACCTGTTTGTAAATGCTATTTTCCACCTCCAAGCGATTGTCGATATTTCTAAAACAGCATTTTTAAAGATTGTTTGCCACCCAGCATCCATGCCAATGCCTTTCCCATGGGGATTACAAGCTCAATTCATTTGTTAACAAAATATTATAGTAGCACGTGACTATTTCCTGCAAAAAGCCTATTAGTTGCCAATAGTGCAGCTCAAGATCATAATACATGTAATAATAACCCTTATGAAAATCATATAGGTTGAACTGAAACCCAGGTTAATTGTACAACTTGAAAGTTCTGTATCCATTTTTTTCCTAATTTCCAAAGTCAATGTGAACTCAATGTGTCAGATAATAGACCAGTTTGCGGTTACTTCCGATTTCTGTAAAATCGCATTTCTAAAATATTTACTGTCTGCAAACTTAAGATACCAGGTACCGGTAAAAGATTTCAACTGTTCTCAAACTTATTTATAATTTATGAGATTTTTAGCCAATCAGAGGACAGCATTTGGTCACATGCATGAATCTTGATACCCAATGAAACACCAGATGAACATCACTAGTGATTTGGATATGTGATCCAAATCACTAGTGAATTCATCTGACTTGTGTGCTCTCATTGGGTATCAAGATTCATGCATGTGAACGACCTAATTAAGCTACATGTACAAGTATTACAGTAAGTATGACTTTACATGAAGAGAAGTGAAAGAGTAGATGGAAAATAAAATCTGTGTCCAGAGTGTGACTCAAACCATCGTCCTCAGCTCATGGCTGCTCCTGACTACTAGTCCACTGTCTTGTCCACTACACTATCAGGCCATTTGTTGTTTTCAAAATGACCATGACAAAATACATGTAACAATCACAACCCTTGTAGTCTAAAACGTATGCAACAAAATACAGACAAACAATACTTCCTAATGACTTATGAATGCAGGTATAAGAAAGACACCTGAATGGCATGGCACTCTTGTGCTAAGGAATCAGGTTTATAATGATGCTATAAGGACCCAGGGGGAGAGCAGCCTGTATTGTATTTGTGTGAGAAGTCATCAAAAACTTGAGCTTCGTTGTTGATCGGGGATTGCAAACACCTCGAAACAATAAATGCACTCGGCCGAAGCAGCCTCATGCTCTAACTGCTTCTCAGAGTTTGGAACTCCTGATCAACAACTCGCTCTTGTTTTTGATACATAACATCAAAATGTAGCTGTGCTGCCAAGCATGCAATCGTGTTTTCACTTTTCCATACATTTGTCTGTAACAATGAGCCAAGTCCGTGGGAAAATTTAATATAAATAAAAAGTAGATCAGTTACCTGGTATCTTAAGGTTACCGATCACCTTTGCGGGCTTAATTTTCGAACATCTCGTTAAAAAAAAAATTAATACGGTTAGATGTATTTTGTTGAGAACTTTTATTATCTGAAATCAAAATTCTAAAAATATATATATTTGCCGAGATATTCATCAATTTGCTTTATTACAATTAATAAATAAAACACTTTAGGCATTATAATCCGTTAATCCAATTATGAACCGGAGATAGCGCATCACGTCATCCCGGAAATGTATGAAATCATGTTTCCTGGTAACGCTTTGTTTTGATTTACAAACATACAAATGCCGTGATGAAACTAGAACTGCGTGGTGCTCACTACATGACAGTATGCCTACATAAAAGCGCTGCCCTTGGTAGAAATCAAGAACGAAATACCGCTAAAAAAGGAAGAATCTTTCTTTATACAAGCCGGGATACAAGAGAGAGAGACATTAGAATAACAATAATCATTGCTATCAACTTACCCAATATCAGACATTGCATGTATCATATTGTCCTCCTTATGGTGGCAATATCCTCTATTTGTTCTCTTGCAGGGGCCACTTTCGCTTTTTTCGTTCTCTCCAGCTTATTTACTCGTTTCGCAGGGGTTTTCGTTTTTTTTCTTGTTGTCTTATTAAGGCCAATTACCACTGTGTTTTTGCTACATTGACCAAAACTCAGAAACCATTTAGAAATTGAACATTCTGAGACATGGTTTTCATCATCAGTTATTGTTCTGGGTTTCAGTCAATTTTGGTAAAGTTTGAACAAAACTAAGGATACCTTTAACTCAAAAATACAACTGCATTTGAGCGAAAATCCACAGAGGAGAAAATGTATCCAAACGTTTTTCCTCGCGTCACGCCTCTTTCCTGCTTTCTGTTTTCACACCTAATTAATATCCGAGTTCCGACCAATTATACTTGACTGCTGCCGTGCCACAGGGTTTTTTGTTGTTGTTGCTGGACTCTGCATGCTTTCGTAATTCAAGTTAAAATGGGCAAAGCTGTTAGGGGGAGAGGGGGCATTAATAAGACAACAAGAGAAAAACTAAAACCCCTGCGAAATGAGTAAATAAGGAGAGAACAAAAAAAGTGAAAGTGGCCCCTGTAAGAGAACACATAGAGGATATTGCCACCTTAAAGTGCCTATCACCCTTTTGCAATTTTGATAGCCTATGAACCTCCGAAACGTTTTGAGTACTTCTGTGAATAAATTTTTGGTTTTTAAAAAGTGAATACTTTATGTTCTACGCTTGTTTGAAATCGTGTAAATGTGACCTTTCCTGACCGCGTAAGTAAAAGCCTGGGTCGAAACCTGGGTAGACGTCATCTCATTAATGCATTATTCTCCATGGCGCCTTTTTATCACAACAACATCGATGCATAGAAAATATACACAGTTTTTGAGTTGTTAGTAAAGAAAAAAGTTATTTTAGTCAACATGTTGAGTATTTCTTCACATGATAGCAAAGCCGAATTAATTATATGACGTCAAGATGACGTCTACCCAGGTTTCGACCCAGGCTTTTACTTACATGGGTCAGGAAAGGTCACATTTACACGATTTCAAACAAGCGTAGAACATAAAGTATTCACTTTAAACCAAAAATGTCTTCACAAAAGTACTCAAAACGTTTTGGAGGTTCATAAGCTATCAAAATTGCAAAAGGGTGATAGGCACTTTAAGGGAGGACATGATACATGCAATGTCTGATATTGGATAAGTGGACAGCAATGATTATTGTTATTTTAATGTCTCTCTCTCTCTCTCTCTTGTATTCCGGCTTGTATAAAGAAAGATTCTTCCTTTTTTAGCGGGGCCGTATTTTGTTCTAGAGTTCTACCAAGGGCAGCGCTTTTCTCTAGGCATACTGTCATGTAGTGAGCATCCATGCAGTTCTAGTTTCGTCACGGCATTAGTACAGTGTATGTTTGTAAATCAAAACAAAGCGTTACCAGGAAACATGATTTCATACATTCCCGGATGACATGACGCGCTAGCTATGGTTCATAATTGGATTAAGGATTATAACGCCTAAAGTGTTTTATTTATTAATTGTAATAAAGCAAATTGCTGAATATCTCGGCAAATATATATATTTTTTTTAGAATTTTGGTTTCAGATAATAAAAGTTCTCAATGAAATGCATCGATCCATATTTTTTTTTTAATTAACAAGATGTTCGAAAATTAAGCCCATGAAGGTGATCGGTAACCTTAATGCCCCCCCTCTCCCCCTAACAGCTTTGCCCATTTTAACTTGAATTACAAAAGTACATTGTATGTGGAGTCCAGCAACAACAACAACTAAAACCCTGTGGCACGGCAGCGGCTCATTCTCTGGCACAGTAGATGATCGAGTGTAATTGGTGGGAACTCGGGTATTAATTAGGCATGAAAACAGAAAGCAGGAAAGAGGTGTGATGCGAGGAAAAACTTTTGGATACATTTTCTCCTCTGTGGATCTTCGCTCAAATGCAGTCGTATTTTTGAGTTAAGGTACCCTTAGTGTTATTCAAACTTTACCAAAATTGGCTGAAACCTAGAACAATAACTGATGATGAAAACCATGTCTCAGACTGTTTCTAAATAGTTCTGAGTTTTGGCCTTAGTAGCAAAAACTCGGTGGTAATTTGCATAACAAAACTTTGACATTTTATAACTTTTGAAAGAAATAATATATTCAAATTCTGTGACACGGGTTTTGTTCTCCAATAGGTGCTGATTGACACAATACAGCTCGCCGGCTTATTGAGAGTAACGCGAGGGAGTTTAACTCTGCCAAAGACACATGGCCGAATTTCACATTTTTCGCTTCCCTACTCTCAAGGTTTGACAAAATCGAGAAAATAAAAGCACCATGATGACATATATTCTTCAATATCTATGCTTTAAATTGATACTGGTTTTATGGCCGAGTTTAAATTTAAAGCGGGCACTAGATAATTTTTCTCCCTTATGGTACCCGCGAAGGTGATCGGTAACCTTAAGTATGCAGACAGTGAATATTTCAGGAATTCAATTTTATGGAAATTGTTTGCCATCCTATTCCCATACAAACACTGTACTCTATTTTGTGCCATGCTTGCAACCCTTTCAAAATGTCGGAATTAACCACAAACTGGTCTACATGTATTAACAACAATACATTAGACATATAGTAATACTTCGTGTTGATACACATTAGTATCACGATTCACTGATCATTTTGTTTACTTTCGAGATGCCAATATAACATGGTATTGGCGTCTCAGAATACCAGCCTCTGATTGGCTCTTGCACGAGCCCTTGCAGTTACATGGGTTCCAAGTCAAGTTCAAAAGTTGTTTATTCAACAGCAATATTTCTACAATTTCACCTTCAAAACACTGTAAATTACAAGATAAGAATTATATATTCAATCCTAAAGATAAGGTTGGCATTGTAGTACAATTTTCACAATTTTTGAAGAGATTTCAAAACATGTCGCAAAAGTTTTCTCCACTCAAACCGTGAAACCGTTGCCATAGATATACTAGGCACCTTTTGAGAATTGAAATTATGATCAGCATAAGTTTGGTGCTTCATTCTCTTCTTTCTTATAACAATTCCTGACTTAACTGTTGAATTGCGATACAAAACTAATTGCGATTTTGAGACGCTGATACCGAATTTTATTGCCGGCGTTGGAAGACTCCGCCCAATACGAAATATATTTTCTTCCAACTGGCCGGCAATATAATTCAGTATTGGCATCTCAAAATCGCAATTAGTTTATACAATTGTTATGCTAATGTACCAACCATGATTTCAAAAGGCCGCTTTGTGTCAGGAACCAATGGATCTCTGGTTGGCACATTAATAACTAATCCAAACTCAAACAATTTTAAACTCAACATTTTATGGAAATATTTAGAATTCAATAGTTAATAGACCTCAAAAACAAGCTGCTATTTCAAAACAAAACAAATTAGCATACAGAAGTTGAAATTAACACTTGATTGTTTACTTTAAAAAAACATGTGGCGTGATGTGGTTTGACAATACATTATTCGATTATACACATTAGTCATTAGCCAGTCTAAACTAAAGCTTAGTCCCGTAGATGTATAAGACAAGACATTTATAAACCGAAGAGTTGCCAAGATAACAACCCCCGTGTCATTTCTGTTTCGTGACAGCAAGCAAAAGGCTCCTAACCAAATATATACTATCCAAGTAATTCAGCAGGAATACCACAACACCACAATATAATGTATAAACTTCCCCAATATCAGGAAATTTCGGAAGCGTTAACAAATGGAGTTTGACAAATTATTAGATTTTCTAGAGGACTGTTGAGTGTTGTACACAAAGCTGGATCGGTGAACGGTGGCATGTGTGGTTTAAGTGAAAACAACTGTTTCTCTGTTCCTAGACCTAACCCATATGATAAAAACAACTCCACGATTAAACTAAACACTTCATAGTTGAATCTTTAAGCGAAATCCTACGTCACATAGAAACAATCTAAGGGATTTTTGAGCCAGCTTTTACCGGTTCATCATAGGCAATGGCAAATTATGAGTCAGCGAGTGAGTACGCGAAGCGAGCTGACTCAACATCACGATTCGCGTATCAAACTTACCTTATGTCGCTTGTTTCCGTCCAACTGGGCCCGAAATGATTTTTCCTATAAGAGAAGGTACCCCTCCGTTCTCATAACGCACTACAAAAGCTTTATCTTGCTGTTCCCCATGCTAATTTTGACTCAAAATTCAAGAAAACTGAGCAGTTTTCGTTGCTCACGGCCAGTGTGATAGTGCACGAAGGCACGGTCGCTTGTGAGAATTTCAATATTGATCACAACAGCTGTGGAATGAATAACTTATCCTTAACTGCTCATAATCAGAAAATCGAGTTCCACTTTTTCAACGCATTAAATATAATCCACTCTTTTATCCTTTAGTAGGAGATCATATTTAGAGATCCTTAGCACCAGCAAAATATATGATTATAAGAACTTTTGTTAGAACCGCCATCTTTTTCTCCGAACCAGTTTTCTTAAAACTGAACTGACGCCATATTGCTTTCACTTTAGAATCTGATTGGCTAACCGCCTTTTGGTCTAAGAAAATGCATTGTGGGTACAAAGTTGGCGGCAAATTTGCATTTTAGCGTATTGAGCTTGAAACGAAGCACGAGTTTGATTTAATCCAAAATTGCTGCACTCAGGACTCAACAAATTAACTAAATTCAATCTTCGGACAATCTTCGGAAATATCGGAAAAATCAAAGCAACATTTGTATATTTGTATAAGTAATGCTGTAGCATGTTTAGTACTATAAAATGAACATGTTTTTGCGGTAACCACAGCGCAACAAAGTCTGTTTTAGGCATTCAGAAATTTCCAGCGCTGCTTTGCCCGTGGAATGTGAACAACTGTACATACTTCGATGTTCCAGTGTAAAAACAAGTCATTCAATTTAATTTTTGAGTCCGGAATTGAAAAAAAGACTGGGACCGAGTGTGTAATGTTAACTTAATTTTTTAAAAATTACTTCGTCGCGGGAAAGAGCTCCTCGAAATTAGTAAGTTCACCGAGTTTTGAGAGGTTTGGTTGGATATTAATTATGTGGTGAGCTTTGAAAAATCGCAAAAATAAGAGAGGTCAGTTAGTCAGTTAGAGGGCGAGCGTCCCACAATGAAAACTCTTGAACCACTTGTCACAATCGTCCTGAGTTTAAATATCCAGAATAATCTTAAGTGGAACTCACACATTGACAATAAAATTAAGAAAGACTCTAAACGCCAATATTCCAGCCAGCGAGTTAGTTAAGTTTTATGTTACTTGCCAGCCTGTCCTCCTTGACGCTTTCCAAGTGGTTTAGATATTCATGTAGACTGTAGTGAAACACTCCCTTAAACGTATACAGAAACGAGCTCTTCGTATTATCCATGGACACTACAGTCTACCTTAATATCTAAACCACTCCCTTAAACGTATACAGAAACGAGCTCTTCGTATTATCCATGGACACTACAGTCTACCTTAATATCTAAACCACTCCCTTAAACGTATACAGAAACGAGCTCTTCCTAGGAACGCAGATCCGAACATTGTAGCAAACTTTTCCAAAAAATTATCAGTCTCATCCTTAAGGCAACATATATAAATTACTACCTCAAACTTTAACTCTTTCGTCTGTCACTTTAAGAAATTAATGTCAAACCGCTTTCTACCCGCCTATTTGTAAAACTATTCGGTTCAGGAATTCTGATATATGGAGCTCACGATTATAACAACTCAAACCCTAACAAGGCTTGTAGGTGATTTCTGAAGTAATCATGATCATCAGAATCGAGAAATTTTGTTGAGTATATGATTAAGAGAGAACTTGAGCGATCGTGTTTTGAATATTATGTGTCACATGCCCGCGTGCAACTTGGGCCATTTTTTGGCGAGACAAGTTGCATACATGACATACATGCCACTTACGGTAGTTCACAACGGTTACACGGCATATATATACATACACCATGGATACATACATGTATATTGTACGTATGCACACTTTTACGCACAAACATGTATGTATAATAATCGAAATTAAGAAACGCCGTCGTCCGTATATAACGACGGCGTTTCTTAATTTCGATTGTACATACGTGCCTGAGTGTGCGTAAAAGTGTGCATATGTAATTACTACGTAAAATTATTGATCCCTAGATCCCTCAGTTTTAAAAGAAGTTCATTAGACAAGTGTTTGATCTCAACTCGTATTCTAGGCTGTTCCACAGTTGCGACCCTTGATACTGTAAAGAGTTTTTCATGTAATTCGGGCTGGTATCACAAGCGTGATAGTGTTCTTTTTGTGAGTATTTCAGGGTGCTTTTGGGGAATAATTCTTGTAGCATCGGAGGGGCCGATATATATATGATTGGCCACTCTGGAGGTGAATATACTTTGTTAGTATATACTACACCAGTGAATAAGTGCTTTCGGCTCGCTCTGATGGGCTACTCAAACAAGGGATATCCTTTGCTATTCACCTCCGAGCGAAGCAGCGATCACCTCGCGCGAGTTTTTGTCCAGTTGACAGAAAATAAAATAACTATTTGATGCTGGCTATAATTCACCTGTGTGGTTTATACTAAAGCAATTATTCGCCTCAGTGTCGGTGAATAGTGGTGGATACTTACATCGCCGAAGTGGTCGGTAAATATTCATCACTATTCACCGACACTGAGGTGAATAATTATAAATTATAACCCATGAAATATTTTCTCTCTCGCGTGATTGATTGAATGCTTCACGTGACCCGATATTTTCTCTACGCGAGCGGGAAATATCAGCGAATATACCCCCTGTGAGCGTATAATTAAGCGCGCATCAAGGAAAATATTTGAAGGATGATAACAACAATAACCTACACTATTACCTGATTGGCTCGGGTTTCTTCGTTATTCATAGGGTGTTATCTACGATAAAGACCGGTTGAACAACAGAGAGTTGCTCATTATAAATGCAAGGTCTTTTTCAGATAAAGCCTTTGCATATCGTATAATGACCAATGCAAGGGTTTTGCTCTCAAGCTAACAGTCACTCTCACTCTCTCCCTAGCCTGTTTAAGAACGTGAGCCGTCTCATCATTATGGGACGTTATTTTTTTTCACCATACTCCAACTGCGCATGTTAGTGACCTAACTTTAGCGCCGAAATAACTATTCTATGCTTTTCACCACAATTCTAGAACATTCTTTTCATGAATGTGGTTCGTTATGTAACAAAAACGTTTGAATGATTCATTATCACGTCTCAAGAGAGTTACACAACCTTTTATCTAAACCAGTGCTTTGTCTAATTTACAAGCCTGCCAAGGGCATTGTTTACTTTTTATAAAGATCAAAGAATTGCTTTCTCATAGGAATAGCTTGGGTGAGAAAACCTCGCCAATCTCGTAATAAGTCAGGCAAATACCTCGACCCTCGGCATTCAGCCATATCTGTAATGGAATGCCTGTGTTCTCGGTATTTATCTCTTACTCGTGACGTTGAAATATGTCCTGATATTTGTCCTTGGACATTATCTGATCCTCGAAGCTCACAGTTTCCCTCGAGCTTCGCTCTCGGGAACTGTTCTCTTCTCGGCTCAGATAATGTCCGCCGACGAAATATCAGGGCATATTGTTGTTTTGGCTCTACTAAGACCAATATTTATTCACCTCAGTGTCGGTGAATAGTGGCCGTGGATATTTACCGAGCCGATTTCCACCACTATTCACCGACACTGAGGTGAATAATTGTTTTAGTATATACCACACTGCAGGTGAATAGCCAGCACCAAATAGTTATTTTATTTTCTGTCAAATGGAGAAAAACTCGCACGAGATGATCGCTGCTTCGGTCGGAGGTGAATATGAAATCATATTCATGGTTTGAGTGGCCAATCAGAGCGCGCGAAAAGTGATATTCACTGAATATTATATTCAAAGCTTTACTATTTCTTTCTGGTGTACCTAAAATAAACTGTGAAATTATATAATACAAATTGCCCGGGAAATGAAAGCATAGTAATAACAAAAAAGTTATTTTACGATATACTATACACATTAAGTCAGTTTCGTGATCACACAGACACGTTTAAGCTGAACCGTCGAATGTCAGTGATTCGAAATAACAGGTTCTCATTAAGAGGTAAATTGGCCACCTATTTTTCTGCTCTCGCTACACCACAGGACAAATTGTTTGAGTGTTGAGTAAAAGTATTATGTCATGAAAAAGAACTCCGGTGCATGAAAAACAAAGACGCTATGTGAGGTAACGTCAGAGCACTCACGGCGGAAGGCAGGCTCACTCCAGTCTCGTAGTATACAAGAACGAGAAGAGACAGTTACTTGGAAGTTCTGACTATATTGAAAGGTATGTCGTCAAATCAATTGTTCACCAGTTTTAGGTTTAGTTAGGTACAGTTCATATTATTAATAATTTGGGAAACGATGATATTATACTTTAAAGCGTTTTTCAAAGATTGGTCTCGAATTTTAAAATGTGTCTGTACTATAGACATGACAATATATACCTTTCTAGGATATGTAGATCAGTAGGATGTAGAATTGAATGCGAATCCACTTTAATAGCCTACGTAAATATTTGCTCAATTCTATTCATGAATATGTCCGTTCGACCAGATTAAAAGCCCGTGTACACTGGCGATTTTTGTTGCGAAGTACAATAATAATAATAAAAATAATAATAATAGTAAAATACATACCGAGTCATTCAGTAATATAATAATAAAACAAATATAATATAATATAACATATCATAATATAAGTTATCGGTAAGTGTAATGATTGTCTAATTAAAGGGCCAAGTTATATCTGAAGTGAGCGACAATTTCAAGGGCGACGCCATAAACAATATTCTTATACTATGTACACGTGTACACTAGGCGAACTATTCATATAGTTCTATATTCTCAGGAGAACGTTGACTTGAACAATATGAATCCGGAAACTTTTCTTCCAGTTTTGGGGAGCCGGGGTGGCGCAGTGGTTAAGCGCTTCGCCACGCACCTCTGCATGTGGCCCAGGTTCGATCCCCGGAACACGGCGCCATATGTGAATTAATTGAGTTTGTTGGTATCTCGCCCTTGCTCCGAGGGTTCTTCTTTGGGTCCGAGGATTTTTCTCCCTCCACAAAGACCAACACGCTAAATTCCAATTCGATCATATATCTGTGATTTAGCCGGGTCCTGACTTTGATCAGCCCCTATGCATGATTGTTTCAGGTCCCGTTAGAAATTCAGAGCGGTGTAGCACCTCAAATCGCAACATAAATCGCAGAAAAATTAGCCAGTGTCAGCAGTGTTAATGGATGTCATTGGCAAGAGATTTTAGAGTATATAGTTATTCACTGAATTTTAACATACCTAAAACTGATTAAAGTCAGGACCCGGATATACCCGCGGCTATGCCACAGATTGAATTACAATCTAGCGTGTAGTTTTTGTGGAGGTAGGAAATTCGGAGAACCAAGGAGAAAAACCCTCGGAGCAAAGGCGAGATCGGCCAGCAAACTCAACTCACATCAATGCTACCGGGCTCGAACCCTGAAAGAGGCAAAGCACTCAGTTAGCGCTGCTTGTGCCATCCCAGCTCCCCCATTCATTATGGAAGAAGGCATAAGACTAAACCATGAGATTGTTAAGTTCAGTCAGATAGAAGTGACTCGTAATAAGCTTTTAGATTCACTCTGTCAGACGTTTGACTCATTCCTTGATTATTGCGCGAACGTTCAAATAAAGTAGGATATATATAAGAAGCAACATCGCACTCCGAGCCAATAGTTAACAAATAATTAATAGAAATTGCGTGTGATACTTTTTTTTTTCATTCACTATGAATAGACTTAAATCCAAGGTAATTTCCACCATCTTGTAGGGGGTGCAAACATGGCGCGAAAAACAATGATTGTATGGGAATCCGATGCCAAATAATTTCGGTAAAATCGAATTTCTGAAATATTCACTGTCTGCAAACTTAAGATACCAGGTAAAAATTTGAGGGATGTAGCTGTGCTGGGAAGCGTGCAATCGTGTTTTCAGTTTTTCACACATTTGTCTGTAAATTTTCCCGCGTTGTTACAGACAAATCAGCATGATGGAAACTGAAAACACGATTGCACGCTTCCCATGGCCAGCAGAGCTACATCCTTCAAATTTTGATCAGTTAATCTTTTACCTGGTATCTTAAATTTGCTGACAGTGCCGAATATTTCAGAAATTCGATTTTACCGAAATTATTTGGCATCGGATTCCCATACAAACACTGTATTTCGCACTATGTTTGCACCCCCTACAAGATGGTGGAAATTACCTTGGATTGGTCTATTGATGGTTGTAACTTTCTTGAGGTGATTAACCATATGTTTACTTTGATTTATTTTGTGCCCAAACTGCCTTTTTAAGTTGCGCGAGTATTATTTTTTAGGCTGCTTGTTCATAAACGGAGATATTTGTTTAAATATTATATTAGGTGCAGTGAAGAAACTATTGCTGGTTGCAGGTCATCGGTCTATAAAAACGTGTGTGTGTTGTCGCTACGGAACCTGACATTTTAAGTTAAAACTACTTGTGAAATATGTAACAATGATAATATTAGCAAGCGGAACTCAAAACACATTCAAAATGACATTTAATCTCTAAATTCCGTCATCAGCACGGATACTTTTCCTAATTTTCCCTCATTGACATGCAAGAGGGAAAGTTAGAAGGGCATGCACGCTTATGAGGGAATACTGGACTGTTCCTTGGCTGTGTCCTACCTATTTTATTTGTCAAGAAAGTTCTTGTCTTCATTTCTCAAACCCGCTTCTTCCATGTGGGATACTTAAAACCATAAACGTGACGTAATTAAACTCCATGCATGCATGCGCTTTGAATATTTAGTCAACCACATAATCACATTTTATTTTAGTGTTGTTCTACTCAAAAACAACACGCTTGCCTCCAGGGGAAGCCAGCGTCATTCAATCAATGGCGCTCATTCAAGCATAATAACAAAACATTTTCGAAAGCAACTCAACTGCGACGTCTTTAGTTTAGGCAGAGAAAAACTAAACTTTTCAGAGATTTGTTCCGTTCCTCGGTGATAATTGTCATACATAAAGCATTCTAAACGTTTCGATCAAAATGGATGACTGATAACAGTGTCTTCTGTCCGCTTATCTTTGTCTTTTTCATCACACTTGTGCATTTAATACCCTGTTCTCTTTCCACACCTAAATATTGTAAAATAATGTTGCCGTAAGGCTCCTAGATGAGCTAATGTGCTCATGAGACAAACGCTAAAAATCTATATGTTTAAATAAAATAAATAAATAAATAAAAAAGACAGTGAAGCATTATATATTTTATTGGAGCTCCTTTACAAACACGAGAATGGCTTGAAAGAAGCAAATTAAGGTTGTCTTCAACTTTCTAAATTCAAAATGATAACACGGGGAGCGCACGTACTATTAAATCTCGTGCAAACACGGGTAACAGCCAATCAGAGCGCGCGTACTATTAAACCTCGTGCAAACACGGGTAACAGCCAATCAGAGAGCGCGTACTATCAAACCTCGTGCAAACACGGGTAACAGCCAATCAGAGCGCGCGCACTACTGAATGTATTTTATAAAGCTTCATGTAGACACGGTTGATAGCCAATCAGAACACGCGTACTATTGAATCTATTTTATAAACACCTATAATTCTTACACTACCTAACGCTACTTTTCTAAGGAACTGTCCGGCTCATCATCAGGCGTGAGTAGTCTACAAGCATGGTGGTCTTTCCAAGTCTAGTGGTATTGGTGTTGACTGTTCGACTGGCTTCTGGAACTGAACACAAATGTAAGCATAATTATTTTATAGCTGAGAGAATTATATCTTTTCCTGGAAAAGAAGATTTTCCTTTTTCATTCCATATCTGGGCGATGAACTAAACAGAATGTGCATGTTGGCTGAATTACTAAATGAAATCTAAATAAGTCATAGTTTAGATAAAGGTAATTATTTAATATTCGATACTGGAAATATCTAGAATATGCATCAACCGAAGTTTTGTAAATCCTCCTATATATAATTGTCCAATCTAATGGTTTTTTTTCTGGTTACATTCTTCTACATATATTGTTCTGAGAGGTGAGTGGTTTAAACTTTTTACCTACAAAACAATTGTAGACTTCCTTTCTACTTTTTAAGTTGTCCACCTCTATACATGCATTACCAACTACTTAAAAAGTTTTCTTGTACTATGAAATCTAATATTGATATATTTTTATTTTTCATTGTAACTCTCCACTCCAGAGATAGAGAATGTATTAAACCGGTCCAGTACAGGATATCCTCATCTTGAAGTCCTTTCCTTTTAGCGGTTTCTCAATTAAATTCACTATTCCCATCACAAATGTCAATTACTTTATAAATTACCTGTTCGGCGAATCTGTCATAACTGATTAATATACTGATTTTTTAAATCAATTTTGATGTACTTGTTATTCCACAGTGCTTGCTGAAGACTATCTGATACCTCCATCATCACATCATTTTTACCCAATTCTGACCATGATTTTAAAACAGACTTATAAAAATCTGGAAGATCTACCGGAATTCTATCTTGATCAACATTTTCACCAATTGACTTTTCCCAAATACAATAATAGATTTGGGATTTCCAACTACGTCCCACTGAACTGAAACTACAATGAATAACTAATTTTGGCGTATTCTTTAACGTGGTATATTCTACGATGGCCTTCTCGTTGTTGAAAGGATGGATAACTTTATCTACTGGATAAGGATTTATTCAGTGAATAAAGTTATCCACCCTTTGAACTACCGGGCCGTGTACTATATCTCATTCAAACAAGATTCGCGGCCATTATTGAATATTAAGGTCTATATATATATCTGATATTTCTTCGTTTTCATGTGTTTGATGTTCAGCTGGTTGACGTTAATAAAATATGTTGCGTAAGATTCTAATAGCCACCAAGTCTTTGTCATTTAAATCTCTTAATAGGATTATATTGCAGGATTCATGTGACTGAGAGCAAAGAATAAAGAATGAATTAACCTATGGACCGACCTGATCACGTCAATTGGGTGATGCATTATCTCATGAAACTCTCGATTTCTTTCAGTGTACGACTTCGAAGAAGATTCCGATGTCGGTCATTTCACAGCAGAGGGAAGATCAACAAGAGAGGTTACATCAAAGTTTAGTAAAGGAGGAACAAATTCCTTGTTGTGGTCTTGGCCTGCAAACACTCGTCCTTCGCTAAAACTCAAATTTGGACTTAACGGCCCTTTGAACGTAAAACATGGTGGAATCAAATTCTGGATGTACAGGAAGTCTTCTTCTTCAAACGTGATGCAGTTGACCTTCAGAGATGAGGTAGCAAATGCGGCGTCATCTGCAGTGAACATCAATCTTAACTTCCAGGGGTGGCGAGGAGTATGGATTGCGTTCAGGGAATTTGGAACTTCGAGGACAGGACTAGGAGCAATTGACGTTGTGAAGTTTTCTTTTCCAGTTTCCCTAACTGCTCCAGACAAGCTCTATATTGATTTGTTACAAATGGTGGATGTGATGTCGGCATTTACACGCGACAAAGTGGTGCCAAAGGTTAGTGCGACCAATTATAACATATTCAACGAGAAGCAGTCGTGGTTCCAAACTTTGCGGTGGTCCCAGTACCCAGTGCCAGCACCAAGTGCCCAAGACAAAATGGACATCCCAAACAAGATAGCAGAAATTGAGGAAATCGAAAAGCGACTTGACAATTGGTATGGAAGTACACAAAAAGGCCTTCACGATGACGGTAAGACACCTCTTACTCGCTCAGAGTTCGAGAAAATCAGACAAGAACGCTGGAATGGACTTTTGACTAGCATTGATGAAGGGGCGAACGTCTACGACAAACTTACCATGTCTAAAGATGGTTCAAAGATTATTGGTCCACCGCTCTTCCCAAAAACGTCAAAACACGGTCAGTATAGAATACGTCAAGAAGCAAATGCTAAAGCAAAGTTTAGCACTATCATGGAAAATATCATTCTTCCCCTTGCGCTGGAATACAACTTGAGAAGCAGAGATAGAGAAATTAAATCTGTTGCTAAAAAGGAATGCGCAAATTTGATATCCCAACACTCTGTTGGACTTGCAAATGCAGCCGGTGCGAATACCAAAATGAAGGAGTTTCTACGCAAAGAAATACAAAAGCTACCAACAAATTTAAATTGTAAAAATCAAGACCATCTTGGCCAGCTGGAAGGGAAAATCAAAGTCCTAAACGAAGAGCGTCTGCGCAGGCTCATGCTCGTGTTAGATTATGTTGAAGAGCAAGGCTGGACTGATGGAAGTTCGGTAGGAACGTTGGACCACGAGATGAATAAAAATGGTGCAGGCTACATGCATGGGTTATTTCTTCTCAGGAAAGGTCTAAGAAAGGACGGGCACAAGCTAAGTAAATTACTAAAGGCAATGAAGTGGTACAACGACTTCAATGAAATATATCAACCAGATTCTGAATATGTATTCGATGGAACTACTGCTGATAGAATGAGAACCATCTTACTATACAGACTAATGACGATTCTTATGATGCCTTCAGCTGCTGATACCCCAGAGGAAGAGACAAAATTGAAAGCTATGAAGATTCGCGACATGAGATGCTTAAAGAGCTGGGCGGAGCACGTTCTGAAGATCAACAAGGGTCTTGCGGGTGTCATCAAGCCTGATTACACTGGATTCCACCACAGCACATTCTACGGCCCTGCGTACGTACCCCACGCTCTCCATAACGCCGCTCTTATGCAGTACCTTCTTGAGGGCACAACTTTTCAATTGAGTAACGATGCTAAGAAGAATTTACGTAACGCACTTGAGGTCATGAGAATTGTAGCAGTGAAGTACTCAACTCCAAACAGCATATGTGGCAGGTTTCCAAACTACAATAAAGCCATCCTCGCAGAAACAACTCCTGCATACGCTTACATTAGCTACACTCAGGCAATGACATTGCCTTCCCAAACTACTCACGCTACTCTTCATAGCCCAGAGATGTTTCTTCGACTTTATAAATTAAACGAATCTGCTGTGTCAAAGTATATGAAACTTGGAAAAATAAAATCACATATCTTTTACCTCAACTCTATTGGGGCTTTGGACATTTTAGACGAAGTTAAACAGCTATCAGATGTTAGGGGAAAGGTGGCAGAGGCTTCTCCAACTGGTCACTGGAGTAAAAATTTCGCTGCACTCTCAGTCCACCGTCGATACGACTGGGCCGTGACGGCAAAGGGTTTTCACCGATATGTCTGGGATTTTGAAAGTGGTAAAAAGAACAACCTATATGGCCTTTTCCAGAGCCATGGGTACTTACAAATCTCAAACAGTGAGGCTTCCCTTAAGTCTTATGATGTGAGGGCAGGATGGGACTGGACTCGGATTTCAGGAGCAACTACAATCAATTTGGAACCGAAAGATCTGCTCATTGACAAGATGCGGTATTATAACCCTAAACGCTTTGCTGGGGGCGTGAGTCTTCGCGGAGTGTCAAGCTCTACGCCACAGAATGGTGTATTTGGAATGGAATTCAAGCAGCCGGATTACTATATTAAAGATAACAAGCAGGATAAAAAACGCGATGCAGTGCTGAAGAAAATAAAATTCACATTCAAGAAATCGTTTTTCTTCATCGATCACCTAATCGTTTGCGTCGGAAGCAACATCAAGTTATTACCAAAGAAGAAAGGAGAAACGATCCCTTATTACTCTCAGACAACCCTTTTTCAAGATAAGCGGGTAAAACCGTCGGTAAGAATTAAGGTTGGATCATCGCCGCCCTTAAACCTTTTAAACGATTATACGTACACGCCAGCTTCTGCGGCTGCCAAAACACACATAGATCTTCAGGATACTCGAGGGAATATTTACCGAGTTTTGAGCCCCGATAACTTGAAGAAGCTGCATGTCACCATAAAAGATCAGAAGTCAATGCGTGCCAATGGGAAGGCGGAGACAAACGCACGATATGCAACTGCATGGCTAGAGCACACAAGACCCACAGGATCAAATTATATTTATGGCATTTTAATCAAAGGTGGAAACAAGAATCTTTTGAAACAGTTTACAGTCACCAAGTCTAACAGCAATACCCATGTGGTTGAATTTAAAAACCTGCCACGTCAGGGGACCACAACTACCGGGTACTCGATATTCAAAACTAATAATGGGGCAGCTTTGACAGGACCAATAAACAATGCTAGGGCACCATGTACCATCATGACAGAAGAAACACCAGGTAAGCAAGGCACCCCTGGAACCTTGCACATAGCATTAAGTAACCCCGCGTTCAAATTTGAAGATGATCCAGTGATGAAGAATAGAGCCACATGCAAGCGACGAGGTCTGAACAAGGACCTAAAGCCAAAAAACCTAGGCAATCTTGGTCCCTACCTCATGTTCTGCGTTCGAAGCAGAGCCAAGAATATACAAGTGACCTTAAGGAAAGCTGTTACGAGTTTGAAGCCCATTAAAGTTTGGGTTGATGACCAAGAGAAGACGTCAGAGAGGGATAAATTCATCAGTGTAGATAGCACCCAAAAAATAATCACGTTCAGACAACTGGCCAATGGATTAACAACTGAGGCTGTATTTAACATCTGATCTGAAAGGAAGCTCTTTCGACTTATAAAACGTACGTAAATGAAAGCATCTAGATAATCAATCAGGATGACGTGATGATGATGATGATGAGAATTTCGTTGACGATGATATAATGAAGACGATAATAATAATGATGATGATAAATATAATAAATTAATAATAATGATAAAGATGATAATGATATCGATGATAATGATAACGGTAACGAAGAAGAAGCTGATGATAATAATAATAATAACTTTATTAAAGTCTCAATCTTATAATCGGGGAGACTAAAATCATGATGATAATGACAACGATGATGTTGAAGATGATAATAATAATGATAATGCTGGTAAAGAAGAACAAACTGGTGATAAGTTGTGATGACAACGATGATTATGTAAATAATAATTATAATGCTGGTGAAGAAGAACAAGCTGGTGATAAAGATGTGATGACAGCGATGATGATGTAAATAATAATGATAATGCTGGTAAAGAAGAACAAACTGGTGATAAGATGTGATGACAGCGATGATGATGTAAATAATAATTATAATGCTGGTGAAGAAGAACAAACTGGTGATAAAGATGTGATGACAACGATGATGATGTAAATAATAATGATAATGCTGGTAAAGAAGAACAAGCTGGTGATAAGATGTGATGACAACGATGATGATGCAAATAATAATGATAATGCTGGTGAAAAAGAACAAACTGGTGATAAGATGTGATGACAATGATGATGATGCAAATAATAATGATAATGCTGGTAAAGAAGAACAAACTGGTGATAAGATGTGATGACAACGATGATGATGCAAATAATAATGATAATGCTGGTAAAGAAGAACAAGCTGGTGATAAGATGTGATGACAACGATGATGATGCAAACAATAATTATAATGCTGGTAAAGAAGAACAAACTGGTGATAAGATGTGATGACAACGATGATGATGCAAATAATAATGATAATGCTGGTGAAGAAGAACAAACTGGTGATAAGATGTGATGACAACGATGATGATGTAAATAATAATGATAATGCTGGTAAAGAAGAACAAGCTGGTGATAAGATGTGATGACAACGATGATGATGCAAATAATAATGATAATGCTGGTGAAAAAGAACAAACTGGTGATAAGATGTGATGACAATGATGATGATGCAAATAATAATGATAATGCTGGTAAAGAAGAACAAACTGGTGATAAGATGTGATGACAACGATGATGATGCAAATAATAATGATAATGCTGGTAAAGAAGAACAAGCTGGTGATAAGATGTGATGACAACGATGATGATGCAAACAATAATTATAATGCTGGTAAAGAAGAACAAACTGGTGATAAGATGTGATGACAACGATGATGATGCAAATAATAATGATAATGCTGGTGAAGAAGAACAAACTGGTGATAAGATGTGATGACAACGATGATAATGTAAATAATAATGATAATGCTGGTAAAGAAGAACAAACTGGTGATAAGATGTGATGACAACGATGACGATGCAAATAATAATTATAATGCTGGTAAAGAAGAACAAGCTGGTGATAAGATGTGATGACAGCGATGATGATGCAAATAATAATGATAATGCTGGTAAAGAAGAACAAACTGGTGATAAGATGTGATGACAACGATGATGATGCAAATAATAATGATAATGCTGGTGAAGAAGAACAAACTGGTGATAAGATGTGATGACAACGATGATGATGTAAATAATAATGATAATGCTGGTAAAGAAGAACAAGCTGGTGATAAGATGTGATGACAACGATGATGATGCAAATAATAATGATAATGCTGGTGAAGAAGAACAAACTGGTGATAAGATGTGATGACAACGATGATGATGCAAATAATAATGATAATGCTGGTAAAGAAGAACAAACTGGTGATAAGATGTGATGACAACGATGATGATGCAAATAATAATTATAATGCTGGTAAAGAAGAACAAGCTGGTGATAAGATGTGATGACAGCGATGATGATGCAAATAATAATGATAATGCTGGTAAAGAAGAACAAACTGGTGATAAGATGTGATGACAACGATGATGATGCAAATAATAATTATAATGCTGGTAAAGAAGAACAAACTGGTGATAAGATGTGATGACAGCGATGATGATGCAAATAATAATGATAATGCTGGTAAAGAAGAACAAACTGGTGATAAGATGTGATGACAACGATGATGATGCAAATAATAATGATAATGCTGGTAAAGAAGAACAAACTGGTGATAAAGATGTGATGACAGCGATGATGATGTAAATAATAATGATAATGCTGATGAAGAACAAGCTGGTGATAAAGATGTGATGACAACGATGATGATGCAAATAATAATGATAATGCTGATGAAGAACAAGCTGGTGATAAAGATGTGATGACAACGATGATGATGCAAATAATAATGATAATGCTGATGAAGAACAAGCTGGTGATAAAGATGTGATGACAACGATGATGATGCAAATAATAATGATAATGCTGATGAAGAACAAGCTGGTGATCATGATGATAATAACAACGATGATTTTGATGATGATTATGATAATGCTGGTGAAGAAGAACAAGCTGAAGATCATGATGATAACATGATAACGACGAGGATGATAGTGTGATGATTTTAATAATCATGACAGGGAACTCTCTCTGTATCTACATGTATAATGCGTACAAAGGCTACGACGTTTAAAACTCATTCCATGTCAAATTCAGTAAACTCTCTCTGTATCTACATGTATAATGCGTACAAAGGCTACGACGTTTAAAACTCATTCCATGTCAAATTCAGTAAACTCTCTCTGTATCTACATGTATAATGCGTACAAAGGCTACGACGTTTAAAACTCATTCCATGTCAAATTCAGTAAACTCTCTTTGTATCTACATGTATAATGCGTACAAAGGCTACGACGTTTAAAACTCATTCCATGTCAAATTCAGTAAACTCTCTCTGTATCTACATGTATAATGCGTACAAAGGCTACGACGTTTAAAACTCGTTCCATGTCAAATTCAGTAAACTCTCTCTGTATCTACATGTATAATGCGTACAAAGGCTACGACGTTTAAAACTCGTTCCATGTCAAATTCAGTAAACTCTCTCTGTATCTACATGTATAATGCGTACAAAGGCTACGACGTTTAAAACTCGTTCCATGTCAAATTCAGTAAACTCTCTCTGTATCTACATGTATAATGCGTACAAAGGCTACGACGTTTAAAACTCATTCCATGTCAAATTCAGTAAACTAAGTTGAGCACAGTACCGCATTTCGTAACAATACTTAATTTTTTTAAATTACTTTCCTTAATTTGATTTTAGCCCTTTTTATCCAATCGATTTAAATACGAGACGAGACGACTACATTACAGTAGTGTTATAAATGTAGTCTTGCCTGCAATAATACTCCAATAAAACTGTTATGAGCTCTTAATATGTGTTGTAATCTTACTCTTAACTTAGGATGTAATGACGAAACAAAATGTTAATTAAATATTTCATTTCTCATCGATTATTAAATAACTATCAAGATTATGCTAACAGCTTATCGTCGCAATTAAATGGTGTTCTTCGTTTCGTTTTGCCTGGGAGCCGGGGTGGCGCAGTGGTTAAGCGCTTCGCCTCTCACCTCTGTGGCCCAGGTTCGATTCCCGTTCGCGGCGCCATATGTGAGTTGAGTTTGTTGGTATCTCTCCCTTGCTCCGAGGGTTTTTCTCTGGGTTCTCTGGATTTCCTCCCTCCACAAAAACCGACACGCTAAATTTCAATTCGATATATGGATTAGCCGGGTCCTGGCTTTGATAAGCCTCTATGGCTCCCGTTAGAAATTCAGAGGTTTTTTTTCTGTTACGAAGTGACGTTTAATAAAATTAATAGAGGACATTACACGGCCGCGCGGAGATATCATTTTAGTTAGTTAGAATAAGATCTAACATCCCTGTTTGACTGGAATCGATATCTTATGGTCGTGACAAACTGTCGAACGTGTACGTCCTTCATGCAAACCAGGAAAACATATTCTGTTCTCAAGATCAGACATGGTCCATGCAGTAATCACAAAAGCTAGTAAAAATCCATGACAGACCTGTGATGGAATTTATTTCCGTGACCTACCTGAATAACAGTTAATCTAACTCTCCACAATTAGTTTTTTATGGACAATATTTTTGCCAGTGTCCTGAAACTACAAAAATCAAATCAAAATAAAATAATGACAATGAACAACAAAGCAAGACCAGATGGAACTTTCAATTACCTCAAGGCTGAGAGAAGATATAATAACGAGATCCCAAAACGGTCCTGTAGTTTGCAACCCTCAAATATTAAGAAATTATTGGACGAGGCTGAGCAAAATATCATGAATTGTCTGTGGCGAGCTACCAGTTATTTGCCGATGCCGAAAACAGAGGCAAATAACTGGTAGCGAGACACAGACAATTCATCATATTTTGCTATAGTCGGAGTTCCAATAACTGTTTTATTATTCAGTGTTTTTTGTTACCTTTGGCATCCAAAATGCTCGCAATTTCCTCCTCTGAACACTCTGGAAACCGAGCGGCCATGTTGGGTTTGTTGTCGAACAGCACTGCGCATACTCACAAAAATATCTGCAGGCAAATGTTTCTTTGCGCGCACTTATTTGCAGGTGAATCAACCAATCAGAATTCGGGATACTGAGGAACTGAATAATAATATTTATTCACCCATCTAGGATATATTAATTTTTGTTGTAAAAGTAGCTTTAGCGAAATTTTCAAAGAAATATAACATTAATACCATAGACGTTCGTGGATAGATAATCACAGTGATAAATCACATAATCACTCCTACTAGATATTGATCACATCCCGTATATAATTCCCCTTATCACTCCAAACCAATGACCTCCATGTATAATTAGATACAATTTCGTTCACAAAATTAAGAATAAGTAATCCATTCCTTCAAATTGAAAAGGGAAGACACCTTAAACCTTATTTAAAACCAGAAGAACGAATGCGTCCAACGTACAAAAAAGAAATGGAAGACCTCTTTAAAAACAGATTTTGTTACTTGTAAGAATAGATTTACCTTGTTATTTATATGGATATAGTAGTTTTGTTTTATGGTTTGTTGTTACACGGGCTGCATGCCTGTGGCGGGTACGAGTGTTAAATTCGCCTCTGTGTCTTATTTTTATTTTTTCTTCGTCGTCGCAAGTAGGAAATTACATAGTAGGTCTATTACCGTGTCATCGATGTGGGATAAATGAGTTTCTCAGATTACACGGCTACCGCGCCGATGCGTCAGACTTTGATATTCGATATTCTATTTACCGTTTAAGTAATGGTCCAGCTAAGAACTGCAGGGGAGGCCCATTGTTCTGCGGCAATGAGCCTCCCTCACATACGATTTTGCTTGAATATACCCTAAGTGCTTTAGGAAGTATCTACAGTCCAAACTACATCTCGAAAATAAAGTATTTTTTATGCTATTGGCTCTTTTTTCTGTGAAAACGCAGATAAGCCACCATCCAGCCAATCGGATATAGAGAAAACAAAGGATTTTTCAATCGCAAATTTGAGAACTTTCCCCACACACGATATTCTTCGAAATTAAACCATAGTTAGTTTGATCAAATATAAATTCAAACCACAAAAAATATCGAATCAAAATGCATTATTTCGATGGGTTTCTATTGAATTTATAAGTATCAACCAATGAAATTACGAGAAGGAATAATAGAAAATTAACACCTTTTAACATTCCTTGCCGTAGACACTACAGTTCTTATCTGGACCATTACTTAACGTCTTCCCAACCTAATGATTCTTGTAAACGAACTTTTACTGATACATGAATCTTTTCATAATTTGCTGTAATTCTTGCTTTCTAAAGAGCATGTTACACCGACTCAAATAACGTTACGTTACCATGGGCTCCTGACGATATACATTCAAACAGTGGATTAACATGAGGTCAGATTATTTAAGGCTATAACCTTAATTTGTCACAATGATAAAATGCCAAATAGATACCTCGTTTCCGGTACCACGTTTTATTAACTGACGCGTGCCTAAACCTGTTTGCGTGACAAATGCCCTGAATATAACTTCTCGCTACTTGTGACGGCGCTAGGAACCCTTTAAATTACCGAAGCGTAGACTCTTAGACAAAATTACATATCAACCCTAGTTTACTTGAATTTATGGACTCTAAATACATTTTTGAGGCGAAAAAACTCATGTACATTACTGTCATCTATTTTATGACCACAAATGTCGAAATTAAATTTAAGAACTGATTACTAAATGATCAACAACTTAGTCGTCACACGGCTGCTGTTAAATTTCAGCAAACTCGTCAACGCTTGCGCCTATCATTCTCTCTTAACAATCTACTCTATCCCCAGTAAGTAATATTTTCACCAAAAATCCCATACTACACTATCCAGAGTCAGTCAGTCAGAACATATCAGTCAGCCAGACAGACAGATGAAACCGCCGACATAGAAGCTATTATTCATAAATGCAAATAGCTTCAACAAACCAACCAACCAGGTTTCAGTTTTGAAAACAAAATAAACCCGGTCCTAGTGAAAGCTGCGTGCAGCTTCTTGTTTTAATGTAAAATGCTGATTGTGCTATTAAAAGGCTGTGTTATAGCAAAAATAATACAAGTGTTGGCTGTTTTCATCCCTCGTTTTCCCTGCCAGAATATCCCCGTGCATAATATACCCCGTGTGCATAATACCCGGTGTGCATAATACCCTCGTGTATACCACCTCCTATTTTAAGGCCTTTTATGATGGATACTTCCCAGGGACTATACATGGGTGCTCACTCAGATATATTAAGGCATGGGTCAAGGACTATCACACCCCTAATAAGTATAGGGGTGGTCTAATTTAGTTTGGGTTTACTCGAAAACTTTGATTTCATGATATATAATGTAAACCCACCCTTCAATCATTTCTGTATAGATGGTTGCCATGGCGATTGAAGCTGTGACCTTTCAACTCATTTTTAGAAATGTACAATTCAAAGCTTCGGGAGGAATGTAAAGAATTCAGAAGTAAAGGCGATGGAACTAATGCAGCTTACCATGTAGTTTATGCCTCCAATTGGGAATTGTTGAAATGTTTGTTAATTCAGTACAAACTTGAGGGGTATCATATTTCATACTAGCCTTAATTAGCCTTCCCCTTAAAATTACCAACATTCCTAATTGGAGCAACAAAGTGTGCACTAACCTCGATTCACTTGCATAAAAATATCCACTAAATTAGAACCTTTTATGGTCCGCCAGGAGGATTTTCTAAAATTTACTTGAAATAAAGGTCATAGGTCACATTCCATGTTTCCATGGAAACTGTCATGAAAATGAGTTAAGGTTGTGACTTTATCGAATCTGTCAAAGTGTCAAGACTATATCTTACAATCACTTGATTTGCGGCGGCCACATTGAGACCCCTGAGCAGCTCTTAATTTTAATTACAAGTCATGAGTGCATTTTATTTGTAATACTGAGATACAGAATGAGTGGCCGTGCCTTATCGGATTTATAAACTCGAGCTGAAAGCGAGAGTTTGTTTATCCCATAAAGCACGGACACGAATATTAATTCTGTATCTGACTTATCAAACGTCTAAATGTGTAGTCATGTTTTCAGTTATTTTGGCGATACGATTTATTCTGGCCGAGGAAATCGAAGCAAAAGTTTATGTAAATCAGGATAAAATCTGTATCAGATTTACAGATCACTTATCGCTCAGTGCTTTCCTATCTTTTTGCTTCATGAATTATTAATGAGTTTGATAAATCATATTACAGAGTCTGTAGTGATGCGTGTTCTAAATTTTTGGGTTTTACGGTTTCTTTTTCTTAGAACATAAGAAAAACTGAATTTCTCTTGATATTTGGGAATGCGATGCACGCACCCCATCAAAACCTTCATCCCCAGCGGAAAAAAACTGCAATTAAAATATCTTCTTACTGCGAACCCAAAGATCAATGCTTCGATTTAGTCAACCTGTCCACTCCTCTCCGCAATGAATTATGAATAACAATCAAAAATAGAATTCATTTAGCTCTACAACGTTGTAAGGATAGTGAGAGCAGAACGAGATTAATTGAAAGTGACTCTTTATAGGGATATATATATATGTAATAACCGATTTAAAGCGAGGAAATATGCATTGATATTTACTCTCGATAAGAGGATAAACTAATGTTTTAAAAATAATGTATTAACAATGAACAGAATCTGATCCGTTATGCTTTCTAATCTTGCGCGGTTTGTTCTGGTGTGACCATTAATTTCACAACGTTCAAATAATACATTGGCTGAGTTTGCACAAAATATACGTCTTTCCCAATGAATACCAGTCACAACAATAATTATGACGATGCTAAAAATGCTAAAAAATTAAAGTAATATATATTTGTTATATTGATAAAATACATATCAAATTCAAAATAGAAAACGACAAGTAATGTACAATTCGTACAAAACATTTAAATAGCTTGTAATCGAAAGATTGAGATAATAAGTTAAGTTATACTTAAAAGCCAAAAGTATCAGTTTAAGAACACTACTCTCAAACTCACATGTTGATTTTTAAGGAGAAAGGAAACCGGAGAACCTGGAGAAAACCCTCGCGGCAAGGGAGAGAACAACACAACAAACAAACTCAACTCACATATGGCACCAAGTCCGACTCGAACTCGGGCCACAGCTGTGAGAGGCGAGCGCTAACACACTGCGCCACCCTTATAACACTTGTTTTTAATCGTTAGGTCATGATCAAATCAAAGAGATCATTTCTTATCAAGAGGCTTTCTTGTATGGACAAGAGCTGCTAATCTTGATTTCTTTGTGTAAACTCTCTTAGACTGAGGCATTCAAAGCATTTTCACGCTTCGTAAAAGTAAAGGAAAATGTAAAGTTCTTATATTTAGCGTTGGTAGCCCCTTCAGTCTAATCGACGGTGCACGACTTTACCCCCTTCTCTGACAAAGCCCCTTAAGGGATTCAAAGCTATACAAGCTGCTCGTATCAGAGACGAGTCGGTAGGAATCGAACTGGGGACCGCATCCTCGATGTGCCGTGCACTAACCCATTGCACCACACACACGTAATTCTTCCCTCTACAGGTGTTTCCAAAGATTGAAATTGCGCAAGCCTCTGTCATCCCATGAAAAACGTAATACCATGCTGTCACGGCATCGATGGGTGACTCTGCTTGTAGTAGAATTAATGATGAGCTAGATATTGATATCTCCTTTCCGCAAATTACGTCCGTTTTTTAATCTAATTCTGCTTACGGATTTTTCAATTTTTATTATTATAGAAATCAGAAGCATGTTAAAGTGATCAAATTTGTGTGCACGGATGAAACATCGAGTTTAATGTTTCGTGGTTTCATTAACACGTCTGAGTGATTTTTTAACATTTTTACCATGTTTTTCTCAATGGCAGTCAAGGTTCCCATTCAAGGTGGGTGGTAATAACTATGATTCAAATTAACAGGTTCTTAATTACTCAATAAAGTGACCACCGATTTTTCTGCTCTGTAATTACAGTAGAATGAGCTACTGACTTAGAGAGCCGTGAACTATTAACTCATGGGAATGAATTCCCTCTGGGATAAAGGGAAGAAAATGTTGTGTGTGTCAATCCGTCCAAGATTGTGGACCGCACAATTCGAAAGCCTGCAGGTCCCTCCATAGAGTATTACTATAACCGAAAAAGATCGAGCTGAGACCCTGTGTTTCAAGTGCTTGATCTATATCAAAGGTAAGACAATCAAACATAGTACCACTCAACGAATGTTTTGATATATTAGTTTATTTAAAATATGTATCAATTTTGTTGTAAAACAATTGCGATGGTGAACATTGAGAAACCCTCTGTAAAATTCCTGCTTATACATTTTTATTTCACCATACTAAATTTACTTTTTTACTCTGAAAAGCATTTCAACATTTCAATGCATCATCTATTTCAAGATTCACGTTTTAAAAAGATAGAAAAAAGGATTTTAGAGAAAAAAGAAATGTATTTAATGGCACGACGTTTTACTGAAGGCATTTCCTACTGGATCTTGCTTAGCATTATTTCAACGTTCCTGAAATGTATGTCTAGTATTCGATATTTCAATTATAGAACCTTAGCAGGCTTCTTGATTTTACAGCCCACAAAACAACCCATTTGCAAAATCGCTCGCCACAGGACCTGCTTACTTTCAACCATGATGAGATGGTCAGTACTGGTTGTACTATTAATAGTGGTTCAGTTGGCAAGTGGAGGGAAAAAAGGAAAACGTAAGTCAAGAGAGTAGTACTATTAGTTATTGTTGTCATTGTTGTAATGGGAAAAGGTAACTACGTCACGTGAATACAGCCCTGCTATTTCTAGATACTGATGGAACAGTCACCTTTGGAAGAAGATATTATTAATATTCGATCAGATTAATAACGAAAAGTAAATTATGCGCCGCCACAAGTTGTCCCAAAAACATCCGACTCGCTCAGAGATTAGACCAAAATTTAGGATATAAGAAATATATTCTTCTTTTCTCGTTTTTATTTAAAGTTCATGTCATCTTATTTTTTCTTCTATCATTGTGAGTTTTAGCTGATTGTAGCATTTCCTTGCTTCTATAATTTGTGTTACCTTTTTTCCTACATTTTAGTGTATGACTTCGAGGACTCAACCGATAAAAATGACTTTAAAACAGATGCGCAAAGTACGAAACAAGATTCATCAATGTTTAGCAAAGGAGGAACAAATTCCCTTCTCTGGTCATGGTCAATAGGCACCTCTCCCAAACTAACACTTGACCTTGGAGCCAATGCACTACACGATACCGCAGCATTGCTGAGGGGTGGTATGAAGTTTTGGATGTACTCAAAATGCTCTGATCGCAACAACAAACTGCAAATTATCTTCAAAGGACTCTCACGAGCCGAAACATTACACGAAACATCTCCAGTTGATGCAAATCTTGATTTTACGGGCTGGAGGGGCGTATGGATTGGCTTCCAGGAATTTGGAACATCATCTACCGGTTTAATTCAACTAGATAAAGTGGAATTTTCGTTTTCACAAGCAGTTCAAAAGTGCCAACATCTCTATATTGATTTGCTCCAGGTGGTGGATAAGATCTCAAAAATCTCCCGTGACAAAATTGTGAGTAATGTTGGTCCAAACGATTATTCATTACATGACAATAAAGATTTCTGGCAGCAAACTTTGCGATGGTCAAACTTCAATGTCCCCCAGCCAAGCAGAAATGATGGAGCAGAAATTCAAACAAAGATAGAAGACATCGAAGAAATCGAAAACCGACTTGACAATTGGTATGCTGACACCGGGAAAGGTCTTTTCTCTGATGGAAAGGAAGATTCCACCAGAACAGAATTTGAAGAGATAAGGATGGAGCGCTGGAAAAGCCTATTACTGTCCGTAGACAAGGCAGCGAACAACTATGACAAGCTTTCATTATCTGCAGATGGTACAAAGATCGTAGGTCCTCCACTTTTCCCAAAGGTATCATCATTCGGACAAAAGGAGATCATCACGGGCGAAAAGAACAAATTTGGCAGCATTATGAGTCAAATTATTCTACCTCTTGCACTGGAATACAATTTGAGAAGCAGACGAAGAGAAGTTACTGATATTCCTGAAAAGGAATGCCAAAATTTAATATCAAAGCAGACTGCTGTTCTTATCAATACAGCTGGTGCAAATACAAATATGAGAACGTTTTTGAGCAACGAATTAGAAAAGCTGCCAAACGATTTTCGATGCACAAATCAAACCCATCTTGCCAAACTGGTAGAAGCAATCCAAAACCTGAATAAAGAACGGCTACGTAGACTGAAACTCTTGCTAGCTTACGTCGAGGAACAAGGTTGGACTTATGGAAGTGCAGTTGGGTCATTGGATCATGAGATGAATAAAAACGGTGCAGGCTACATGCATGCGATATTCCTTCTTAGAAAACCCCTGAGAGAAGACATGAAAACCCTGCGAAAACTGATCAAGTCGATGAAATGGTATAACGACTTCAACGAAATCTACCAAACAGATTCCAATTACGTATACGACGGTACAACTACTGACAGAATGAGGACAATCTTACTGTACCGGCTCATGACGATTTTGATGCTCCCTTCTAAGAAGAAAACATTAGGACATAACAGAAATAAAAGGAAGATTCGTGATATGAGATACTATAAGACATGGGTTGAACATGCGCTAAACATCAACAAAGGTCTTGGTGGTATAATCAAGCCTGATTACACTGGATTCCACCATAAGATATTCTATGGCTCCGCATACACACCACATGCTCTCCACAACGCTGCTTTTGTGCAATACCTTCTCGATGGTACCAAGTTTGAATTGAACGCAGAAGCAAAATACCGTCTACGGAGTGCCCTTGAAGTCTTGAGAACTGTAGCTGTAAAGTACTCCACTCCAAACGGTATTTGTGGAAGGTTTCCAAGCTACTCTAGAGCCGTCCTCGCAGAAACACTTCCAGCGTATGCTTATATAAGCTACCGCCATTCTGTGAAAAACCCCAACTTGGCTCCACCTACCCTTTATGAGCCTGGGATGTTTCTTCGCCTTTATGACATTACGCAGCCCGACGTAAATTCCTATCTGAAAAAAGGAGGTATGATATCACATATATTTTACCTGAACTCCGTTGGGTCTTTAGATATCATGGAGAAAATCAAAATCATGGCAGAAAATGCAAATCCTAAATTGAAGGAAGAAGATTCTCCAAGTGGTCATTGGAGCAAGAACTTTGCCGCGCTTTCAATCCATCGTAGAAATAACTGGACTGTTGCTGCTAAAGGCTTCAATCACTACGTCTGGGATTTCGAAAGCGGCGGTGAAGAAAATATGTTCGGGCTTTTTCAAAGCCACGGATCTTTACAAATTTCAAACAGCGAACCCGATCTCAAGTCGTATGACGTAAATTTAGGATGGGACTGGACTAAAATTCCTGGAACAACTTCTATTGCTTTAACACTTGATGACATGATACTTAATAAAGCGCGGTATTACAATCCCAAGGGGTTTGCGGGCGGAGTGAGTCTTCGTGGAGCATCCAATGAAACTCCACAGAATGGTGCATTCGGGATGGACTTTGAGAATCCAGATTACCAATTTGAGAAGAAAAAGAAGAAGGACAAGAAGAATAAGAATAAAAAGGAGAACACTCAAAATTCAGCACTTCAGGATGTTTCCAAATTCACTTTTAAGAAGTCTTTCTTCTTCGTGGATGACTTGATTGTTTGTGTAGGAAGTGGGATCAAAGTTACTTCGACACAACCCTCGGCCCCACTCTCACAGACTACTTTGTTTCAAGACAAGAAGTTGGATCAAGAAACATCCATAAAAGTTGCATCATCTAAGCAGGAACTCATAACTGACTACGATTATAGCACATCACACCGAGCAGCCTTACCGGACTCATTCGACCTTAAAGATACCCATGGAAACACGTATCGAATCTTCAAAAAGAACGACCTACACGTCACTATCAAGGAACAGACGTCAAAGACTCACAAAGGAACCACATCCGAAGGACGCTATGCAACTGCATGGTTACAGCACTCCGATTGCACTGCCGGATGCAAGTATCGTTATGGCATTCTGATCAAAGGTGGAAACGATTATCTTTTGGACACCTTCAGTGTTAAGCAGGACAACGACAAGGCTCATATTGTTCAGTTTGACAATCTCCGTAACAGAGGTACCAAGACCACGGGCTACTCGATCTTTCAAGGAAATGAAGAACTGACTGATGGGCCTGTTTCCAAAGCCAGTAAACCTTGCATGATCATGACTGAAGAGACACCTAGTAATGACGGCACTTCACCAATCTTGCACATTGCCTTAAGCAACCCAGTATTTGAATTTGAAGACGACCCCGTAATGAAAACAAGAGATTCGTGCAAGGAGACAGTCCAACAGGCGAGCGGTTATCCAAAGAGTTCTAAACAAGTTGGCGCATACCTGATGTTTTGTGCTCGTGTCAAGTCCACCAACGTGAAACTAACCTTACGAGATGCTGTTGCTGTTGCCAGTAGGAATGGTTCGATGTCTCCTGTAGATATCGATGGTAACGAAAGCAAAACAGTGGTCACCTTTAAAAATGTCGCCAATGGGTTTACAGCTGAGGCTGTTTTCAATGTATTGAGGAAAGGTGGCTAAACGGAATAACCAGTTACTGTATCGGAGTAGCAATTGTTATAGTATAGTAGTAGAAACCAACTAGTATTCTATCAGGAATCCTGCAATCTGATTGGCTAAGCTACTCACTATCTATTTAACAATTAGACCCGCAGCCCGAATGGGCTACGAGTCAATAGCCCATGAGGCGCAGCCGAATGGGCTATTTAACTCGTAGCCCATGAGGGCGAGAGGTCTAATTGTTTTAGTATAAACTAACTAGTCGGACAGTAGAAATAATAGAAAGAAACAAATTGAAGTTGAAAAAATGTTATTATTTCGTGAAAATGCGTGCGCTTTTTCTCTACCATGGGCTATCACAAATAGACCTATAGTAGCGTAGCCAATCAGAATACAGGATTTGTAATAGTCCACTAGTTGGTTTATACTAATCTGTGATAGATAGTGAGTAGCGAAAAAGCAAGGTTTTCAAAAGCAAAACAATGGCTGCCAATTAAGTCTTCAATGTGTCAAAAAATCTTCTTGTTTCAGTTTAAGTTCAACTACTAGTTCGTTTCTACTAAAACAATTAGACTATTCACTCTCATGCAGTTTCTATGGCTGATAGTTCACTCGGAGCTATGCTCCTCGACAACAACAGCCGTTATAGTTTACCACACAATTTTGGCGCGCGCTTATTGGCCAAAAGCGTGATTTGATAGTTGTCGTCCGCGGATGCGAACTATCAGGCGGTGGTGCCCGTTGAGAGCGGAAGACAATTTTGTGATGACCAATAACGACAAATATACTGTGTTTGTCTAGAAACTATCGACTGATAGTTTACCTTGGAAATTTGATATGTTCTTAAAACTAGCATTTAAGCCCGAAACGCATTCTAAACTATTTTATCTCTGCAAATTCAATTAAAAAATGAACTTACTTGAGGGGACTTTCAACTGCTCTGCAATATGCATCGTTTTGAGTCGTTAAAAAGATAAAGCAATGCTATACATGTCGCATGTTGGCAACGCGAAGGGAAAATACAACCTTTTAGACTTTACTTTAATACCCAACTTTCCTGCTCTGAAATTCAGAGTACCCAACTTGCCCACTTATATGCACTCTGAAATTCAGAGTATCCAACTTGCCTGCTCTGAAATTCAGAGTATCCAACTTGCCTGCTCTGAAATTCAAAGTATCCAATTTGCCTGCTCTGAAATTCAGAGTATCCAACGTGCCTGCTCTGAAATTCAGAGTACCCAACTTGCCTGCTCTGAAATTCAGAGTAACCAACTTGCCTACTCTGAAATTCAGAGTACACAACTTGCCTGCTCTGAAATTCAGAGTATCCAACTTGCCTGCTCTGAAATTCAGAGTACCCAACTTGCATGCTCTGAAATTCAGAGTACCCGGCAACTTGCCTGCTCTGAAATACACAACTTGTGCAATTCCAACCTATTCCAAATTATTTCGCGGTTTTTCTAAGTAACAATTAACAATCGAAACTGCAAGAAAACGCTTTTTTTGACATCTTTTAAGCCGCATTACGAACCAAATGGTTTGTTTTAAAAATACTTGCAACAAGGTTTCATTTGTCTCACTGGAAAATTGATGTTTAATTGGACTGGTTAATCGTTTTCTGTACCTTTGTGCAGTTTCACTAAAACAACACTTTCTAGATTCGTGAAATTCTACCTATTTAGGCTATTATCATTTTATTGTTAAATGCTACAAAACTAACAAATCATGTATCATAAATTAAGGAAGACTGGACAAATTATTACGAAAATGGTATTTTATTCCTGTTACCTTATTGTAAGGGTACGCAGTGTAACAAAATGACCATTTCAGCTATGCCGTGAACCTTAAGTCTCATTTTTTTTGACATTCGGGTGACTCAATCTATTACAAATTGACATTTCAAGCTATACCGTTGATGTTTGATATTCTCAAGGTGATTAACCTACCAAAAATTACCCTGTTCTGTTCTGCGTAAGACGGTGATTATTTATATGAACTGACGCTTCTAAAACTTTGTATGTACATGTATGTCAGCTTGCTTTTGCATTCTCCTCCTCCTGGCCTCCTCTGTTTTACAGGAACAGTTCAAGATTTCTGAAACTGAGAGAATGTTCACTTTTCTGCACTTTGTAAATATGAGTAAAACATTAAGTTTCAAGTTAGTTTCACGGTTACACTTATAATACCAAAGAGGACAAATTAGGAACTTCCTAATTTTAACCATTGATCATAAACTTTCACGCGTAATTTATAATTTCACACTTAAAAAAAACAATTCTGCATCATAATTTGCCCTCTATCATTTTAATGTGTGATTCGTGAAATTAGACTAATTAGGGATAAATTTTACTTGTGTTTCTCAAAAATCTACGTAATTTCCCTCGCTGGCCGAAGCGGCTCAGGACACGAGTGATTTTTTTTCTCAGCTACCGACCGGACCGTGGTGGCAGTTAGTTTCACGGCTTAATTGGAGTATTTGTCGTTTCTCAGATTAAGCGAATGCTTTCTTTTACCAATCACTGCGGATTGTTGCAGGAATAAAGTCAGTAAATTGTGGCTTATGAGCAATATCGACATTTTGAACTTCTTCAGTTGATATCGGAGACCAGACGAAACAGTTCTACAGCAACGCCATTTGGAGACTGCTGGGTCCTCGTTCATCTCCCGATTGACTGTTATTTTGAAAGCCATAACATAACGTGCGTACTTTTAGACTCGGTATTTGAAGCATGTCGTGACTCGGTTTGTTTCTCAGTCCAGATACGAATGAAAAGCAACTGATCACAAGGCCGCTTTGGAAGTAGTATAATCTTTATCTAAATTATATACGCATTCTTATAATTACAAGTAATTTGCCTTATATGTTATGTTGTTCACTGCTACGACTACTTACCTCCCGAATGAGCGTGGAATACTGAAGATTCCTACGATGAACAAGGCTTGTGTGGATATCAAGTAAATCAGGGCGCTAAAACGAAGCAGTAGGACTCCAAACGACGCCGTTGCAACCGACAATTCTAAAATTATTATTCAGTTTTGCGCCATTATATTCAAATTTCGTGTGGCTTTTAGTTTGTGATCTGATTGGTTAAAACATAGTTAATAGAGTTAAAATTGACACTTCGCGCGTAGTCGGACGTGTTAGGCGACAGAAAGTCTGGCGCCATCAGCTCAAGCAAACTTTTTTTAAATTCAAATGTTAATCCAATCGAAATCCGATGATAGTTTAATACAAGATGGTCAGAGAACCAGAACCAGAAAAGACGTTTTACAGCGAATAATATTTCTGTCTGGACGCGACTGATCACATCTGATACGAAATGAAATTCCGAGGTGGGCGCTAATACAAAGTACAATGGCAAATGAATATCCTACTATCGGCGAAGTGTCAACTTTAACCAATCAGAGCATGTGTTGTTTTAAATTAAAAGGCACGTACAAGCCGAGTAATAATTACTTACTTAATTGCCGTTTCAACTTTATTTGCATGTGAAAACATATTAAAATTGGATTGAATATCCCGCTAAGCGCGAAGTGTCAAATTTAACCAATCGGCTCACGAACTAGAAGGCACACGAAATTTGACGCAAAACTGAATAATAATTTTAGAAGTGTCGTTTGCAACGGCGTCGTTTGGAGTCCTAATAGTTCGTTTTGGCGCCCTTATTTATAAAATTCACACAAGCCTTGTTCGTCGTAGGAATCTTCAGAATTACATGCTCGTTGAAGGTATGACAGTGATATACACATCATTTGTATAATTCATATTTCAAATTACTTATAAGAATGTATGTAAAATTTAGATCAGATTGCTTCCACTGTGCCATATTTGTATACACGCCGGCCGTTACAGGAGGCTAGCTATAGCTAATCTTGACCGGTCTCAAAAACTAAACCAAAGCAAAACCAAAAGTTTCGATATATTTGATTGTAAGTACGTATAGTATCCCAAAATAGCAGTCAATCGGGATGTGAACTGAGAAGAAGTTCAAATGTAATTCTATGACTATGAGTCTCAATGTCAAAATTATTAACCACGGCTAGAGTATAGAATACCCCGCCACTCCAGCTAGGTTGTAGAAAACACTGCTACCGCGATCCGCAGTCAGCTAGAATAATATAGTATCGAGAGAATTTGTAGAAAATACTGAAATATCTCGCGCTTCCAGCGGTCAAGGGCATAGCAAAAAATGTGTGGAATTTTGTCGCCGTTCAAAAATGTTTGAATTTAGAGTGAGTTTCATGCCTTAGCAAAAAATATATTATTCAAGTCACTTTTCATGTGTTATCTCTGGGACACATTTAACTCGGTAGTGAAATACAGTAAAAGTAAACGTGTTCTCATTTATGTTGATGCTCATCAGATATGAAAGGAACCGCTGATAGCTTTAAACACCGAAAATATGTTCATTGTCCAGGCAAATCACTTAATCACATAATTGCATAGGCCTGTGTGAGGAATTATTTTATCAAGCATATAGAAAACACTTTTAAAATTTACATTTAATTCCTTCGGCTAGGGAGGTGTTTCACGTCAATGCTGTCGTTGGTTTCCTGTCGGAGGTGTATACTGCAGTTTCTGTCGTCTTTCTGGCTGAATTAAATGCCTAGTATTCATGTATTAAGTGTATAAACGTATATATTCTCTTTTCAGAAAACTTGAATTGTTGCTGTATCATGTAAAGCAGAGAAGTAGGAGAATACGAGAGCAAGCTGACATGCAAATTTAAGCTTTCGAAGAGTTCACGTTGCAGTATATGTAAAATAATCAGCGTCTTATATTACACAGAAAATTTGAAGTTCACAGGTATAGCTAAAACGGTCATTTTTAGCTTAAGAATCTCAAAAATGTTGAACGGATTTCAAGTAAACGGACAGCTTGAAAGATCACTTTCTAGGTATAGTCACCTGAATGTAAAACAAAGCTTCGAGATCAGCCTAGATAAAAGCTGTTTAGGAAAACATTGGATACTCTGAATTTCAGAGCAGGCAAGTTGGGTACTCTGAATTTCAGAGCAGGCAAGTTGGATACTCTGAATTTCAGAGCAGGCAAGTTGGGTACTCTGAATTTCAGAGCAGGCAAGTTGGATACTCTGAATTTCAGAGCAGGCAAGTTGGATACTCTGAATTTCTGAGCAGGCAAGTTGGGTACTCTGAATTTCAGAGCATGCAAGTTGGGTACTCTGAAATTCAGAGCAGGCAAGTTGGATACTCTGAATTTCAGAGCAGGCAAGTTGGATACTCTGAATTTCAGAGCAGGCAAGTTGGGTACTCTGAATTTCAGAGCAGGCAAGTTGGATACTCTGAATTTCAGAGCAGCCAAGTTGGGTACTCTGAACTTCAAAGCAGACAAGTACGTGTAGAATCGTTCAATGATTTGTTTCCAGCTAACTGTGTACACTTTGATTTGAAATAAAGTGGATCACTCCAGATTTTAAAGATCATGCAATTCCTGGTGTCATTGTTTCTTATATTCAGGGATTTTCACTTACTCTGCAATGTCCAACGTCTTATTTTCATAGTAAAAACAGACAAACCATACATTTTGCAATTACATTTGCAATATTTCGTAGACATTATGGACATAACGTGTAAAATAGATTAATTGTCATAGAATTTTAAAAAAGTCCCCTAAAAGACATGATAATTATCAACGTTTAGCAGAAAAATATAATTTGGAAAATGACAAAATAGTTTAGAATGCGTTCCGAGAACAAAGTTTGAGAACATCAAATTTCCGCTGGCAACTATCAGCCGACAGTTCCTCGACAGACACAGTCTATTTGTATAACAGAAACTTCGAGCTCATAGTCTAATTGTTAAATAGAGTGGATGTCTTAAGAGTGGACAGATTACGGTAATGACTTATGGCGGTTACCGTTTGGCACGCCGTGACATTGAAATGGCTTTGTCATTGTTTTAATCATTCTGATCCAATCAAAGTACAGAGCTACACTACAGTAGTAGTGGTAAAGTTACAGTATGGTTACGGTACATCCACAGTCTTGCCGTATTTCTTTACCACTCATACAACATGTACTATAATGTAATAACAATACATGTAAGCTAGTAGTAGTGGTAAAGTTACAGTACGGTTACGGTACATCCACAGTCTTGCCGTATTTCTTTACCACTCATACAACATGTACTATAATGTAATAACAATACATGTAAGCTAGTAGTAGTGGTAACGTTACAGTATGGTTACAGTACATCCACAGTCTTGCCGTATTTCTTTACCACTCATACAACATGTACTATAATGTAATAACAATACATGTAAGCTAGTAGTAGTGGTAACGTTACAGTATGGTTACAGTACATCCACAGTCTTGCCGTATTTCTTTACCACTCATACAACATGTACTATAATGTAATAACAATACATGTAAGCTAGTAGTAGTGGTAAAGTTACAGTACGGTTACAGTACAGCTACAGTCTTGCCGTATTTCTTTACCACTCATACAACATGTACTATAATGTAATAACAATACATGTAAGCTAGTAGTAGTGGTAAAGTTACAGTACGGTTACGGTACATCCACAGTCTTCAGTGCCGTATTTCTTTACCACTCATACAACATCTACTCTAATGTAATAACAATACATGTAAGCTAGTAGTAGTGGTAACGTTACAGTATGGTTACAGTACAGCTATATACAGTCTTGCCGTATTTCTTTACCACTCATTTCTGTACGCACAGGAGACTCGTCCCAGCTTTTGATTGAACGTGAGTTTCCAAAATGTTGTAGGAAAGCGGCCATGAATCTTTTCGAGTCCCACTCGTTTAATCCGCCATTTCGAAACTTTCAGCCTCAAACAAGGTAGAGACATTCCTTTTCATCGAAACTTTACATGCACTAACACTAAACCTAACCCGTAACATACACCTAACCCTAACCGGTCAGTAAACAAGTTCCCAGGTAAACAACGGGGTCTCACCAACCTAGAGCTAGGGTTCACAGGTAATAATGAGTTCTCACTGGCCAAGGGCTAGGATTCATAGCCAAACGACGAGTTTAAACCAAAATATATATTATTATTATTATCTCACACCGATCAAGTTAAGAGCTCTATAGTGCAAAGTAATTATATAGCTGATTATATATATAGGCTTCATGCTGTCGTTATGAAGAGAATGGCATATTCTAAAATGTTAATAAATCATTATCATAACTAGAATTTTAATATCGATATCCAAAAATTAAATCAAATTTCTAGCATGAAGCTCCTTCCCAAGCTCTCCGGCGTGTTAACACCATAGTGAGTGAGTGAGTGAGCGACACGATTTCACCCATCCCAATAACTCGTTTCTGCGCTTTCCCGCATTCACGAGTTAGAATAGTCTTCCAATGGAGAACACGTGGTTACAATGTTTGTTATACTTTTTAGCAATAGTGCATTGCATTGTTTGTGGCTTCAAAAGATATCCATAGCCCACGGAGGCTTTTTTGGTTGGCTCTTCCAACCACCACCACAGGCAACCCAAGCTAATGATAATTATAAGGAATGGGGACTTTTTATAAAGTCTGAAACGCTACTAAAACTGTCAATAAAGTCATGCAATTTTAACGTCGAGTAGTAGTTCCTCTTTAGCCTTAGTAAGTCTTTTGAGTCTCAGGCAATGTAAAGGCGTTCCAGGAGTGTTACGGAAAAATGCTACTCAGAATTTTCATCCATAACATATAATTTACTATATAAAGTTACAGTAATCTTTGTCTGATAGTACAAAGCTACAAGGTACAAGGTAGCTTTTTTTTTCTGTAAAACTTCAAACAATCGAATTACCGCCAGATTTCATCTGCTTAAAATCCACACCAGCGATACTTGATTATTTGGTGAAAACATTCATTTTTCTACATTCGTGTTGATAAATAAATGATAAATGTGCAGCTTGTGTCAATCGAGTTATGGACGCACGCGGGAGGTTGCTAAGCACGAAGGATGTAAGAGTCGCTCGAGGTAAAGCCAAGACTCTAGCTTCTTGAGTGCTTAGGCAACCTCCCAAGAGACAACTTGATGGACGCACGGCTTTGGCGTTGACCATTTCTTGTAAAACAAAACTATGACAATGTATGAGCTAAGTGTTTTATTAGTGATTTAATATATGAAATTCTCAATACATGAAGCGCGCTAAAAAATCACATGATTGAAGTGCAGAACAAGTCATTCATACATTTTTAAGGTGGGTGGCACCAGATTTTCTCTTCCAAAAGACTGGTCCCATTCATTCAGCAAGGTGGCCAGCGTTTAACCCTTCCAGCACCAAGCTGAGATTCTCCCATTAACAAATACATTAGCTCATCACGAAAAGCTTTGGAGGACAAAAAGAGAGATGACTTTACCAAATGCCACATAAACCGCTATTGTCAACAAGGAAACAATAACAACGCTGAACAAATCAAGGTTAAATTAACCACCTACAAGGTTTGGTGCTGTGCTTTGACGAATTACTAACGGTATGTTAATAATGATATATGAATTACGCCTGCTATTTTGCTTTTCAAAGGTTACCAAAATCCTGCCTATAAAACTGCTGCATATCTTAAACATTATATATCACCAAACTCTTAGATTAAATTGAAGCCCTTTTCCCTCCCGTTTAATCCTCTCTTTATTGGTCACATTGAATTACCATAAATGTTCGGCAAGAGGATATTGAACAAAAGGATCAAACAAGCAAATAATATACTATTGACATTGAATATCAATGCTTTTCTCGAGTCCGTACACCTACCGGAATCTTTATTTGTAAAACGTACTCATTTCCTTTTCAATTTTGAATAAGGAGACAGCTATATTCGTGATATATTGTCTTCCCCACTCGATGAATTCTAGCAATATCGTTTAGTGCCGCTAATGCACTGACATTCAACTAGAATTTTGTATTTCAGAAGCGATATATTATACTAACGCTTGCTTGCTCCTTTTTTCTGCAATAATAACATGATTAATGCAATGGCCATAAACATGGTTTCATTACAGGTTTGCTGTCGAGAACATCTTACAAAAACTCCAGAATAGTGATATTAAAAAATATTTTATTCATATAATCCTTTTTAAGTACCTGTGATTAGTGTCACTTTCTTTGACATTTTTGATTGTTTTGATAGTCGTATATTTATTTATGGCTCTATAGTTGCAAATTTATATTCTTATAAATGTTTCCTAAATACAATTATTATATTATAGGTATTATTGACAATTACTATAGACCATGTTAAGTGGCATGCTGTGTAATCGGAACAAACATGACGGGAAATGCAGTGTTTGTATGAAAATCTGGTGTCAAATTGTCAATCCCTTTTTGCTCTGACGAAGGGCTAGCGCTCGAAACGTCAGCTGCTACTCGCTTTCCACTGCGGTTAGCATACCTCAATCGACTACTGGTGTCAAAATAGTGTGCCAAAACATTTTATTTCAGAAATATTTAGCATCCCAAAATTAAAGTGGGTTTGTAAACGTTTTGCAGTTCAAATTTGATGGCATTCGACACCTTTTGAGCCCTGCAATCCAGTGTAACTTTTCCAGTACTGAATTTCTAACGGGACCTGAAACAACCATAAGAGGCTGATCAAAGCCAGAACTCGCCTAATTCACAAATATAATTGGAATGATTTTAACTGATTTTAACTGATTTTAACAACAAATATGTGACTTGTGTGGACCCAGGGGAAGGAGTATACAAGACACAAAGAGAAGCTTTTACACGGTTTAATCTTATCCGCCGAGCGATAACAACAACACCGTTCTCTCCCTCGTGGGCTCCCGATCTCCCATGACCCCTTGCGCGTGCTAATCCCATGGCAACGCATAACATAGGTAACATAATCTAGTCACGCAATACATCGGTCACACTTGGATGACTCAAACACATCTTGTTTTATTTTCAGTTCGTTCCGATAATATTTTGCATTTCAAGAAAAACGTTCAGTAGTATTAATAATTTTTACCGCAAAATACCATGTCTCCCGATTCCCGACCGTTTCTCTAGATCCCCGGAAATGTTTCGCTGTTCTCCCAAAGCAGGCCTTCTTAGAGTAATGTCACCCCACCCCCTCATGTTGACACCAGATTCTCATATTTCCCGCCATGTTTGTCCTATTTATCCAGTGTGCATTATCGAGCGATTATTGAGCATGAAGTAGTTTATTAGTCAACAGATTATATCGAATAACGTTGCAATTTGCCGCTCTTGAGCTCTGGAATTCGCTAGATTTTAAAACGTTCTTATTATGGATTAACTTCAGGGTTAGCAGGGAGACGTTGGGCAGGTATGAAGAACTTCTTGATCCTGCATTTGTTGATGCTTGGAGTACACTTGGCTTCTGGACGACAAAGTAGGTTATATTCTTAAAGAAAGTCACATTTCAGCGACGTTTAAGTCAAGTTGTCCATAATATATATATATTCCTCTACAAAATCAAATTCTTCTAAATATCCTAACTTTACTTGCTTATATCCTAAATATGCCTTTTCCTTGATTATTGTCAATAGTTGTAGAGTATGACTTCGAGGTGACTGCAGATGTGAGTGCGTTTACAGCAGAAGGGGGATCCACAATTGTCAAAGATGGAACTGTTAGCAAAAGCCAAGACCACTCACTACTCTGGTCCATGCTGACCGGTACAGATCCTATACTAAAACTACAGTTAACAAGCGCAGTTACTGGGAAGGATCTTAGAAATGGTGGCTTAAAGTTTTGGATGTATAGAGACTCTCCAACTCTTAGTTCCAACATAGTCATGCAAATCATCTTCAAAGACACAAGTACACCATCTGCAGCAGTCCCGGTGAAGGCCTTCCATAACTTTGATGGATGGCGGGCTGTCTGGATTGCTTTTAGAGAGTTCGGGTCTTCCGGCACAGGTTTAAATCAAGTGAACGAAATTGAGTTCTCTTTTAGTGCCTCATTATCAGCTAACGACAAACTGTATATTGATCTGTTTAGGGTAACCTCGTCCGTCTCTGAGCCATCTCGTGACAAAATTGTACCAAATAAACGCCCTTTAAAGCCCTCAATATACAGCGAGAAGGATTTCTGGCATCAAACTTTAAAATGGTCTAAATTTGACGTCCCAGAACCAACCTCAATGATTGACGACGTCGATACCGCTCTTAAACTAGCCGACATTGATGCCATCGAGACACGCCTTGATAACTGGTATGCCGACAAAAGTAAAGGTCTGCATGATGATGGGACGAGTGGCACTCGATCAGACTTTGAAAACCTCAGATACCAGCGCTGGCAAGGTCTCTTGAAAACCATTGATGCAGCAACAGCTAATTACGACAGTTTGACCTTTTCTACATTACCTCAAAAAATTGTCGGTCCACCACTCTTTTGTAGATCCTCGGAATACGGAAATAATGCAATAGGTTCAAGAACAAAATTCGGCTTTGTAATGGCGAAGATTCTTCTTCCTCTTGCCATTGAATATAACTTACGAAGCAGGGATAAAGAAGTTGGCGATGTTGTAACAAAGGAATGCCCAGACCTCAAGTCGACTGATATTGCCGTGAAAGACAAGGCACTTGAAAATGTCGCCGGCGAAAACACCGAACTTAAAGATTTTCTTGACAATGCTTTACCAGCTCCCAATTTTGACTGCTCTAACCCAGCTGATATTGATGCCCTCAAGGCCAGTATTAGAAACCTGAACTCGGAGCGTCTGCGAAGGATTAATTTGTTACTTGATTACGTTTCAAACCAAGGCTGGGCCGATGGCAGTGGAGTGGGGTCTTTGGATCACGTAATGAATACCAATGGCGCAGGTTTTATGCATGCGATGTTCCTTCTTAGAGGCGAGTTAAGAAAAGACACTTCGAAGTTCAAAAAAGACATCAAAACAATGAAATGGTACAATGATTTTAATGAAATCTATCAAACACCTGGTAATTACGTCTTCGATGGAACTACTGCTGATAGAATGAGGACAATCCTGCTGTATCGGCTCATGATAGTTTTAATGATGCCAACTGGAAGTGCAGGAGAGAAAAAACGAAAGGTGCGTGACATGAGATATCTCAAACAATGGATCGACCATGCGTTAAAGATCAACAAAGGTCTTGGTGGTGTCATCAAACCTGATTACACTGGATTCCACCACAAGACATTCTACGGTTCTGCATACGCTCCACATGCTCTCCATAATGCCGCACTGATGCAGTACCTTCTTCAAGGGACAAGATTTCAATTTGACGACCCAATCAAAACTAATCTACGTAACGCTCTTGAGCTGATGCGAATAGTTGCTGTGAAGTATTCCACCCCCAACAGTATCTGCGGAAGATTTCCTAATTACAATAAAGCTATTCTCGCGGAAACGACTCCTGCATACGCATATATTAGCTATGTTCCTGGTACTACTCCTACTGTTGATGATCCAGAGATGTTTTTACGCCTTTACGACTTCAACGAACCTGCTATCGAAAAGTATTTGAGGCAAGGGCGTATGACATCGGCTATTTATTATTTGAACTCTATCGGATCTTTAGATATCATGCAGAAGGTCAAGAATTTAGCAAGTGGCATCACAGCGGAGGCTTCACCAAGTGGACATTGGAGCAAGAACTTCGCTGCACTTTCAATACATCGTCGAAACGACTGGGCTGTTGCTGCTAAAGGTTTTAAGAACTATGTCTGGGACTTCGAATCAGGTGGTAAGGAAAACGTGTACGGGCTCTTCCAAAGTCATGGATCGTTACAGATCTCCAACGACGAGACAGCTCTCAGTTCGTACGACGTGAACTTTGGATGGGACTGGACTCGGATTCCAGGAGCAACCACCATCGATTTGCCCTTTGATGATATCCGTATTGATAAAGCGAGGAACTACAATCTCGAAGACATTGCTGGTGGGGTAGGCCTGCGAGGGGCTTCGCGCTCTACACAGCAAAACGGCGTATTTGGAATGAACTTCCTGCAACCGGATTACGTGATCAAAAATTCTCATGCCCCACTAAATGCAATAGATTTCAGATTCAGAAAATCGTTTTTCTTTTTAAATCACCTAATTGTTTGCATCGGAAGTGACATACATCTAAGCGCAAGTACATACTTTTCACAGACCACTGTTTTTCAAGACAAGTTGGTTTCATCGTCTAGTATCAAGATTCAAGGAGTTACGCATGACCTAGCCACTAACTATCCAGATACAATGACACCAATCGTTCAGGGATCACACGTGGACCTTGAAGACACTCGTGGAAATACTTATCGAGTCGGAAACCCAGACAACAATCAGGAGTTACACGTCACCATACAAAACCAAACATCGATGGAAGATGATGGTAGAACGCCTACCAGCGGACGATACGCAACTGCGTGGCTAAAACACACACAAGGAGCAGGATCCAGTTACGTCTACGCCATATTGATAAATGGAGGAGCATCTGGAGATCTTGGTAAGTTTACAGTCACTCAGCGAAACTCTCAAGCGCACGTTGTGAAGTTCAACAACCTTCCAGCAATTGGTACCACAACTACTGGATACTCTGTCTTTAGCCAGAACACAAACTTTATGCAAGGACCTTTAAGTGATGTTAATCAACCCTGCATGATTATGACTGAGGAAATTCCCGGCACCCCTGGGACCTTACACATAGCCTTAAGTAATCCTACCTTTACATTGGAAGATGACCCCGTGATGATGTCTAGAGACACTTGCACAAGATCAGGTCTAATAAAGACAAATACACCAATAACCTCAAATGACGTTGGATCCTATCTTCTGTTCTGTGTCGAGAGTAATACCAAGGAAATAACAGTGACCTTAAGGGATCCTGTTACTTCAACTGAACCCACTAATGTCTGGGTGAACGACGAGGACAAGACTTCGAACAAGGCCCATTATGTAACACTCAACAGCGCCAAAACAGTCATCACCTTCAAGAATCTGAAAAACGGCTTTACGACTGAAGCCGTTTTTAATATTTAATAAAAGGCATTAATTGTGCTTCCTCTACGCTGTACACAAAAATAAGACTAATAAAGATAGTAGCGGTAATAGTACTGTGATAGACAAAATATTGAGACATTCACACGCAATCAAGACGCATTCGCCAATCAAGAATTAGTACTAACTGGGTAATCTTAGTAGATCGAGCAATATGATTGGTTCGCTTTCATGGGATACATCTGAGTGGGATAATAGGCACAATCAGTTGTTTAGCAGCTGAAACAGAGAGGACAGATTCAGTACAATTTTATTTCATAACATAAAGGAATTTTGGTCTAAAAGTCTTTCAAAAGTAAAGCATTTTGAACACTGATTAGTACACATTAGTTCAACAGAGAATTGTCAACTGGTAATTACTTTACAAATGGACTACTTTTATATTGGCCACATCAAAATTTGTATAATTGTCGCGTGCAGAAAAAAACATAAAAGCGAGGTTGGAACGCCTCCACTGTTGTCTCATACAAATATCTTGAATTTCATAGTTCCACCGGTTTTATTTCTGATCTTTGTGCGCTCTACTTTCCTCCCGAAGCCTTATATCATCATCAGCACTGATGTTGACTGCATGCATGTTCTTTCATATGATAATGTCCATAGTTTCTCTGAATGTGAACACGTTATTGAAACGGGAATACGCATTTATTAAAGCGATGTATACTAGATTTCTTTAAAAAGTAACCTTCACTGCGCTCGTTGTCCCACTTGACTCTTAGACAATTTATGACGTAATCTATGATTAATAATAGTATAGACAATGGAAAATGCATCCAATTTGGTAAAGATATTATCCCATTTATAATGTGGCGGTTGACACCCTTCATTTTGGTCAACTATTAATTTCTGGTACATCCTCTAAAAACCTTTACTCATACGCGAATTTTATCTGTATTTTACCATCCCGCCCAAAATAAATACATTTTAATGAACCTAGCTTAACTAATTCACAATATCTCGTTGTCTTGTATTTTATGCATTAAATGCATTGATAAGTCATTGCGTAGAGACTTTTCTACTAATTATTATCTTCACTAAGTTAGAAGTTAAAATTCAGTAACCATTTCCAGTTTTATGTTTGCGTTTAAATTTATTGGCATACAAATCCGACGTAGCTAGCGTCTAACACGCATGCTCACATCTTATTACGCGTGGAGTGGCAACCATGTACAGCTGTTTCGTCCTTGTTAGGACTCATCAGCATGGCATAGCAGGGCTCGAAATTAAGAAAAAAAAGGAGGCGTAATTTTACGCCCAGCTTAAAAAAATTTGGCGTAATTCTCCAAAATTTAGGCGTAATGTAATGTAAACTATTTTCCCGCGCGAAACAAGTTGTTTTGCATGACAAAAGACTGTTTTGCATGACAAAACCTATAGATAGGAGCTGTCAAACTTTGACATTTTGCGGTTTAAAGTTCAGACTTCACACGCCAAACGTCGCCGCGTAATTAGTAAACTATGCGTTTCAAACTTGAAACAACAGACAAAAAGGTTTACACTAAACGCTTGCTTGCAAATGGTAGTAATTTTTTCAAAAAAATCAGATAGTTTTAGAGATTTGGAAATAAGACTTGTCTTCCGATAATTTTTACCTTTGTAAGAGGATCTAGGCGTAATTTTACGCCTAAGTGGAAAACGTTAGGCGTAAAACGAAAAAATCTAGGCGTATTTACGCCCGTATCGGGCGCAATTTCGAGCCCTGCATAGCCCCCAAGACCATCAGCCTCACTAAAGATCATAGGCATCAGAATCTGGTTACTCCAAGGACGAAGCACTTTGCTCACATCTCTAGTTCCCACACGTGTTAGCGTGGTGGCAGGGGTTTAAAGCAGCTTTTAACCCGCCCTTGGAGTAACCAGATTCTGAGGTCGCTGGACATGGTTGCCGCTGGACATGGTTGCCGCTAGACATGGTTGCCGCTGGACATGGTTGCCGCTGGACATGGTTGCCGCTGGACATGGTTGCCACTCCACGGGTAATAAAATGTGAGCATGCGTGTTGGATGCTAGCTACATTTTGTACGTCGTAGCGTGTGTTGGGTAGTGCCATGCAACTTGCTTGGTTTATTGAACAAGAGTATGATAAAAACATTTGTGTAACGTTCTCAAACTAAACTACCAAGAACAAAAGAAAAACAAATCACTTTCACCAAGAGTACAAACAAAATATTTGAAATGGTTCATTGAAAGATAGAGCACAAAAATGCAATAGAGTTACTCTCGGCTGCCTTTCATCGTTTCATCGTTTCATCGTTTTCGTTACTGTTTTGTTAGTTTTGTAAAGTACCTGGCGCAGTCTAAATGGAACAAGTACAGCAGAAATGAAGTTAACAAAATGTGGTCGGCATTATTTCAGTAGAGATCGCCCAGTAATGGGAACTTAAGATATGTACACAGGCCAAAGCTAAACAGTGTATGTTAAAAATAGCACTTAAATCTAAATAGCAAAACGTCAGGTTTGAGGTTTATAAAAAGATGGCGGCCATATACATTTGACCAAATTAAATTCCTTGCAAACCTAAGATGGCCCATATATAAAACGTAGAAATCACGTATCGGCTACTGAATAAGAGTGCCTTGATAACAATATTTCTTTACTTTTAGTTTATAAGTCAAAAGAAAACGGAAGCGATTTTATAACGAGTTTAAAGATTTCAGCGCCCGAGGAATTATGCGCAAAAGTACACTTTTCTTTGCGGTTGATCAGCAATCTGTCGTCTTTTACAAACGTTCCATAAAAAGACATGTTAGTCCGGGATCTTCCACATTACCAGCTAAATTAGTGATATCGAAGCAACCATTTTAAATATCTCTTTCGTATTGTGGAGAAGTAACCGAGAATTTAGAAAATATTCCCAATAATTCTCATAGAAGACTGAGTTACTTTCCATTCATTTCATTTACCGGCACATTAGCCAATTATAGAGGGTAACACGTTCATTTACCGGCACATTAGCCAATTATAGAGGGTAACACGTTCATTTACCGGCACATTAGTCAATTATAGAGGGTAACACGTTCATTTACCGGCACATTAGCCAATTATAGAGGGTAACACGTTCATTTACCGGCACATTAGCCAATTATAGAGGGTAACACGTTCATTTACGGGCACATTAGCCAATTATAGAGGGTAACACGTTCATTTACCGGCACATTAGCCAATTATAGAGGGTAACACGTTCATTTACCGGCACATTAGCCAATTATAGAGGGTAACACGTTCATTTACCGGCACATTAGCCAATAATAGAGGGTAACACGTTCGTTTACCGGCACAATAGCCAATTATAGAGGGTAACACGTTCATTTACCGGCACATTAGCCAATTATAGGGGGTAACACGTTCATTTACCGATCACAGATCTGCAAAATGCTGCACATTTCCAGTCAGCGGAAGAAATCGTGGTTACAGAAACTTAACACATCGCAGAAAAGGGGAAAATCGCAAGAGTTAACACTTTTATTAGTTGGAACATCAAGCCAATTAAATTTGTGACTTGCTCATAGTAAGTGCTTTAAAATCTAAGATTCTACGTACTTTTTACAAATTCAGATGGCGCGATTTCGAATGCCAAAAACATCAGAGGAGAAACAAGAGTTGCCTGAATCTAGTATTCTATCCAGTATACTTCATATTCGACGATGGGGTGTAACTATATTCCAGGGCGTTCTAGGCCTGACAATCAACTCGCGGAATGAAGACGCAACTTTAGAATACCCGGCCATTAAAACTTGGGATTCGTAACTCAGTACTGGCCGCATATATACTGAAGGGTAAAAAAATATACCTAGGTAAAAGTCATTTTAGTAAATAAATAAAAAATGATTTTATTGAATTACATAATTTGCTTTTTACATTGAAAGCCAAAAGTTGAGAGTTTGTTTGAATATTTCATGATCAGGGGAGTACAGGGCTGATGAGTGAGTACCTACTGAACTAGCCGAACACTTACAAACTCTTGATTGTTGAACTGGAACACTTACAACACTCTAGGTTATTCAAATAGATCACTTATATAACTGGTGACGTATGTAGTTCTAGTAGTGTCCAGTTCCAATTCGATAATCAAGAGTTATGTATCGTTGTTTATAGAGGTCATCACGTGGTATAATCTATCGCACCAGATTGGCTCTCGCACTAATTGAAATATTTTTCTGTTTGTTGCATGTTGAATACATGCTTTTGCATTATCCCTTTGGGATCAATTAGGAGTTCTATAAATACCACTCCTTCACACGTTCATACCACTTGACGTCGCATTTCAGCAGCGGCCTTAGTTTTTTTCTTGACATATTGTAGCTCTCTTATAGTTAGAGTTAATAGTACGTAACAGTAACTGTAACATAACTGTCTCTGAGTACGTATACAATTGCAATAACTTGTAATAAACGATGCTTCAGCTGTGCGGCTCCCTCCAAACGTTGTTATCATTATTCATATGTAGAAAATAGAAATACTTTCTATTTGGCTGAGCGTAGCGAAAGAAAATAGAATATTAATGAATTTTAGAAGTACTTATGTAATATCAGTAGGATATCGGCCACTATTGTGCGCGTCAGTGTAACCGTCTCAAATTAATCCCACGAACACGGTCCTTGTCTTCATCGCCCGTTATCCATCGTTTGGAACATGGGAAAACATGAAGTTATCAAGTAACAACTAAAACAAGTTTTAGGAAAATCCATGACCTTTGTTACCACCGCGAAAAGGCCTCTTCAAAAACCAGAAAGTGCTTTCTTTCTATGATTATGATCTGTACAAACCAGTGAAGTTCACAAGCTACCCCCCCCCCCCCCCCCTTCCCCCTACACCCGAACAATACAAATCGCCGAGTGGTTTGACAGTTCCACGTCTTCAAATGAGTTATAACCCAAAACTCAGTAATAATTAGTTTTGCTTTCTTGTTATATATGAACTCTTCTCAGATCGCTCAAGCCTGATTTTCACTAGCGACGGAATCGACGGAAAAAGAAGCGGAAACGTAAGAAAGTTGTTCTAGTAAAAATGAACACGGCAGTAGCATAAGCACAAGCCCCGTCGAGAAGCGGAAACCTCCCTTGCATGTTATATTTACATTGCTAAGGGCCTGAGAATGAGCATTCTGATTGGCTAAGTTCTTCTAAACACCACAGGTAACCCGAAAAACAAATACCAAGTCTGGGAAGCCTGTTTTAGTTCATAATTTCAACTCTATCTGTCCTTGCCGTCAGTTTTCTGATAAACGTTTCTTCATTGTTACTTCGCTTATGTAAAATATTGATTAACCTTGTTCAAGTTTTTATTATTTAAATGTATTTTCGTCTCTTCAAAGTGATACTAAAACAAACCCTGGAAGTAATAGATACAGAATGAGTGGCCCTGCCTTATTGGATTTACAAACTCGAGCTGAAAGCGAGAGTTTGTAAATCCGATAAAGCATGGACACGAATTCTGTATTTGGCTTATCAAACGTCTAGATGTATAGAGTCGTGTTTTACAGTTATTTTGGCGATACGACCTATTCCGGCCGAGAAAATCTAAGCAAAATGTATGCAAATCAGTCACTGAGGTCGAAATCTGTATCAGATTTACAGATCGCTTATCGCACATTGATTTCCTTTGTGTTTCCTTCATGAGTTTGATTAGTCAAGACTTACTCAAGTTTGTATTGTTTTAATGTAACTTTGATCTCTTCAAAGAGATGCCGAAACAATAGGCCGTGCAAGTCTATGGGTGCGTTCGATTGACCGTATTGGTGGGTTGCAACCCAATCCCCAGAGATTCAATAACAAAGACGTGGCCGCCATGTTGAATGAACTAACAAGAGAAGCTAACGAAGAATCTTTTGTTATTGTCATCCAACATGGCGGCCATGACGTCACAGGCAACCCAGCAATTCCGGAATAGGAATAGATGGAATAGTCTCTGGAAATCCCTGGTTCGGGCATATTTTGCACTGTATCTACAAATGCTTGCTGATATATGATATTCAGGATACATTTAGTATTCCAGTGGCAAAAAAATCCCAGTAAACGCGATTTGTAGTGACCATTCTATGTCTTCTTATTCCGGAATACGATCAATCGAACGCACCCTATGTGTAGTAGATTAACTTATTTCGTGGGCTAAACCCACAAACATGTAGTTACGCTTCCTTCATTAATTGTTTAAAGGATTTGCAAAAATTAATGTGATTCACTCCATTAATAAAGGGATACAAAATAAAGGGATTCAAAACCATCTATGACATTTATTTTATGACATCTATTTTCTCAAAAACTGTTTTGACATTCGCGGCATGAATTAGAATTTAAATATTTGCAAAGAATTTAAAACTGTGTCCTGTTCCCTTATTTTTTGCATGTCATTTCATCTGATGTGGTTGGCCAATGAAAATAAACATTACATTATAATTGCATAAACTCTAGAAAACGTTATTGTGGATTTTATAGAACGAATTAAAATAGATGTAAATGAACTTTGATGTTGTTGTTGTTTTTTGTGCGTCAACCTGAAGCCGATTAATTATTTAATAACCGAGACAAATTCTAATTCGAGAACATTTAATTCTGAATCCTGTTGCCACCTGGACTTCAATCTATTAAATTTGAGCACTTTAGGGTTGATGGAATTATCATTTTAAGGGAAAGCTCATTAAAGTGAGGATGATTTTATTATCTCGGTTACTTGAGAACGAAAAGGAACTAAAAGCATGATGAAAAACCTCTAAAACTGTAAAAAGAAATCCTTCACTACATGTACCATATCATAATTTGATGTCAAGTTCTCTGGAGTTGGGCGACTAGATCTTTTTTGGGGGGTCGTTCCCTTGCTGCCGACACCTGCGAAATAAAGCTCAGAATTCCCAGGAATTCCTAGGATTTTCACGGTAAATTGGAACATGGAATTCCTAGGAATTCCAAGGATTACTTGATCTTCTGAGGAGCTTGGAAAAATTCCTAGGAATTCCCAGGAATATTATTGTTGCCTGCAGGGTGACTTGGATTCGTAAGAATTCCTAGGAATTCCTAGGAATTTCTAAGAATTTCTAAGAATTCCTAGACGTTTCTTGGTATTCAAGGAATGAGAGAAAATACTTTACTTATTAAATGAACTGCTGTTCATATGGAACAATAATTATTTTAAACTTGTTTATTCATAGTATTACATTATTTTTGGTTGAGATTCAAATTACTGGTAATCTCATATTTGACCGCCTCGTTAAAAAACTCAAATTATTTGTTATACTGCCATAAAGGACTCGGTATATCAGTAATAAGGAGGTAACATACAATCCAATTACAAATCCCTACGACAAAACACGACAGAAAATTAGACAATTACAAATTAACGGTACTGTTATGAATGTCCTTTACATTGCAATTGAGTGGGAGCTTGAGTCATGAACTGAACACTGAAATTATCCCCCAATAATTTCCAGCTCATGAACTTGATCTGATCTGCAACTGATAGACCTCTTCTTGTTCAATCAGTTACAACAATTGCCGAGTCACCAAGTGAGCAAGGTCATCGGCTCAGTGCCTATATTACAGATATTTAAATTTTAATACTTTGGTCTTTAAAGTGTTTATGAAACCAAATTTTGCATCTTTATTTTATTGCAGAATAATAAAGTTCATTCTTTTCTGATTATCAAGAGTATATTTATTTTTCAGTTCCGCCTTCGGAAAGGTCTCTTTTTCGCCATTCAAATTGACTACTTCATGCTTAAAACTGTCCGGGGCCTGGAACCGAATCTGCCATTACAGTGACGTCACTGTGAGGACTCGCAAGTGACAATCCCTTCATATGATCATGTAGGAAGATGCGCATTTCTACAAAAAATACAATATAATAAAGCACAATACAATTCAATACAAAAAATGAAATACAGTAGAACGCAACACAATCCTTAACAAATAAAAGATGGTTCTCCTTGTTCTATAAAAAAATATTACACGCTTGAGGTCCGTGAAAAACTGCGGATGCACGCGCAGAACACGAGTGCATTTAGCACCATTTCAAGACCTCGAAAATACATGATTTTGTTATAGAACAAGGAGAACCATCTCTTATTTGTTTTATAATACAAACTTCAATCTAGACGAAGGAAAGTAAGCTATATAGTTTTAAGAACCCACATAAAAATGTAACTAAGCGAACTGACTACAGCGAAAACTCCATTTTACTGTACTTCGACTTGTTTACAACATTTCTCGTCGCTGATTGGTTCAATTCTGACAGCTTGACATTGACGACCTGAAAGCTCGTTTCTTATTGGATAAAATAAGCTGCTATAAAAAGAACATGTCGATTGATAAAAGTGAAAGACAGAAATTGCAAGACTGCCGGCCGCAAATGGGCTGTAAAATTGTCAACTGATCAAAACTGTTGCAGGAAACACAAAGTGCGTTCTTTTTACAATGTATGTCAGCACAGGAGAAGTTAATCTGCACATTGTGATAGTGTTGAAAATGCCTGATGAAAAAAACATTCATAGAGATCAGAAAGCGTTTGTAGCGAAATGTTAATAGCGGCATGTGAGACTGAGTTACGTGAGTTGAGGTTCCCGACTATTTTCTACAACAACTGCATCGTTGACACTGGCTATTTATTCTCTGGTCTGAAGAAGGATATTTTCATTATCCCAAGGAACAGTGTTTAACTGCTGCTCTGATGGCAGTGAGTTGCGTAGCTTTTGAGGCTCAGTTCGACTATACGTTCGAAACTCTCTCTGAATTTCTAACGAGATCCGAAACCATGGGGGCTGATCAAAGCCAAGTCCACAGATCAAATTGGAATTTAGCGTGTTGGTTTTTGCGGAGGGAGGCTAGGAAAACCGGAGAACCCGGAGAAAAACCCTCGGAGCAAGGGCGAGAGAGAGAGAGACCAACAAACTCAACTCACATATGGCGCCGCGTCTGGGTTCTTTGCAAGTTTTCAGTATCGTCCGTTTTTCATTCACGAACATTCAGGATCCTCTTAAACGAATTTCTACAGGAAACCAGAGAAACCCTATATCGTATTATTTGCCATTCACTGTTCTGGCTTCAGCATAAAAGTACAGGAGTATTAAAGTTATCGTCGAGTTCTTGGTGAGTCATTTCTTGTACTTTTTGTAGTTGTGTTGTACTTGTACTAACTGTGAATGAGTATAGAATGTGGACATTGACTATTGCTTTTCTCAACTTCAATGTCCATTGTATTTTGGCGTAGGATAAAGTTAAATACGGGAAGAAAACCAAGGCCACCAGTCACACAATATCTTCCACTTCCTCGCTTATTTTTAGCTTTCTCTGAAACCTGCCATGTTTGTAGTTTTTAAACAGCGAGTCCTCACAGTGACGTCACGCAGCTCATTTGGCCGCGCGGCAAACGGGACAGTTTTTAGCATAAAGTAGTCAATTTGAATGGCGAAAAAGAGACCTTTCCGAAGGCGGAACTGAAAAATAAATATACTCTTGATAATCAGAAAAGAATGAACTTTATTATTCTGCAATAAAATAAAGATGCAAAATTTGGTTTCATAAACACTTTAAATAATACTTTGCTTCCAAATGAAATCGAATACTCGCAGAGATCGCTTCATATCAACCTAGTTAAATACACTATGGAAGCAATATAAGGTTAAATAATTGTATTCATAAATCTCTCGTTAATTTCTAGTAAACACAAACAGGGACAGAGCTTGGTTTCCTGTGAAGAGCATAGGCTTATAACTTTATAAGATGGTATGCCAGATTATATGAAACTGAACTGACAGTCAGTGAGGCTGAAACATTGAATCCCTTTTCTAGTTACAATTCACAACAATTTATGATCGCATCTTACCTTTATAGTTTTCTAATCTCCTGGGTGGTTTGAAAACTCCTTTGCTCAGTCTGTAAGCCATATTATACAGATATTATAAGAGATTGCATGTCCTGCCCCCGTCAAGAAGCCGTTAGCTTTTGAAAGCGAAATGGCGCGCAGAGTGAGTGCGCCCGCACAATTTGCGTCAGCGGTCATGGGATCTGTGAGTTCACAGCCGCCATGTTTAGAGTGCTTCATCTGAGGATTTGGCAAATGGTGTGGCTATATCCGAGGAATCTAATACACTAATGAAATGGTCAACCAACTCCGTCTTCAACTGTTTTGCAGAGTCTGCTTGGGAAAGCACGTAAAGCCATTTTAATACCCGACTCTGAACTCTGATTTGAATAAATTTAGTGTGTTGCATGGTTTTTGTGTAGGAGGAAAACCAGAGAACCGAGAAAAACCAGGGCTCGCGCCCGAGCAGTTATCGTGCAGAATTCCTTTTGTCCCGGAGAAATCTACGCTTCTGTAAGTAATTTAGGTCGTTTGAAAAAGATGTACGATTTTGAGTGATTTCTTGTGATCGAGTGATTTATTGAGCCTTCTATGAAAAATTAAAAATGTTTTAGAGGGCAACTTATAGTCGAGATTAATTTCAGCATTGGTCTGCAGTGAACTTTCGTGTCGAAATTATGGAGTTTGTCCTTTATGGTTTATGTTTATAATTCCTAGGAATTCCAAGCTGTCCAAAAATTCACTGATAAATTTGATATCAAAGAAATTCCCAGGTATTCCATGCTTTAAAGTTAACACCTTTCCTACATTAAATTGCATGACTTAGACATCTTGGGAATTCCTAGGAATTCCTAGCTAGCTATTCCAAGCCTTGTCTAATTTGTTATCTACAATTCCAAGGAATTCCCAGCAATTCCAAACCTTGTGGACTCACACTCATTTGCACCACTTGGAATTCCTAGGAATTCTAAAAAGACTTGGAATTATAACAACCTGAATTCAGCCGTAACGGTGCCTTCAATATGGCATCTACTTTTGTAGCTTATTGTCTATTCAACCGACTTCAACTAAACTCATGACATCAGTGAGTTCTTTAATGACTAAAGCTACAATGCGAAAACTTTCCAAACACAACATTTTTCTAATGAGTGGGTAGTACAACCAGATATACTAGAGCTGATTTCAGTTGAGTGTAGTAAAACCAAAACCAAAGTAATTACATAGCAAATGAGCCAATCACGACGGAACTGAAGTAGTTCATGATTGGTTTTACTTGAACCAATCACGAGGCAAAGCAAACGCAATTGTCGATACTGTCGTTTGGTTTTAGTTTAGAACTTGAATGGCTGATAATTAGAAAACATTTCTCACAGCCAATAGAGAAGTATCGAAAACGCAAAACCAAAGCAATCACTTAGAGCGGATTTCAATTGAGTGTCGGAAGTGTTTTGGTTTTGCGTTTACTAAGCTCTCCTATTGGCTGAGAAAGTAAACCAACCAATCAGAATCCAAAGTAAAACCAAACGCAAATTGGTTTTGGTTTTACTTTGGTTTGTCATTGGCTCACAGGGAAGCCATTTATGAGTTACTTGTGATTACTCGCTTCTATGATTGGCTGGCTGTGGGTAATTTGCGTTTGGTATTACTACACTCAACTGAAAATCGCTCTATTATTTTCGACACTCAATCGAAAACCGCTCTATATTCACGACACCCGTTTACATTAATTATTCAATCCCATTATCGAATGACTTAGAGTCATTTATTCAGGTTTGCAGTGTGAAGAATGTTCAACGCTCCAACCCTTGACAAATATATTTTTTCTAGCTATAGCTACCTTTCTTTAAACATTTGTGTGATGTTCGTGATATTTGATATAGACCAGAGGAGGGTGATCACGCGTCGCAAAGGATCATGGTTCAAATTGACTTTTCAAGTCAGCTCAGTCCGTTGCAGTCGATGTGTGCGGAGCTCTAGCATTTAGTCTTTTTGAGTTTTTCACCTTCAATTTTTCTTTGCCAGAGTATCCAGTTATCCTTAAACGCACTCCTGTAACCGAAGGTGAGATAAATTATAATCTTGTCTTGATTCCGTTTATATATTGCTTTAAATAACTTCATTCGAGTTTTCGGAAAGTTTGTTTTAGTGCTCTCTGAGTCTCCCCTTTTATGTGCGTAGGCTTAAGCGTAGGTAAGCGTAGGTGCGAGAATTTATCCAAAAATGTGAACGAGCTTAGTAGACACAAAAACTGTCTTCTTAGTAAATTCTCAGAATTTATTAAGTAACGTTTCACAGGCCCAAATAGTCGCTGAATAACTCTAACCTAAATGAAACACTTTCTATGGTTATAAACCGGAACAAACACCGAGTGGCCGATAATAGGTATTGCTTGGCCGATAGTGGACATGTTCAGTCGATTTTCAGGAACTGAAAAACATTGGCAATAGCCCTCTTCGTTATACGACTTGTAGCGATCAAAGTAAACTGGTCGAGAATAGGTTAAATTAGAAACGAAAATCGCCGTAAATGTCAACGAATAATACAGCAGTCTCAAGTGTTTAATTTACCTATTGTAGCTTCTCTAGAAGCTGTCGCTCCGTATATACTTCATGTACTTACAGGTGCGATGGACTATAGTGGACGTTCAACATGTCAAACAATAGCGAATGCTTACACGGAGTTCTTACCTTGTTAAGTAAGTAATCAAATTAATAAATCATCGTACTCCAATCAGAAGACATCATGAATATGGCCTCGTGAACGCATGCAATACGCATGCTTCCTTTATTTGCTTCTCCTCATCCTGTCGTCGAAACTGAATGAAGTTTGGTAAGTAAATTCAAATTGACAATGATTTTCTCGAAGTTTGCATACATGGATCAAGGGCACCCAACGAGTACTTTTTGAAATTCGTTTGAAACCAGTTGTATGCAGCTCCTCTAGCCATTTTAAGGTGCCTACTATGTCTTTTGGCGTATTCTAGAAAGCTATTAGCTGTTCAGATTTTCTAGGTGGAAATCGCGTCAAACGAAAATACTATGGCAAAATATTCCCGGCCTACGAATTTAATTGTTAGTAGTCTAAAACATAAACAAGAATTTTCTAGCCCAAGTAACTTCATGTTGCAAAGTTTTGTGGAGGCACGAATTTTTTAGGGATTCTTTTTTCCTTTAGGCAATTATTTTAGGTGACCTCCATTTGCTAAAGGTATATTCTTTCGGATTTTAGATGTCAGAATTTCTTAGAGAATGAAAATGTGTTCTCGAAAACTTTAGGTGGCCGCTTCACTAAATGATTTGTGATAATATGTGGGTTTTTTTCCATTCAAACCAAAGGTTTTTTTCCGGATCGTTCTGACTCTATTGATCAGACGAAAACGTACGAATATTTTAGGGGAAACCTTTTAGTCTCCCTTTTCTTCTATAATTTTCTAGGGATTGAAAACAAATTTTCTAGCCAGTATTTCAGAACACAATTTGCTAGGGACAATTTTTTCAAATCCGAAAGTTTTAGGCTAACTCCCGAACAGCTTTTTAACCGAAAACTTCGTTGGGTGCCCTTGATGGATTACCACAGTTTTCAAAGTGTGTGTCAAATATAACTCGAATGAAAGGTTTTCAAATATACGTTCGAGTTCTAGTACCGTGTACTCGCCAACAAAATATGATCTTCATCATCATCATCATCATAAGCTTTATTAAATATAACAGTATCGCATTCATTATAATAATTACAATGCTCTTCCAGCGAGCCGTCAAAGGAAAACCACTACATGCTACTACACTATGGAAAGCACCCTAACTAATCTATAACTTTAATAAATTCAATAAAAAGTCTGTAATCCAATAATCCAACAATCGACAGCTGCTGTTTATCTAAAGTCTAAGGTATCCTTAAAGGCGTTTATATTCGTCATGGATTTGAGACATTCGGATTAGATCTATGGAGCTAGAGTCGCAACGAGTTTGCCTGCTGTTGAGGGACAACTAAAACCCTATTGGGGACTTCAATGCCCCATAAAGGGAGCAAACGAGCCCCTTTGGGGGACTATTGAGCCCCTTTGGGGGATGAATCAGCCCTTTCGAGGGATAATCGTTAAATTGACAGTTACAAGTCCAATAAAAAATACCATTGTGTAGTGATTTTCCTTTAGCCTAGAAACAACTGGCTGCTCAAGTTGTTACAGATAGTAATGTCAACATATATTTCTGAAAATGCCACCACTTGGTGTAAAATAAACCCGGGGGGGGACTCCCTTATGTGAGGGGTACGTGGATGCTCGTCGTACCTTTTAGGGGTCAAAATCAGGAGTTTGGTACCACTTAGGATATCCACCATCAAACACAGACATTTCTATGTAAAGCCGTACCTTTTAGGGGTCGGGTGTCAATTGAACAGAAAAGCTGTTATCAATTTACATTTTTATTATCTTTTAGGGGTCAAAATAAGCTTGAGCCACGCCCATTTTAGTACCTCTTAGGGGTCAAATCGAAAATGTCCGACGAGCATCCCTACCCCTTTTATATGGGAGTCACCCCCCCGGGAAAATAAACCTTCTACATACAGGTCTTCCATGACATATCTACCTGCTGCAACCCTATCCTGCAAATACATGTACAACTGCTATAAAGCAGTAGACACACGTACCCTAAGGGTACTATTTTTAGGAATTTGATTTGAGACATTCGGATTAGAACCTGATAAGATCCTGATCACAAGAGTACAAACAATAGGACTCAAGGTCCCTTCTAGGATCACCTCCGTCAGTGGACCTACGATTTTACGTCCTTATCCGAGAAGACGTGAAGACGTATAACGTATTTATACGTTAGCGAGCAGCTGTGTTATCCATGTGAGAGATGTGTGTGCTCATCCAGTCGCGTTTGCCTGAGTCCCGACGATAGTGACGTAAAACCCTTGTAAGTCGCTTAATAGTAACGAGCTCAAACTTTGACAGACATGGTATTGGTTCTCCATGATTCACTTAGTGGTGATGTCGTAACGATAACGTCATCGGTCTTGTGATATTAAGAACATGCTCGTGTCTCCCTCACTTCTAATGGCAAGCAACTCAAACTTTGACAGACATGGTACATGGTCAGTTGGGTCTCCATGATTCACTTAGTGGTGTCATCGTAACGATTACGTCATAGTTTACGTGATTTTAAGTACATGGCCGTATCTCCCTCACTTCTAATGCCAGGCAGCTCAAACTTTGAGAAGCATGGTATTGGGTCCCCATAAATCTGTTAGTGGTGATGTCGTAACGATGACGTCATCGATCGCGTGGTTTTACAGGCTACACATGCTATCACCTTAGACTTTGAACATTTCCACATGTTTACCCTTGAGAACATACTAAAATACACTTTACATCCACGAGTTCTCCATTGTGGCGCTATAGTTTTGCTAAAAATTGGTTTCGGAAGGCAAATTAAAGTTTCTCAAGGTTGCTCGTCCAAAAATAAGTTTCTCAAGTTTTTCACCCCTGAGCCAGGCGTTAAAGTACCCATAAGCCCAAATTTGTCAATAAAATCGATTGTACATCAAATAAATAGTTGAATTATAAAATATTTATTGATATGAGTGTTATGTTGCGTCTATGAATTATAGAGGTTTCTATTTCCAGTATGCTAATTATGTGACGTCACAGGAGGCCAACAAAAGGTCATTTCTTTCTCCTTGTGAATGAAACTATTTCTGATTTATACAACATATTTGGCAAAATGACTGATAAAAGGCCCAACTATAACATGGATGTGTAAAAAAAAAAAGGTTATCTTTGCCATCATGTGACATCACATAATTAACATATTGGAAATATAATCCTCTTTATAACCCATCATATATTTTCTCTCGCGCGTGATTGGTTGAATGCGTCACGTGACCGGATATTTTCTCTCCGCCAGATGACAAATATCAGCGAATACACTCCCTGTGAGCGTAAGCACGCGTCAAAGAAAATATCTGAAGGATGATAACAACAATAACCTACATTGTGGCGTCGAACTATGTCTTGATATTTGTCCTTGGACATTATCTGATCCTCGAAGCTCACAGTTCTGTTCTCTTCTCGGAACAGATAATGTCCGCGGACGAAATATCAGGGCATATTTCGACGTCACAAATAGGTTATTGTTTATATAACTCAAAGACGCAACACTCAAATAAATACGAATACTCAAATACTAATTTTACTATTAACCTATTTAATTGATGTAGAATCGATTTTGATGATAACAAAATTGGGCTTATATGCACTTTAACATGCTTGAGTGCAAAAAAGTAATAAAATTAATGATAATTCACAAGCATTTCAGTAGTTAATCAGCTAGTGATTCAAATTTCCTTGTACGGTGTTTTCTTTGGAGCTTTCTCTCGAGATAATATTTTTGAGCGAATCTGTAGTTCACTTTATGAACTCAGAAGTCTTGCTGGTCACCAATTCTAACTATTAAATTACTAAATTAATAATACTATTAAACTATTGAATGATAGACAGTGGTACTGATCGATAGAAAAATCATAAAAAAGATATTACACTGCCGGCAGTGTGGGATATAATGGTTGTCAACACATGTGTCGCAACACTCCAGAAACTAATTTATATGAATTGAAATTAAAATGTTTTATACCGCCTTATGGACCCATTCGAAATTGCCACTAATTTCCATAATTTTGATATTCCGGCAATATTTTCTGAAGAATAAACTACGCATGTACGTCAGGAGCCCATTACCCGAAGCTAGCGTCCATCTCCCATACTATGAGTTGGCGTATTACACCTTGGTGTATTTTTTGGGGGAAGCGCTTCAAGGGTTTTACATGAGATTGTAGTCGTCAGTCATGATTTCCTGAATCTCATACGTACAAAACTATCTAATTTTGAACCTCAGTAACTTCGCAAGCCTTGATGCTATATATGACCCTTAAATTTTATAAACTTTTAGTGCCAACATTTCCTATCAACCCAAGTTTGGTAACGCCGCCATATTTCGAATCGGTCTCATAAACTGTGAAACACGTGACTTTAAAAGAGACAATACTATCTTGAACAAATTTGTTGACATAGTTGGTATGACAGGCTTTAAAGTGCATTTGAGCCCAATTTTTTTATCATTAAAATCGATTCTCCAGATCAAGTAAATAGTTGAATTATAAACTATTTCTTAATTTGAGTGCTGCGTCTATGGGTTATAGAGGTTTCTATTTTAGATATGCTAATTATGTGGCGACATGCGAGGACTCATTTATTATACAAAAAAGTGCTGGCAGAAATATACATATTTTTCTAAACATCCATGTAATATTTGGACCTTATATCAGTGATTTTACCAAACATTTTGTATAAATCAGAAATGGTTTTATTCACAAGGAGAAAGAAGTGACCTTTTGTTGGCCTCCTGTGACATCACATAATTAGCATATTGGAAATAGAAACCTCTGTAACTCATAGACGCCACACTCCAATTAAATAAATATATTAAAAGTTCAACTATTTACTTGATGGAGAATCGATTTTAATGATAAAACAATTTGGGCTCATATGCACTTTAAAAGAAATTTTGGTGAAATATAAATACTCACAGGTGTCTGTTATGTAATAAACGTAACGTAAATTGCATAGCTACTTGGAGATACAGAATTTTTCCCCAACATCAGTGAATGAACTTTCCCCTTTGGTGAAATCCATGGCCTTGAAGTCATGCATTTTAAACCCAATTCCTGGATCGCTTATGAAGGAAGGACTGCTATGAAGTATTAATGCCTGTTATTGCTGACATCATCAACATGTCCTTTGTGAGTGCCACTGTACCCTCATCCTTCAAAGAAGCTGTGCTGGATCCTATTATTAAGAAGGATAGTTTGGACCATGAGGTCTACAAGAACTTTAGACCAATTTCCAACTTGAAGTTTGTTTCCAAGGCAACAGAAAAAGTGGTTGCTGTAAGACTAAATCACCATCTTGAAAACGAGGAAATGCAGGAGACCTTTCAATCTGCTTATAAGACAGGCCACAGTACTGAAACGGCTCTAACTCGCATTCATAATGATATCCTCCGAGCTATTGACAGTGGTGGGTGTGTCATTCTTGTGTTACTCGACCTCTCTGCGGCCTTCGACACGGTGGACCATCAACTATTACTTACTAGACTTGAACACCGCTTCAGGATAAATGGTAAGGCTCTATCATGGCTGAGATCGTATCTATCGAACAGATCTCAGTTCGTCAAGATTGCAAATGAGCACTCAATGAGCCGGAATCTTCCATGTGGTGTACCTTAAGGATCAGTGCTTGGACCTATTTTATATTCCATGTACACTGCACCGCTTGCAGATGTTATCAGAAAGCATGGCATGAATTTTCATTTTTACGCTGATGATAGTCAGATCTACATGACATTCAATCCATTGAAAAGTGAGGAGCTGGTCTCTTCCAAGTCCGCTGTTGAGTCATGTATCCACGACATCAACAAATGGATGACTACTAATAGGTTATTGCTAAATGGAGATAAGACTGAATTTCTTGTATTAAATGCTCGCCATCGATCACCACCTCCTGATCTTGATTCTATCATTGTTGGATCTGACGTTGTATCTGTGTCCAAATCAGCGAGGAATATTGGCGTGTGGTTTGACGATGTTATGTCTATGAACAAGCAAGTAAATAGTGTATGTAAATCGGCCTTTTACCATCTACATAATATTTCTAAGATTAGAAAATATATTTCCTTCCAACACTGTGAAATCTTGTTACATGCGTTTGTAACAGCGAGACTAGATTACTGTAATGTACTTCTTTCAGGACTTAAACAAGAACAGATTCGTAAACTTCAATATGTTCAAAACTCAGCGGCACGCCTACTTACTGGTACACAAAGAACGGATCACATAACACCTATATTAAGGGAGCTGCATTGGCTACCCATATCTGCTAGAATTAGTTTAAAAATTTTATTATTAACTTTTAAGTCACTTAATGACTTAGCGCCATCATACTTAAAGGAGTTGTTAGTACCATATATCCCTAGAAGGACTTTGCGCTCAGCAAATAAGGGACTACTAGTACAGCCTCGATGTAACCTTAAATCGTATGGATATAAGGCTTGTTCGTATATAGCACCACAACCCTGGAATTCTCTTCCTACTAATGTTAGACACTGCAGCTGTCTTAGCACCTTTAAATCTATGGTTAAGACGTATCTTTTTTAGATTGCTTATAATCTTAATTAGAAAACCGTTACTTAGCTTTATAACTAGGACTATTAGTATTAATATAATATTTATCTTAAATATTGTAAAAATAGATTTTTAATTTACTATTTATATTGTAAATTAGCATGCAATTGGTTAATATCAATGTTTTAAATTCTCATTATTGTAAAGCGCCACTGGATTCTTAGTAGAAGTGGCGCTATAGAAATTCATTATTATTATTATTATTATTATATTCGAATATCTCTCGTTTTTAACTTGATAACTCGCATTTCTATTGTAGTACATTCCATGGAGAATATATAGTTACACAGTGAAAATTTAGATTTTAGAACCATTCCAACTTTTAGTTTGGAATTGTTGCTTTGATTTAACTTAGTAGTTCCTCTTGCTACCGAATTAGCAAATTCGATTTGTAAAAGCACCATGTTCATGTCATTTACATAGTTAGAGCACTTATAAACTGGCTAACAAAGAATGGAACCCACGATCTCCCGGATGTAAGACCTACCCCATACCACTGAACTAACAAAAATGCGGCTAAGATCTCAAGAAAGGAATCTGTTTTGATAGCTAAAGCTGTGATGTACTAACTTCAAAAGTCAAAAAGAATTCTAATGGGTAGTACAACAAGATATGTGCCGTTAATTATTAAATCTGTTGATTTGAATTTTTTTTTTTGTAGAGTTTTACTGACTTAAAAAGCCTGAATATACAAAGACTAAGCTTACATCCAACATCTCCCAGAACGTTTATTTTACCAAATTAAAATAATTGTTAATATTGTCAGCTGTCATTTATTAACATCTGTAAGTTTTCGTATTATTTTGTATATTTAACACGGTGAAATACTCTTAGAATTTCATGTAAGTATATTCATCATTGGTGGTAACAGGTTTTTCTGCTCTGAAACAGTGGGTTACCATTCATTCAGTAAGGTGGCCAGCGTTTTTCAGAACGTTTGACTAACGGAGATATGAGCTAATGGGTAACAAAGCATTTTGACAGACTAAACTGGAGTGAAAACTCGAACAATGCCACGACTGCCGACTACACAACAACAGAAGATCAAAACGTTAACACTTGATAAAACTTACAAGAGTGGCAGTTTGACGTCAAATTTGCCGACAGAAGGTATTGTCATGACATATTGAATCCATCCGCAGTATGCTAAGTTTGTGTTTGAGAAGGTGGGGAAACAATTTCGTGATGGAACTTTAATGTTAAGAAATAAAATGAAAATCATAAATTTCATATTTTTATTTACACGATATAAAAGTTTCCATATAACTAAATGTTTCTCTTACGGGAGCTTTCGGTTTGCAAAACGGTAAACAAAGGCCTTGTTTCGAACTACCATCTTTTTGCTTATCGTCAGAGTTTTGATCAATGTGATGATCTTATTTGATTTCATTTTGTTCATCTTGAATGAAAGATTGCCTTTTCAGTTTGCCCCACGCAAATCATTTATTTCGTGTTCATTTAAATCTGAGAGACCTTTTTTTATAGAACAATAACAGTATTTCTAATAAAGGATCTGATATGGTATCTGGTTCTACCATCATATTTTTGTTATGATAAAGGAATGTGGCAATTTTCTAATATTTGGTTCAGAGTAATTAAAACGTAATAGTATTTACTGTAAGATTTTTAGTTATAGAGAAATGTGAATATGTCCAAATACATCAGACCTAACAAATCCTTACAAATTCAAAAAATCAATTCAAAACTTGCAACATGTTGCCGCAACGAAGATTGCGTTAAAAATCGTCCAGCGCGCCATGTTACACTATGTTGACTTTTCGCGCAACAATGTTGCACGAAAAATCGTCGTTAAAAATCGTCTCGTGTAACATCACCTTTAGAGGGAGGCCGAGCTCCATTCCTTTCTCCTAAGTGACTTTTTCGTGTCCAATAGTAAGTTATTTGAAGCAAACGTGCATTTATTCAATCAACAACAGGAAGTTGCGTTGAGCAAATATGAAATTGCCGTACTCCTTGGTGCTGTTTTTGCTGGTGTTGACACTACACTTGGATTACGGACAAGCACAAACAAGTAAGTGCCTCAGCTTAATTCCACCTTTACTGACCTACTTTCTTGCATAAATACTAATCCTATTTAGCATAACCAAGACACCAACAATCGACAAACTCGCAATCTGATTGTCTACGCACGCGCAGACAAAAATTACCTAGAAAAATGCTCATTTCCCAACCTTTTTCACAGATTTTCTCGATATTGATGGACAACTAAGTTGAAAAGAACCGTAACTTAGTTATGCAAAAACAATTACTCTTTTTGTTCTTGGCTTCTATCTACTTTGATAGTTAACTCAGTGCTTTGGCCCTCCGTCGGTAACTATCAACTGTTATAGTTCACAAAATGTACGCGTGCTCTCACTAGACTAAAGCAATCACATGACGTGTTAGTGTTGGTCCGCCACTTGGCACTATTTAACAATTATTCACTGAAGTCGAAGTGACTATTCGTGATTATCCTATAAATATTATATTTCAGCCAATCAGAGCTCAACTTTACTATGTAATACAGGGCGGTATTTCATGGTTTTTCTATGAAATACAGAGCGGTATTTCATAGCTAGGTCAAGGCCAATCAAAATGAAGGAAATTTCGCGCCATTTCTTTATCAGCCAATAAGAATTCACCATTTTGAATACATAATTAGTCTGCAGACGTGCGCGGCCACCACTCGAAATTTGTGTTTTCCGGCAAGAAAATTTGCAGTCTATCGTCCGGTAAGTTACTTTGTTTTCGTGATAAATCTTTTTGTGAATTTGTTATTTATAGGATAATATGGTTATTTCATGGTTTTCTATGGAATACTGGCGAAAATTTAACTCGAAATTCATATTACTTTGGTATACAACTCGCCTAAAGGCTCGTTGTACACTAAATAATACAAATTTCTCGTGAAATATTCGCCCGTATTCCATAGAAAACCATGAAATAACCAGTAAATATTTACCGAGACGAAGTCGAGACTGAAGTGAATAATTGTTTTAGTATAATTTCATCAGTGAATATCAGAGAAATTAAAACTAGACAATATAATAGTCTGACTTCCGACCCTTTTATAAGTTTTACAAGCACAAGCGCACGTGACAAGATAGACTTGTGACGAACATTTGCATAATCACGTGTCGCTACGGTTCATTGCACAAACCGACTCGACACGAAACTTGCAGGGACTACAAGAATGGACTACAAGAATGAACTACATGAATGGATTTTCTAAAGATAGAATACCGGAAAAACAGTCCAAATGCACACTAGAATTCAAGTTGAAGTGTTTACAAAGAGACGAAATGCAGCGAAAATGAGTGGAAATGGGCAAAACTGAAAATCTGCCACGGCGAGTGAAAATTTATCGAAAGGAACCGCTTTCATGAGTGCAAGCCCAAGGCAATCAATTATAATTACATTCTCCAACCGCGCCGATAGGACAAATTTACTGGAAACTACGAACTAGTTTTGTGGATTATAGCCATCACAGATCAGAATCAAAGACAATGGTAAATCAAGAGACAAATGATTTCGGTATGAGATAAAGCTTGAAACACACACGAACGGCGGCGAGAGAAGAGCAAAACACCACAGGCAGCCCAGACTCGACATATGTTTCCCGCTTATTAGTCTGTTGGGTTACCTGTGGTATGTTTCATAAGCGATCTCGGAAGAGTTTATATAATTGCTCCTTGTGAATTCTCTTTTCCGATTCCTACGAAATAAATCTTCAAAAATAAAAGATCGATACTTAATGAAGTTGTGTGAGTGGTTTGGGGGCGATGTTGGGACTTCTAAGGCAGTTTATTAGGCCTCCAAATTTTGACGGTTGGCCGCGTGTCTACCTCATAGACACAACTATACACAAGGTATGCAGCTTTGAGGCGCTTTTCATCGATGTGACCTCACTCGCCGCCGAAATTCGACAAGAAATTCAAATCGATTTTCACGTCGTTTGGCCTGAAAAGCTGCATACTTTGTGTATATTTGAGCAATTATATAAACTCTTCCAAGATCGCTTATGAAACATACCACAGGTAACCCAACAGACTAATAAGCGGGAAACATATGTCAAGTCTGGGCTGCCTGTGATAACACTAACAGCAACCGGCTCCCTGAATGAAAATAGAACTTGTTGTTTTTCTATCAAGAACCATGAGGAAAATAACTCAAGTAAGTACACTCTTTTTGAGTCGAACCGCTCCCAAATTTTTGTAGGACAAGGTCTCGTTGTGTTATTTATTGCTCTAAGTAGACGTTATTTCCTTGTGAAAGTTTGTAATTCATAAAGACATGAGGACCGAACAAACTCAACCCGAAACTCGTAAGTAAACTTTGTTTATGAAGGCTTGTGGATTAAAAAAAAGTTTCAAGTTTAGCCATACTTATTTAGTTGCTTTTTTGGTGGGTTTTGGAAAAGCTTTTTCTTTCATATTATTTATTTCTTCGTGAGAAACATCGGTAAATATGCGAGCGGGCATTTTGGTAAATGCTTTCGGTACGTTATATTCACCTCCAGGCGCTCTGCAGGTGAATATAGCGACATATGACGTAATTCTCGACCAATCAGAGCAGGGGAATCTCTATATTCACTGATGAAATTATACTAACAGGCGTTATAGTTCACCACAAAATTTTGGCGCGCGCTCATTGGCTAAAAGTGTGTTTATCTCGGAAATATCGGCTGATAGTTTCCCTTGGAAATTTCATGTTCTTAAAACTAGCATTTCGGGCTTATATTTGTTTTAAGAACATCAAATTTCCGCGGGCAACTATCAGCCGATAGTTCCTAGACGGACACAGTATATTTGTATAATAGTGCCCGCAGAGAGCGGAAGACAATTTTGTGATGAACAATAACGACAAATAGAGTGTGTCTGTCTCGGACCTATCGGATGATAGCAACTTTAGGGCCAAAACTATGGCCCAAAAAGAAGTTATAATTATTATAATTTCTAAATACTTAAGCATAGTTTCCTCGTTAACTTTACAAAACTTGAACTTTACAAACGTACTCAAATTCAGTTATCATGCTTTCTAAAGTGATAGAGCATATTTATAAAGCCAGGATTTTCCAAAGAAAAAGATTCCAAGTGAATGAATAAGCTTCCTTCCGGGTAAATTGCGTGACACACGGCGGGCACAAAAAACGTCAAAACGGCATCAATAAACGTGACCAAATAATTGAAATTAGCACCATTTCTTTACTTATAGTTTAAATTTGAAGAAATGTTGGTGACTTGGTAACAAAATGAAACTACATATCTTAGGTGTTTTATGTTTGTATGATGACGTCGTTGTGACGTCATAAGCGATGCCTCCTTTTTGGTGAAATTCCCCCTTTAATAAACGTTACAAACAGACTACTCCATCAAAAGGCCTTTATTACACACATTCATTTGGTGAAAATTTGAACATTCTACGACGATTACAGCCAAAGTTATAGAGGAATGACTGTTGCTATGACGTCACATTTAGTGACGTCAGGAGTCGTACCTAAATAAGGCTGCCAATTGTTAAAAAATCAAGAAAAAAAACAATGTGACTTTTGTTTGCCAGACTAGTACATTTCATCATTAAAACTCGAAAATCACTCAAAGGCTTTTTTCTTAAAGCCATGTATAAAATAATATGACGTCATAATGACGTTGTCGAAAATATGACTTCCATTTTAAGCCGATTATGGACAAAAAATCAAAATTCTAAAAACATACGATTTTAGCCACCAACGTATTTTATGGCTAGACAAAATGTCATGCAACAGTATTTAAAGCTCTGAAAGATGAATGAAGCGATATTTTCATAAATGCTTTTGTGCTGTTTATTTCCCGCCATATTTTGGCGGGAAAATTAGCAAAATTCAAACTTTCATAACTTTTGATTTCCTTAACCAATCGAGATCGGGTTTTCGTTTCCTTCCTTCTCATCACGAGGAGATTTTAACAATATACGACATTCCGTTTTTAGAGGTAATGAACAGTTATAAGAAACGTATTACAAATGGGCAAATGACGTCATGGTGACGTCATAATAGTACTAACATAGCTTAAATTATCAGATTATATTCCTTTTACGATTCTACAGCAACCTACCAAAATTCAATCGTCTGCGTTGAAAACTTTTTAAAATATATAACTCATGCCGTTTTTATGGTCGTTTGTGCCCACCGTGACATACAATCGCTAGACTCTTTCAAGATTTCCTGAAGAACACAAGTTACATAGCACCATTATTAGAATGCGTCTAAGAATTGGACCTGAGATATGTCTTGGAAATCAGAAAAGTTGAAAATGTTAATTTCCATACTTTTGTCCAATTTTATTCATGGTATAGACCACTTTCATAAATACGTATTTCCGTTTCGATAGTTTATCCACATATACAAAAAAGCATGAACATTGCCATGTGAAAGATAATGTTGATATTAGTGATGTGAAATTTGCCATGATGTAGTTTCAAAAGCAATGAAGTTACAGCCATTTGAAGTTTGTTTTGTACATTAGAAATGCCAATAACTCAATAGCAATTTCAAAATTACTAGTTTTAATGTAATCTTTCATGTGGTAGCATTAGTTTCCCTCTATTAATACATTCCAAATTATGCAACTTAGATACATTCCAAATTATGCAAATTAGATACATTCCAAAGTATGCAAATTAGATACATTCCAAATTATGCAAATTAGATACATTCCAAATTATGCAACTTAGATACATTCCAAATATTTCAACTTAGATACATTCCAAATATTGCAAATTAGATACATTCCTAAGTATGCAAATTAGATACATTCCAAAGTATGCAAATTAGATACATTCCAAATTATGCAAATTAGATACATTCCAAATTATGCAAATTAGATACATTCCAAATTATGCAAATTAGATACATTCCAAATTATGCAAATTAGATGTGTCTGGCGATCCATCAGCTTACAGAGCTTTTTACCCTTTGGAAATCATGAAGGGGGTTCCGGAACCCCCCTGGCTATGCCCCTGTACCACGTAACTTCTACAGCTTAGAAACCCATTTTATTGTTTCTTTGTTTTCAGTTGTCGGATATGACTTTGAAGATGCTGCTGATATTACTGCATTTAAAGCAACGGGATCCTCCAGAATTGCTTCTGATAATACGGTTAGCAAAAGCAAGAAAAAGTCAATGCTATGGTCCATGTCCGCAGGCACTTCTCCGAAACTGAAACTTAATCTTCCTTCACCGATTACTGGAGATGAGAAGAAGAATGGGGGATTGAAGTTTTGGATATATAGGAAATCGACAGCTCCAACTGGGACGGTTATGAATATCAACTTTAAAGACACAAGCTCGTCATCTCGATCATCTCCCGTAAAAGTGTACCATAGCTTTAAGGGTTGGCGGGCTGTCTGGCTTGGATTCAGGGAATTTGGATCGCGGGGCCCAAGTGTACGCCAAATAAACCAAATAGAATTTGCATTTGAAGCACCAATAACTCAGAATGAACAACTGTATATCGATCTCTTTTATGTCACAAAGAAAATGTCAAAGCAATCTCGTGACAAAATAGTGCCTAATGAAGGCCCAATCAGCTCTCCCATGTACAACGAAAGATATATCTGGCAACACACACTAAAGTGGTCTAATAGCAAGGCACCGAGTCCAGATACAGCGATTGATGGTGTGGACATCGGTAAGAAAATAGAAGAAATAAATGAAATTGAGAATCGACTTGAAAACTGGTATGCCGAGAAAGGAAACGTTTTGCATGATGATCGTGGTGGAAAGAAAGGAAGTCTAACAGACTTTCAAAAGATCAGGAAGATACGCTGGAAAAGTCTCTTAAGAAGTGTTGATAAAGCAACACGTTTTTATGACCAATTGACAGTTTCTAAAAAGACCTTATGCGACAAAATTATCCGTCCCACTCTCTTTTCCGAAGAATCGGAATTTGGAAACAAAGAAAAAACAAACAAAAAGTCAAACAAAAAAAGAAGACGAAAAAAGATACAAGAAAAAGAAAAGTTCGAATTTGTGATGAAGAATATTATCCTTCCTCTTGCACTTGAATACAGCTTACGAAGCAGGGACAAAGAAGTTGAACATGTTGCGGAAAAGGAATGCCCAAATCTCAAGTCAAAGAACACTATAGATAAGGGACTCAAAAACATAGCTGGCTCGAACAAAGTTCTCCAGAACTTTCTAAAAGGACAATTGCCGCCAAGTCTTGATTGTAGTGATCAAAACGATATCAATCGACTCAAGAAGAGTATCGGGGAACTTAATACAAAGCGTCTTCAAAGACTCAACAAACTCTTAGATTACATTGAAGAACAAGGCTGGGCTGATGGAAGTGCATTGGGATCTTTGGAATTCATGATGCTTACCAGTGGTGCAGGCTTCATGCATTCAATGTTTCTTCTGAAAGATGAATTAAGAAAAGATTCCTGTAAATTAACCAAATGGATCAACACAATGAAGTGGTACAGCGATTTCAATGCAATCTATCAAACACCTGATAATTATGTGTATGATGCATCAAATGCTGATAGAATGAGGACAATATTGTTGTACCGGGTCATGATAGTCTTAATGATGCCTTCGTTAACCGATACAGAAAAACAGGAGAGAATTCGTGACATGAGATACGTCAAGAATTGGGTGGAATATGCGCTGAAGATCAACAAGGCTCTTGGTGGTGTCATCAAACCTGATTATACTGGATTCCACCATCAGGCATTCTACGGCCCAGAATATACAACAGAGGCCCTCCACACTGCTGCACTTGTGCAGTACCTTCTTGAAGGAACAGGGTTTCAATTGAATAATGAGGCTAAAACGAATCTACGCAGTGCCCTTGAGGTCATGAGAATCGTAGCAGTGAAGTACTCCACTCCAAACGGTATCTGTGGAAGATTTCCAAGCTACAGCAGAACTGCCCTCGCAAGAACAACTCCTGCCTATGCTTACATTAGCTACGTCCCAGGTTCTCCTCCTACTGTTGTTAATCCAGAGATGTTTTTACGTCTCTATGATTTCAGTGAACCTGCAATCATCAAGTATTTCAATCAAGGACGGATAACATCGTCTATTTATTATTTGAATACTATCGGATCTTTGGATATCATGGAGAAGGTCAAAGATTTATCAACTACTAGGTTAACAGCGGAGCCTTCTCCAAGTGGACACTGGAGCAAGAGTTTTGGTGCACTCGCAATCCATCGTCGACGCGACTGGGCGGTAGCGGCTAAAGGTTTTAACAACTATGTCTGGGACTTCGAAGTCAGTAGTTCGAACAACGTCTACGGAGTCTTCCAAAGTCACGGATCGTTACAGATCTCCAACAACGAAGTTGCATTGAAGTCATACGACGTTCAATCTGGATGGGACTGGACTCGGATTCCAGGTGCAACAACCATCGATTTAAAACGTGAACAAATCCTCACCAAAATTGCAAGGCATTCAAGGAATTTCAATCCTAAACACTTTGCTGGTGGAGTAGGTCTTCGAGGACGCTCTGGTATCATCTCACAGAATGGAGTATTTGGAATGGAATTAGAAAATCCGGCTTATGAATTAGAAAATCCACTTAAGAATATAAAATTCAGCTTCAAAAAGTCATTTTTCTTTTTAGATCATTTAATTGTTTGCGTTGGAAGTAACATTATTCTAAGTCCCAAGAATGAAGGAAAGACTATTCCGTACTTCCCACAGACTACTCTCTTCCAAGACAAAAGAGTAAGCTCAAGTTCAAGTATTAGTATCGATGACATTCCACGAAACCTAGGAACTGAGTATCCAGATACAATAACATCAATTGCTCACAAAAGATACAAAGACCTTAAAGACACTCATGGGAATATTTATCGAGTCACAAACCCAGACAGTACACAAGATTTGCACGTCTCCATAGAAGACCAATCATCAAAGAAAGATAATGGGAAAACGGACACCAACGCACGATACGCCACAGCATGGTTGAAGCACACTAATAGTAAAGGTACATCCAGCTACCTCTATAGCATATTGATAAATGGAGGGACATCTGACGATCTAAATAAGTTTACAGTAAAACAGAGAAACGGCCAAGCACACGTCGTGGAGTTCGACAACCTTCCACAATCTGGTACCAAGACAACTGGGTACTCTGTGTTTGAGAGGAACAGCGATCTGTCTGGAGGACTAGGACCTGTACTACGTGTTGATGAGCCATGTACGATTATGACCGAAGAAACATCCGGTAAATCTGGCTCTCATGGAACTTTGCACATAGCTTTAAGTGATCCAGCATTCCGATTTGAAAAGAATCCTGCGATGATGAGCAAAGACGTCTGCAAAAGACCAGGTATAAGAAAGCGCGATCCACCCGGGCACTTTGAAGATGTTCGATCCTACCTAATGTTCTGTGTCCAAGGCAAGCCCAAGGCTGTAAAAGTGACCTTAACAAATCCTGTGATTTCCGCTGATCCCACAAATGTCTTCGTGGACAACGAGGATAAGACGGCAGACAAGAACAGCTACGTAATGCTCGACAACACAAGAAAAGTCATCACCTTCAAGAATCTCAAAAACGGCTTTTCCACTGAAGCCGTTTTTAATACTTAAGTATTATAAAGGCAATACACTTTGCGTGTGACCATCCTTGGAGCTGGTTAATACAATATAACTATTCAATAAAGATCATATTAAGGATTACGACTTCGTTAACTGTTAAATATAAACTCATTTGATTATCTCATTTGATTATCTACTGTAATCGATAAGCAAACAAGTATGTAAGAGGAACGAAGAGAGAATAGGTAAGAGACGGAATTCCCAGTACGCGCGCTTGTCCAATTATAATGCCTAATACATCTATTTTCAGTAACCTGAAGCAGTTGAGCTGAAGCAAGTGCAAAGAGCGCCATCAGATTGTTGTCGCGCGCTCGCGTACTAGAGCGGGTTTCAATTGAGTGTCGGAAGTGTTTTGGTTTTGCGTTTACTAAGCTCTCCTATTGGCTGGGAAAGTAAACGAACCAATCAGATTCCAAAGTAAAACCAAACGCAAATTGATTTCGGTTTTGCTTTGGTTTGTCATTGGCTCACAGGGAAGCCATTTATGAGTTACTCGTGATTACTCGCTCCTATGATTGGCTGGCTATGGGTAATTTGCGTTTGGTCTTACTACACTCAACTGAAAACCGCTCTAATAGCTTCAGCTGCTTCCGCCGGTTACTAAAACTATATTTTATTCGACATTATCATCGCACACCACGTGCTACAAGATTCCGTTTCTTACTTATGCTCTCATGGAAGAATTCAAAATGATTCTTTTTTTTAATAAAGTTGACCGACAAATAAAAAAAATTGATTCAAACACTTCGTTATTGTTTTTAATCGGCGTGGTATATTTTGTCAACGTAGGGAACAACGAAGTGATAAAAATGTTTCCATTAGTCGATAAAATTGATTACCCTGTTTGTTCGAATAAATTGTTTATTTGATTTATAACCGAGACAATCTTTTAACAATCGTGAAATAGTTACTTACCAACACAGAGACTTAATGTTCCTTACTTTTTAATCAAATTACCAAATGTTAATGCTCAATTTCTGTCTCACAATAAATAAGCCTGACTTTTGTTTTTAAATTTTGTTTTTAAATTGTTGGTCCTCGTGGAAGCTATCCAGTTCGCCCTTGCAAAGCTTAAAATACAGTTTTCTTTAAAAACTAAACACTTGGAAGCTATTCGGGTAATTAGTATCGATAAGAAGGACTGTTTCTGTGTCCTTCCGACCGGTTATGGTAAATCGTTAATTTGCCAAAGTTTACCGTTTGAGTTTAATGCTCTTCAAGGTTCATCCAACTCAATCGTGGTCGTCATATCTCCTCTCAACGCAATTATCGAGGAGTGCACAGAACATGCTGATTTTCAGCTGCTGGATTAGACTGCAGGGCTGATGGTCGAGGAAGAATAGCCCTATGTACCTGTTGTAGGTTAGCAAGGGCTATAGCGCTCAGTGCACTCGGCGCGGAATGTGTTTTGATGGTGGATTACTAGGAGAGCTATAATTTTGCTTTCGACCTCGTTTTAGCCTGGAATTTTGGATCGCCGCGGTTTGATGTTCATGCGATTGCTGAACCATCTCACGGAATTTTTCGGCAGTTTCAAGAGAGCGTTTGCACGGACAGCATATTTTTGTAGGGTAGGATTATTCCCAGAAAATGAACGGATGGCTTAGATAAGAACCCAAACTTTTCCTTAGGTCGCTGTTTAAAATCACTGGGTGATTCTTATCCGATATTACGGCGTTGCAGCAAATACATGTATTTCGATCGAAAAGCTTTTCTGCTGACTTTTTTGGCGTAGCATCCGCCATTATTGGGTTATAGTCGATCGAAGGGAGATTTTAATTACCTTTCGGCTTTTGCCACCATACATTACATATATGAATGTTTATTAATTAATTAATCTGTTTAATCATGTTCTTTTAAAAGGCACATCACTTCATTCTTTATTATTTTCACATATGAATATTTATTCTTTTGATTAATTTACTTTTATTGAAAGACACCTCAAAAAATGCCTTATTTTACTTGTTATGTTTACAACGGAAGTGATTTATCCACTAAGTGAACCGGAAGAAAAGCGCTGTGCGCAGCACCTGTTCAATTTTTTCTTCATCGCGCAGCCGATTTGGCTAGCCAATCAAATTAGAGCCTGTTTCGTGTCTTACCAGAGCCTCTGATTTTTCAGATAGTTGAGGAGGCACTGGGAACGAGAATGTTTCTCTATGTGAATATTATATGAATTAAATTAGCAAATCCACGAAGCCCCAGCTTTTCCGTTCAAAATGACACATTTTTGCTGCAGTTGTTTTTGTCGATTCCTCGGATTATTATTCTCGTGAAAAACGGAATAAAAGATAATTTTCACGTTCTTTGACTACTGTTAACTTTGTGAATATCCTGGTTTGTAATTTCAACATGATTTGTCTCTGTTCGCGATAATAAAAATTAACAAAATATTTACGCGCGGGCTTCCTGTACATCGTTGAATACAGCTTTTCAAACCATTGAATTCCACAAAATATTAAATCCTTCGTTAGCCAATCAGCGCGCGAGTTTGAGTCGTGCTATGGGATTCTATAGGTAAATTCATTGCCTGACGAGGGAATTCCACGTTAAATTTCACGTGCGATATTGGTTTTTCAAGTGAAATTTAACGTGGAATTCCCGAGTCGGGAAATGAATTTTCTTTGAATCCCATAGTATTTAGTGAGTTACGAAAATAAATAAAGAATATAGTCAGTTTGGTAGTTGCTGAAATTCCCCCCAAGCGCCAGGAACCCATTGCGCGGTAAACTAACGAGCGAATATGAATCAAGCTAAAATTAGACTGAAACTCACACGAGGTTCAACTAAAAGTGCAGACGTTGCTCACAAAATTTGGTTTTCCGACATCAAAAATGCATTTTTATGCATGAAAATACCTGTATTTTATTTAGGTACACTTAATTTCGATCTAATCTTTACCAAGAAAGCGAAAGTGCATTAACTGGAGACAAAATTGTGAATGTTAGTGAAAGATTTAGAAAACCGGCGGTCTACTGAAACAGTTGTCGTTATTAAAGGCTGGTTTTCTCTAGCGACGGAAGCAGAAACGGAAGCGTAAGCATAAGAAACTAATGTTCTAGTGAAAACAGAAGCGAAAACCTCGCTTGCATGCTATATTTACATTGCAAAGGGCCTGAGAATGAGTATTCTGATTGGCTAAATTCATCTGCTTCCGTTTCTGCTTACGTTTGACTAGTTTTCACTGTAACGGAAGCGACGGAAGCGGAGACGTAAGAAGAAGGAAACCTTCCGTTCCTTCCGCTTATGCTTCCGTTGAGCTTACGTTTCCGCTTACGTCTCCGTTTCTTGGTTTTCACTAGAACATAAGGCTCCTTTTGCTTACGCTTACGCTTCTGCTTCCGTCGCTAGTGAAAACCAGGCTTAAGTGTTCCTTACTTTATACGTATTTTACCAAATGTTAATGCTAAATTTCTGTCTCAATAAATAAGCCTGTTTTTAAACTGTTGAATGTTACTTAATTGTGTTCAGTCCACTCGTTTCCAAAATTTTCCTTGTATCACGATTTTAGTACCGTTCTGTAGCCGTGCTTTTCGTCCTGTTTTTACTGTTTTCAGTCATTTACTGAGCTACTATGTTTGAATATTACATTAATTAAATCAGCAAATTCACGAAGCCCCAGCTTGAGTCATCATACTACACACAGACTACCTTGTTTCAAGATAAGCTTGTTAATCCTGAAGCATCGTCAGTCATTAAAATTGGTACCGGTCGCCACGATCTGAGAGTTCTTCTAAAAGACAAGAAAACAAGCCTGAAAGGATAAACTCCTTCATATGTTGAAATTGACGACACTCATAGAAATAGGTATCGAGTCTTCAAGTCTACAGATAATGAGATACATCTTAAAATAGACGATCAAAAGTCCAAACTTGGCGATGGATGTAAGAACACGAAGGGAAGGTATGCTACAGCATGGATTGAGCACAAGAAAGGGAGAGGAGATAGCTACAAATACGCCATCCTGCTTGCTGGTGGTGTTACATCCAAGTTTGATAATATCAGAGTGCTTCAGAAGAACGGGAAGGCTCACGTTGTGAAGTTTGAGAAACCTCCAAGTTTGGGCACTACTACAACTGGTTATGCAATCTTCAAGAAAAAATCAGCAATTAGTCAAAGTCCAGTGATTACCACAAATTCTCCTTGTGTCATCATGACGGAAGAAACCGCCAGCACCAGAACCTTGCACATTGCCATAAGTTTCCCTCCATTCAAATTCAAGTCTGACTCAGATATGAGGTCTAAGGAAACATGTACTAATCCCAGTTTAACGGCTGCTGATCAAAAGAACAGGCCTAAAACTTCAGAGGAAGTTGGCTCTAATACCTTATGCTTTGTCATCCAACATGGCCGCCATGACGTCAGTTGCAAACGAAGAATTGCCTAAATTTACAATATAGCTAAAGTATTGCAGAAATTGCGGAACTTTCTTAATTATTAATAAATAACCTTAAGTGCTGCCATAGAGCATTGTAATTTTTTCGTAACATTTATGTATAAACGGTAGCGTTTTTTTTCTAGACCTGGCGATGGTTAAAATGCCAATGAACCTTATTTCTTTTATTTTAGATATCAATTCTACATCGAGTGAATAGTAGAATGGTACAATATATACTGGTTTGAATGCTGTGCCAATGACTTATAGAGGTTTTAATTTCCTAAATGCTAATTACATGACGTCAGGGGAGGCATCAATTATTATACAAAAAATGTTGTTACAATTAAACAAAATTTTCAAATTTTCAGGGTTATACCCATGGGTGAAAAAAAAATTATATTAGAAATTTGTTTTAATATATCAACAGAAACGCCCATTCACAACCACTAAGAAATGATAGCAAATACCTCCCCTGACGTCATGTAATTAGCATTTTGGATATTAAAACCTCCTTAACTCAGCGACACAGCATTCAAAACAACATATATTTTACCATTCTACTATTCACTTGATTTAGAATTGATATCTAAAATAAAAAAATAAGGTTCATGGACACTTTAAACAACATTTTAAACAGTTTGGCGCGATGCATCGATAAATAGTTGATAAGACCATGTTTTTGGTGGACGATATTGGAGAAATTTGTTTTGATGTCACTGTATAAATTACATGTTGCTAGAAAGTGTTTCTCGTCTTTTATGTATATCTTACTGAGTGTAGACATTTTCTGTCTGCTGGGGGAATATACGGTCGTTTGTAGCGATCTCTTTCGATGCGCAGGACATGATTTTACCTTTGAATTCGTTAAGGTGTGTGCTGAGTCTGTTGTTCCATAAATGTAGCTGCAGATATATACCCGTTTTCAAAAACATTGCACTGTAAATATATATATACCTTTTGTATATTTGTCAAATTTGACAGCTAAAACAATGGAGAACAAAAGGTATATATATATATAAATCAAAAGCAATGTTTTTGAAAACGAGTATATATATTGGAATTGTTTCTGCAAGGATAGCTTTGTTATATCGTCCAGATTATGCTGTATGAGTATGCATCTCTCGTGGCATGTTCTAATCGATCCCGGCTTCATAGCTACTTTGGGCCGGGTTGCCAAGACCTTTTCTGTGCTTAATTACGAGTAGACCTCGTAAAACAGTCTCTAGTAGAACACATGTTACCATCTTTTTCTCAGCATGGTTCCCTAGCAAATCCCCAAATGTACTCCGTTCCATCCGTTCACCGCCTTTGACATTCACGGCTTCTTTCTCTCGCTGCTCCTCAATCTTGTAGTGCCATTAAGTGCTGAAGGTGTGCCCCTCAGGACGGCTAACCAGTTCAGAGCCAACTCACACGATCTTAGTCACTCAGTTCTCGTCAATCTACATCACTTTCGGGCTTCAAGCCCCACATCGGGCGCCAATTATGAGCAGTCACGGTGCTCGCTGGAGTCGCAACCGGCCGCCACACAACGTTGTGGTTTGGTCTTGGAGCAGTAAGGTCTTGTCCTGCGTACGCGATGTCCGCGGAGCGCTACAGGAACACGTCCTATACTCGCTTGGTATCACGCACAGAACAATTTGTTCGTTCTAAACACTTACATTAGATTCCACAAATAGCTATAAGGCACGTCCTTGGTTCAGGGACGTATAAGATATTGGCCTTGTCTCCTTCCTCTTCTAATCTATACGAGGGGGACGTGAAAAAACCTGTTGTGTTATTTCGAGAAAGAGTAGGGGATTGTCTCCCGACACAACAGCCTGGTATTCTGATGTACAAACATTTTATTATTACTCATGGTTGTAAACTGCACGTATTGCTTGAATAGGGCCTTTAATTTTAAGCATTTTAACCTTACGCTAGTATAACCTATATTATTATATGACAGGAGCTACTTCCGGTAAAATGGCGCGCGCTGATTGGCCGTTTAGCGGGCGGAATTCTCCCGTAATGCCCACGGGCAATACGGATTTTCCCGCTGCAGTGTTTGTGTACACGAACCGGTCGATTTAAAACTTAAAAAGTTAAAACAAAATATGCCATATAATAAACACCTTATTAACCTCGCTTGCTCGGTCTGTACAGAGAAATATCAGACCTTGGTTTTTCTGTACAGACCTCGCAAAGCCTCTGTCTGTACAGAAAAACCGCGGTCTGATATTTCTCTGTACAGACCTCACGCTCGGTTAATAAGTAGTTAGTATCATGTTCAGTGTAACCGGAAGCCATTGAGGCGTAAAAAGAAGGTATTCATTTATATAGCGCAAATTCTATATGAATATATTCAAATGCGCTTTACAAGGTTATTTTTGTGATACGGACTGCTATATTAATTGTGGCGCAATGTGCTGCCGTGCAGTTTACAATCTTGATTAAGTGCACATGCTGTGAAACCAGATACAAAACAGATAAGGCTAACGTCAGGAAATAAGTGTCAGAAATAGCATTATCATTACCAGAAATCTAGGTAATTTCTGAACCTGCGTATAAATGTGCTGCGGTTTTCGCCAGTCACTAGTACGCATGCTCAGTTTGGTATTTCCAAGATGGCGGACCGAGTATAAAGAAGGGGAAAAAGAGTTGATTACCGTTATTAAATGTCTTGAGCAGTGTGCACTTCACAAATGTGTTGTTTACGAATAGATGATAGGCGACGTTCAGTAACCTTTATCTTCAATTTTTTCTCGTATCCAAATAAATGGTCAAACATCTTCTCCCTTTGTTTTACTTTTATAATTCCGAATTTTCCTGCTATCCTTTCAGACCTATTTACATAAGATTGGCAGAGAACTGAGCTTTGCAAAATGGCGAATAAATAAGAGAAAAAACGAGAGAAAAAAGGTGTCGGTCCTACTAGGACTCAAACCCTTGTCCATCGTGTAGAAAGCGAATAGCGAAGTAATATTTCAAAGCCGACAATGAGGCCTGGACGGGATTTCAAGTCCGTGCAATTAGTAGAATACCTTGACGTTGAGAGGTGGGAAAATATGTCAGCCTCGTCTTTAAATTTTTGGATTAGAACGTTTGTACAAGAAGTAGGCGACAAGAAAGCCGGGTGTCGATATCATGGTCGAACGCTCTATCAGGTTGTGGCCGGTCTTAAACGAAACCTAAGACCGGTTGTGGCCGGTCTTAAACGATTGACTGAAAACCAGCAATTCGAATTCCGCGTTGAAAGTGAGAAGAATGATAATGAATAATAATGAGAAGTGACGTTAGCTATCTGATTGGCTAAGACAACATGGCCTTTGTTTATTTCGCGCGAAATGCAATTCTAAATATAGCCACATCTACTCCTGTGCTGGGAACAGACCCATTGGGGAAGATGGACGCTCCCGGTAATGGGCTCCTCCATGTACACAGATTTATACGACATTAAATTAAAGTATTATTATTGCCTGTTCTGCCTTGATACAGATACCGAAACAGTACATTCATGTCAGAAGCTGTCAGACTATTCAAGGTGGGTGGCAACAGGTTTTCTTCCTAAAAATAACAGGCTCCATTCAGGCAGTAAGGTGGCCAGCGTTTTCCTGAATTCTTGGCCAACGGCCGTAGACATTAGACCCTGTTGAGAATTTTGACAGATTGAACTGGAGTGAAATCTCAAATAAATGCCACATACTTGTCCAATACTCTGACAAATTTATGCATAGCATTGTTTTGTATTTTATTGTATTGCATCGTTCTACTATTGTATTGCACTGTTAAACTATTGTCATGTCGATATAATACAATACAATGCTATGCATAAATTTGTCAGAGTATTGGACAACCCTCTTTGTTTGAGGCGTCAATGTTCTTTGTCCACGTTTAAATGACAAATAATAATTGACGCTATTAGTACTATAGGTTATACACAATATATATTAACTTCTTGAGTTTTATGTGATTTATTTTGGTATAGGTGACATATATATGTTTAACATTCCGAGTGATCATATTCAAGGTTGGTGGTAACAGGTTCTGTATTCTGGAAAAACAGGTTCCGTTTATTCAGTAAGGTGGCCAGTGTCTTTCGCACCTAATTCTTGGCTAACTAAACATTAGCTCATAAATGATAAAGAACTTTCGCAGACTAAACTTGAGTGACAAATGTCATAGCAGCCGCAACTGATCACACAACAACAAAAGATCAAAACGTTAACCCTTGATAAAAGTGTAGGAGAGGTATTTTGACGTCAATTTTGACAAAAGGTATGTAAACTGTATTTGAAAAAAATAAAAAATATAAGGAAATTCCACTTCTTTGAGGAGTTTTAAAGATTGCCAAGGAAAAGCATTTACAACAATGTTATGCTGTGACTTTTTTTTTTTCAGATGAACAGTGTATACCTTGGCACCATCAATTACTAATTTTTTAACCTCGGTGTTATCGGTGAATTGTGGTAAGCGAATAGAATCTTGCTATGAGATATCAAGAATTGCTTAAATTGAGAAACGTTAAAAATGAGGAGCAGTATAGAACAGCTATTCGATGTTATTAATAAAGGAACTGTTTCAATGGATTGAGGTTATCTAAAATAAAGAGTAAGTTCTTATTCATTTAAATATGCCAACCTCTAATAAAATAATAAACTGTTCTTCACTGTTTAACCAATTTACATTTTGATTTATTCGTAGAAATTCACAGGTGAAATAAAACGCAAATTGGCATCAAGCGTGAAGCAAGTGCTATGGCCATTTCAGCGCTCAATGCATTTCTTCTACTTGGGTTCGTAAGTCAGCTTGCCAGTGGAGTACCAGGTTTGTAAACTACTACTAATAATAATAATAGCACTTATTTATACACGGTGCGTTTAACTGTAACATAAGCTGATGTGGCCTTGTTTAAGCTGAACACTGATTCAAAAACTTATGAATAATTAATGAAGCAAAAACATGAAATCAATGACTGTGAAGACATTCTATATCTGATAAAATGTCATCCTAATTTACATAAACTTTTAGCTTGATTTTCTCGGCCAAAATAAGTCGTATCGCCAAAATAACTGAAAAAGGTCTCTTTACGCTCTTTACATGTGAATGTTTTTGAAGTCGTTTAATAAACTCGCAGCTAATTCATCCTACTATAAAAAAATATTTTCAGTATGTCATTCCCTTTAGATGTATACGTCTTTCTTTCGTTGCATTCTTAAAGCGTTTTCGAAGCCGTTCAAAACACTCACAGCACGTGATTTATCAAGTCTAAAAATTATCGGGCTTCGTCCTCGAATTCTCAAACTTGATGAAACACTGCTCTCAAGCATGTTAAGGCCTGGTTCATTTAACGGAAAATAGATATACGTTAAAAAATGTTTTCTGACAGAAATAACACTTTAAACAAAAACTAATTACACCGTAATACTAATATCAACTTCCTTAAATTTGTTAAGTGGGTGGTTGTCGTATCACGTGATTGATGACGTCATAATTATATAAAATCGTTTAAGTGAAATGCGGCTACGACGATAACATATGAATATAAAGTAACCCTGCTAAAACATTACTCCTTCCGCAGTGTTTCAGATCACGCTTAGAAAGCATGACTATCATGTAAAGATAAAGAGATATTAAGGATACAAAAAGTCACGTGACCTATTTTGCATATGTTCGCCTTAATTACTCGTTAACGAAACATTGTAGTCATCTTTTCTAAGTTGATTTAGGTAAAAGGCTTCAACCTTAACTAAACATATCCACTCATCATCCAAGTTGTTTTAAACTCGGAGCCGCGTTTTTGATTTACTGATTTCGTGTTCTAAATCACGTGACAGACCACGTGACACGTTTTACTACACACAAACCACTTAAGGTAGTCAAGAATAGCGATACCTATTATCGTGAGAAACTTGACTTACTTACCATACTCGGCTGTGCTGAAATAAGGAAAACAGTTTTTACCCGAAATTTGACCCCTGAACCAGGCCTTAACATGCTTGAGCTGTTCGTGTTTTAAACAGTACATAAGAATCCCAGTCGACAAGGAGCCAAATCGACTGGTTATTTACAAGCGGTGTCGAGCGCAAGGGGGAATCTAGCCTGTTTACAGGCCCTGGATACTAAATAAAAACTAAAAAATCTGACAAAACAAAAGAGAAGACGAGAACTGGGCTTTCCGTCCGCCATTTTGTTTTCGCCACGTTTTATTTTCGTCACTTTCCCCAGTAACAGGCTAGGGGGAATCGAACTCAAAGTCACTGGATTAGGATCGAGGCCGCCTCCTAAACGCCTCGTTAATAATCAATACGAAGCTATTTACTTGTTTAATTTCAATGGAAAATACGCATTTTCCTTTTTCATGCATAGACTCAGATGATGTGACTTCCTTGGTGTTTATTTTGTGTTAGAGCGGATTTCAATTGAGTGTCGGAAGTGTTTTGGTTTTGCGTTTACTAAGCTCTCCTATTGGCTGAGAAAATAAACCAACCAATCAGAATCCAAAGTAAAACCAAATCCAAACTGGTTTTGGTTTTGCTTCGGTTTGTAATTGGCTCACAGGGAAGCCATTTATGCCGAGTTACTTGTGATTACTCGCTCCTATGATTGGCTGGCTGTGGGTAATTTGCGTTTGGTTTCACTACACTCAACTGAAAACCGCTCTATGACCGTTGATTAGATAGTCAAACATTAAAATATTTTAAGTTACTGACGCTTAATAGCTAAACGGTTTTTCTACCTCTAGATTGTAGGTTGAAATGACCACGGACATTCATATTATTTGGTTATAAATTTGTATAACTAAATGAGGGGAATGCTTGTTTTTAATAAAGTTAATCGTATAAAACGGGTGTGTATTTAAACGTGTCAGTTTTTTTTCGAACGTGAGAAAATATAGTCCAAGTTCCTAGTCGTGTTACAGAGTTTAATAGGTAGCAACTTGTTTCTTGTACGACAATCAATCAGAATCAAGGAAACGTCATTTTCGTCCACAGCTGATGGATGTTACTTTAAACCAATTGAATCCACCGTACCGAAAAAGATATCAGCGTACTTTTACCCACAATCCTTTGCGCATGAAAATCTTTAAATTCGTTATAAACTCGCTGAAGAGAGGTTTTAATCTTAAAAACAAGCCAGCACACGTGGCGTTGTCAATACACTGTCATTGAATAAAAAAAAAGGATTTCAACGTGTGTGTTGTACTGTGTTAGGTTCGCAAGGGATTGTGGTCAAATGTACATCCGCCATCTTTTTCGGTACGGTGGATTGGCTGTTGCGCTTACAAAACATTTAAAGTGTTAAACCGGTAAAAAAGCGGTTCGTCAATCGCGTGCTATGCTCACATTTTTGCTATAATCGTTTTAGCCCGTAATTGCACTCGAAAACGCCTCAGCGAGGTCGTGTAATAAATTATATACATAGCTTTTCTTGGAATCCTAATGTTTGCCCTTCGTTTCAGCTTATGACTTTGAAGATAATTCCTTCCTGACTGATTTCGTAACAGAAGGAGGCTCTGTTATCATAAGATCAACTGACTTTCATAAAGGAGGAGCAAGCTCCTTGCGCTGGTCTTGGCCCGCTAGTAGCACTGCCGAGCCAAAGATAAAACTAAACCTCGGAGCGACAGCTCTTAATAAGGAAATTAAACGAGGAGGTGTGAAATTCTGGATGTATCGCGAGACTCCAATTTCCAGCGCAGACATGAAAATCATCTTCAGAAATACAGGCGTCGACCCAGTAGAGGGTTCGACTGCGGTAATGGCAAAACTTGACTTCACTGGCTGGCGAGCTGTATGGATTCCTTTTAAGGAGTTTGGAACAACTAGATTCAGCCTTACAAGGATGGCCCAAGTAGAGTTTTCTTTTTCAACGGCCATGACTACTGATGGAAGAATGTTCATAGACTTGCTGAGATTTGTCCCATCCGTGGCGATGGCGACTCGAGATAAAATCGTACCGCAGATTGGTCCTTCAGTCTATGAAGAATTCGACTATAAAGAGTTTTGGCAGCAAACATTACGATGGTATAAGTACAAAGAACACATTAGTTTGCCTGATGCCGTTTCAGCAGCTAACAATATTCGAGAAATCAATCAAATCGAGACTCGTTTTGATAACTGGTACGCAAAGCTCGACAAAGGACTCCATGATGATGGCAAAAGTAGTGATGCGGATAGAACGACGTTTGAAATTATCCGAGCCAAACGCTGGAAGAGCCTACTAAAAAGCATGGACAAAGCAACGGATTCCTATGAAAGTCTAACAAAGTCCTCCAATGGCTCAAAAATAATCGGTCCTCCACTTTTCTCCAAGGTCTCGGACTTAGGTGAAGAACAAATCAAAAATCCTAGTGGGAAAACCAAGTTCACGGTTATCATGGAAAAAGTCCTCCTTCCTCTCGCTCTTGAATATAACCTACGAAGCAGGGATAAAGAAGTTCAAGACGTTGCAAGAAAGGAATGTTCAAAACTTATGTCTGGTGAATTTTCGGAACGCCAGACTGGACTATCAAATGCAGCTGGAGGAAGCCGGGTGATGATGGAGTTTCTACGAAACAGCTTACCTGATACCACAATCGATTGTACAGGTGATCGGAGCCAACTTGAGATCGTGATAAACGAGCTCAACGTAGAACGTTTGCAGAGACTTGTGCGTCTATTGGACTACATAGACAACAACAACAACAACAACAACAACAATTTATTGTACCCTTTGAAAATACAACAGTTATATGTGTTTAAAAGTTTAAAATAAATATAATTAGGGTACTGGCTTCCAGAAATAACCTTAAGGGGCTAAAAATGCCAGGAAGCCAGTTTAAATAGAATAATTATAATTACAAGGTCGGAAGAAAGCAAGGGGTACACACACAACGTAAACTATGTTAACATACCACACATACACACGCAGACAAAAACAGCAGTAAACACACATACACACAGATCTACACAAATGTTATAATAAAATAATCTTCGAGAGCATAAATAGTATTAAAATTCGGGAGAAAAAAGATCAAAACAGTTTTATCAACTTTAGAAGTGGTAGAAGAAATATCTTTAATATTTCTCCACTAAATCACTTTTAAACTTTTCTTTAAATTTTGAAAACGAAAACGATTTCATGTTTTTATCCATAGAATTCCATATTTTAGATCCTTGAAATCTGATGTTAAATATACCGTAATTCGTTCTTGCTTTAGGAAGGTAATAACACTGTTTTGATGCAGATCTTGTATTATGGCTATGGATTCTATCAATTGGAGTAAAGAACTTTTTAAAAACTGAAGGTAATAGTTGATGGTAAAATTTAAACATAAAAGATGCGATATGGAAAGTGACGAGATCGAGTAACTTAATTATATTCAATGACTTAAATAAAGGACTTGAGTGTTCATCGAATTTAGAAAAAGTTATAATACGCATAGCTTTTTTTTGCAGAAGAAAAAGTGGTTGTAGAGTGGAGGGGTATGTATTACCCCAAACAATTATTCCATATGTTAAAAAGGGATAAATCAGAGCATAATAAAGATTAATTAAAATATTAATATGAACGTAATACCGTAATTTAGACAGGATACCAACACTTCTCTTAATTTTTTTTGCAATACTTTCAATTTGGGATTTCCAGCTTAGGTTAGAGTCAATCAGGATGCCAAGGTATTTAATACAATAGTCTTGTTTTAATATCTTATCGTTAATGGTTAATTCAAAATTGATACTTATTTTCCGTTGAGGTGGATGGAAGAGAACAAAGTTAGATTTTTCTACATTGAGAGAAAGCTTATTTGCACTTAACCAAGTATTCACATTATTTAATTCAGAATTTATATCTGATTGAAGGGTATTTATATTTTTATGTCTATAAAATAAATTAGCATCATCAGCAAATAAGTGGAAGTCAAAAAGATCAGAGCATAGGTGGAAATCATTAATATATAGCAGAAAGAGTATGGGGCCAAGTACTGATCCTTGAGGCACACCACAAGAAATGTGTTTAGTCGATGATATAAAATTATTAACTGTGACCATTTGTTGACGGTTACTGAGATATGAGGTAAACCAAGTTTTGGCTACACCCCTTATTCCATAGTACTCTAGTTTTTTAATTAAAATTTTATGATTAACCGTATCAAAGGCTTTACTAAAATCTAAGAATATTCCACAAGAAAAGTCTCGTTCATCAATTGCTTTCTGGATTTTATCTATTATGCTAAGGACTGCATGGTCAGTGGAGTGTTTTGCACGAAATCCAAATTGGTTGTCAAACAGAATTGCATTCTTTTGAAGAAAATCAAGCAATCTGTTACACATAAGTTTCTCTAAAAGTTTATTGAAAATAGAAAGGAGAGAGATTGGGCGATAATTGCAAATACTAGTCTGGGATCCTTTTTTATAAATTGGTAGGACGTTTGCTAATTTAAAATTACTCAGTAGTAGCAGGAAAGATATAAAAGCTATTGCATGACGTGCCAGATAAATAATCTAGCGGTGATTTTTGAACATTAGGTATTATACAGGCTAGACTATTTCCTATATTAGCGAAATAATTGTTAAAAGCATAAGCAATTGTCATTGGATCAGTTATTTCATTATTCCTTTCAACAATTTTCGTAACTCTCTGATTCGCTCGGGGCTTAAAATGAGAGAACCAAGGGTGGACTGAGGGTAGTGGGTTGGGGTCTTTGGATCATGAGATGAACAAGAATGGAGCGGGTTTCATGAATGGAATATTTCTACTTAGGAATGCGTTAAGAACCGATCACTCAGCAAAACTCGAGAGGTATATCAACACAGCAAGATGGTACAGCGACTTTAACGAGATATACCAACCAGAAACTAATTACGTGTATGATGGGACGACGGCCGACAGAATGAGAACCATCTTGCTATTTCGACTGATGATAATATTGATGATGCCAACAACAACTCCGATAGAAAAAGCAGAGAAAGTCCGCGACATGACGTACTTCAAGAAATGGGCAGAGCAGGCGCTGAAGGTCAACATGGCTCTTGGTGGTGTCATCAAACCTGATTATACTGGATTCCACCACAAGACATTCTATGGACCAGCCTACGTTCCACATGCACTCCACAACGCCGCACTCGTGCAATACCTTCTTGATGGGACAAGCTTTGCTTTGAATGCTGAAGCGAAGGGCAATCTACGCAAAGCTCTTGAAGTATTGAGGATTACTGCAGTGAAGTACTCTACTCCAAATAGTATATGTGGAAGATTTCCAAACTATAACAAAGCTATCCTTGCTGAGACAGCTCCGGCATATGCTTACATCAGTTACGTCCATAGAACAGAAGGGCCATCTCCATCACCAGCAACTGTTAAGGACCCTGAGTTTAGGATGTTCCTTCGCTTGTATAATCCTTCAGAACCTGCTATGAAAGCATTTTTGCCTAAAGGAAGCATAAGTTCTTCTATTTATTACTTAAACTCTATTGGGAGTTTAGACATCATGGAAAAGGTGAAGGAAGAGGGAAACAACATTGATTCATCTGCAACGCAAAAAGAAGCTTCCCCAAGTGGTCACTGGAACTTTAACTTTGCTGCGCTTTCAATCCACCGTCGTAACGACTGGACCGTTGCTGCCAAGGGCTTCAATTACTATGTATGGGACTATGAAAGTAGTGGTAAGGAGAATGTCTATGGGATCTTTGGAAGCTATGGATCGTTACAGATCTCCAACAGCGAGGCTGCACTGAGTTCGTATGATGTAAAGTCCGGATGGGACTGGACTCGCATCCCTGGAGCGACTACGATTAATTTGGAGCTGGAGAACATCCGAACTGACAAAGCGAGGTATTACAATAGCAAAAACTTTGCTGGTGGAGTGAGTCTTCGAGGAGTCGGTAACCCAACCGCACAGAATGGCGTGTTTGGAATGGAATTGAAGAAACCCGAATATGACATAAAAAACGCTAATGCTCCACTGAAGTACATTGACTTCAAATTTAAGAAGTCGTTCTTCTTTCTGGATGATTTAGTTGTTTGTGTCGGGAACGGAATCCAAATGCCCGTTAAAACAACGGAAACAAGTAATTTTATATTACCTACATCATACTACACACAGACTACCTTGTTTCAAGATAAGCTTGTGAATCCTGATGCATCGTCAGTCATTAAAATTGGTAGCGATGAGCACGACCTGAGAGTTCTCCTAGACGACCAGAAAACAAGTCTGAACGTACAAACGTCTTCACATGTTGACATTGAGGACACTCGTGGAAACATCTATCGAGTCTTTAAGTCCACAGATAATGACATACACCTTAAGATAGACGATCAAAAGTCCAAACTTGCAGATGGATGTAAGAACACAAAGGGAAGGTATGCTACAGCATGGATAGAACACAAGAAAGGGACAAGAGATAGCTACAAATACGCCGTCCTGCTTGCTGGTGGTGAAACATCCATGTTTGGGAAGTTCACTGTTACTCAGCAGAACAGGAATGCTCACGTTGTGAAGTTTGAGAATCTTCCAAGTGATGGTACGACCACAACTGGTTATGCAATCTTCGTGAGTAATCCACGATTCGTTGACGGCCCGGTAAGCACCACAGATTTTCCTTGTGCCATCATGACGGAGGAAACCGGCTCCACCACCAGAACCTTGCACATTGCCATTAGCGTCCCACCATTCACATTCAAGTCTGACTCAGATATGGGGGGTAAGGAAACATGTAGCAATCCCAGTTTAGATGCTGATGATAAAAAGAACCAGCCTAAGACTTCAGAGGAAGTTGGCTCTTACCTTATGTTTTGTCGGGAAGGGAGAACGAAGAATATAAAAGTCACGTTGTCGAATCTCGTTACAGGAGTAACCCCCACTAAATTGTGGGTTGGTGGCGAGGAAATTTCGTCGACAATCCAGAAAAACAACTACGTAATGGTTAACACGGCTAACAAAAGGGAGATTACCTTCAAAAGACTTAAGAATGGTTTTACTACCGAGGCGGTCTTTCAATATCAGTCAAAGTGAATGGGGTCATTGGTAAATTAAAAATAAATATATCTGTCGTTGGAAACTGAACTATGGATGAAATTAAAACTGGGATAACTAAAGAACTAAGATAAAAAGTGAAATGGATAATGATTGATCATTACTAAATTTCTCATTGGAAACAGAACTATGGAAGATGGTGTAGTTCATGATGAATAAGCTAATAATTAAATAATAAGTTATTTTTTCTGTAAGCGAATCTATGAAAGACCTTCTACCATTGAACTTGTTCTGTAATAACAAAGCACGAATTTAGATATTTCGGTTGATCACTATATTGATATGGAATGCATGGCCCATAACTCATCTGGCCATAGTTAATAGAGTGGAATGGTTAGGAAACCCGGCAAACTTCAAAAGGGCTAACAAAGGCGCTGCGATTTAGGTTGGAAGGGGTAAGACAAAAGATTGTGCACGATCATAGTTCATTAGCGTTGCCTGAACGACTGAACTCACACGTTTCTATTGGCTGATTGATTAACATGTTGGAATTTCTATTGTGTTTTGTGCACGGTAGTGGTTGAAAAAAGCTAACAAAGATATAACAAAGAAGGTCCCTGAGTTTCCTAACCATTCCACTCTATTAACTATGATCTGGCTTAGGTTCGAATAAAATTTAGTTTACAGCAAATGTTGTTGATTTATTGTGACAACTATTCACTACGGAGTACAAAAGTCAGTATAGAAAGTCCAAAAAGGCTGCTTACGGTGTGGAAATCACTCCTAACCTCCTTCAGTACGAAATGATAAAATATATATACATATTCCCTAGTTTCTTAACCGTAGTGCTACGTTGATAGAGTTTGCTCGGCTTTTATATCTAGTTTGTGAAATCTTACCCTGCGTACCAGAGGTTTTATATTACCTATCTCTCTACACTTAAACTTTCAGAGAGGAGCGAAGCGACGAGAAAGGAAATAATCTCTTGTGGCGCCAGTTGAGAATCTCACTACCATGTTCGAAGCAGGTACAAGATGTGTACCTTGTTGCCGATTGGTTCTCTATTTCACGTGACATGATTCAACCAATCGTGACGGCGCTGATAGAACACGTGAAATACAGAACCAATCGACAACAAGGTACAATTAAATCTGGTACCTGATCCGAACTTGGAAGTAATGTTTAAATTTAAAGGCCGACAATGAGAACTGGATGGCACTTCAAAGTCCGTTCAATTAGTTCCAGTCCGAAGCTTTTGAAGTAATAGATCGAAAACGAGTGTTTTACCAGGGTATCCAAACACCGAGAACAGACGAAAGCACGATGCCGCTTCGGCCGAGTGCTTATTATTGTTTCCAGGTGGTTGGATCCCCTGGTGAAACACGAAGCTCGAGGTTTTGATATGACTTCTCAAGCGAAAACAATACCTGCATTCATAAATCATTAGAAAGTATTGTTTGCCTTGTATTTTATTGCATGCATAAACTACAAGGGTTGTGATATTTATTTTCTCATGGCCGTTTCAACAAACGGACTGATAGTGTAGTGGACAAGATAGAGGACTAGCAGCCGTTTGCAAGTGAGGTTCGAGTCACACTCCAGAGGCGTAAATTTTATTTCCTTCTTTTCCTTTACTTCTCGCCATTCCTTTGATGTTAAAATGCAAGCGTTTTGATCAGTTTTTGAACTAATCGAGCAACCTTGATCTGGCGTTTCACTGGAGATGAAGATTCATCTGTCATTTGATTGGAGATCAAGATGCACCTCAGTTTTTCATGTGGAGTTTCATCGTGTATCAAGATACATGCACCTGACCAAAATGGGATGACCTGATTGGCTGTTGAACCCAACTGTTGATTCCCATTCGGCGCCACCAGAGCCGGTTGGTTTTGTTGAATCGAAGAAAAATGCGAAAATATATTATCATATTTTACCTCTTCTTAAGAAATATATTGGGCTCAAAAAGGTCATCGTTTTCCGAGGGTTATCCGAGGTGTGAGTACCCTGGGTACTAGAGGTTTATTTACCGCTCTCTACACTAACTTTAAGCGGATCAATAATAATAATAATAATAATGGATTAATCAGTGGCATATCAACGAGGTGGCTCTTCATCCATTGATGGACCTACGATTTAACGTCCTTATCCGAGAAGATGTGAAAGTATAACCATTTGCAGCTCGTTAACGAAATTGTTTCACAAAGCCCGGCAGCACTAGCCTGCGTGCAGACCGTTCTCTTTCCCTGCAGGGAGAGAGAACGTCTGCACGCAGGCTATACCTTCTACTGACTCAGTTATTTTAAGATCCTAGTCCGGACAGGGTTTGAATCGTCGATCTTCCGCACAACAGACCGGCGCTAAACCACTCAGCTAACCGGGAGGCGGTTATTTCCTTTCTCGTCTCTTTGCTCCTCGCTGAAAGGGCTCAATCCCGGTTTCTGGGAAACTACCCACCCACCCCTCCCTTGGATATGCATCGTTCTATTAATGATTAACCATTAAAGGTTAGGGTGAAGTGTGGGGGAGGAGTGGGGGTTTCCCAGAAACCGTGATTGATCCGCTTAAAGTTAGTGATGAGAGGGGTAAATAAACCTCTGGTACCCAGGATACTCACATCTCGGCTAACCCTCGGAACTGAAACGATGACCTTTTTGAGCCCAATATATTTCTTAAAGTGCCTATGAAGCTTATTATTTTGTTTTAGATATCAATTCTAAATCAAGTTAATAGTAGAATGGTAAAATATATTTTGCTTTGAATGCTGTGCCGCTGAGTTAAGGAGGTTTTAATATCCAAAATGCTAATTACATGACGTCAGGGGAGGCATCAATTATTATACAATTTGTTTTGTTGCAATTAAACATTTTTTTTAAATTATCAGCGTTATACCAATGGTTGAAATAAAATGATGTTAGAGATTTGTTTTCCTATATCAGTCGAAACACCCATTCACAACCACTAAGAAGTGATTGCAGATACCTCCCCTGACGTCATGTAATTAGCATTTTGGATATTAAAACCTCCTTAACTCAGCGGCACAGCATTCAAAGCAAAATATATTTTACCATTCTACTATTAACTCAGTTGATTTAGAATTGATATCTAAAATAAAATAATAAGCTTCATAGGCACTTTAAGAAGAGGTAAAATATGATAATATCTTTTCGCATTTTTCTTCGATTCAACAAAGAAAACAATTTCTGATTGCAGTTATTTGCCAAAAAAAAAAAAAAAATTTGAGACCAGGAAATTGTCATTTACTTCCATTACAGTCCATTACAGACGGAGACTTAGTTGCGACTGCATCTATTCTGCAGGAACTGAGAATGTGATAGTTAAAGTTCACCACTAAAAGATCGCGCCGGCTCTAGGATAGAGGTCACACCAGTATATTCTCCCGCGCGTGAAAACGGAGCGCTTCAAAAACGTCTTTGTTAATAGATAAACCAAGCACGTTGCATGGCACTACCCAACACACGCTATGACGTAGCTAGCGTCTAATCGCATGCTCACATCTTATTACCGGTAGAGTGGCAACCATGTACAGCTGTTTCGTCCTTGTTAGGACTCATCAGCATGGCATAGCCCCCAAGACCGTCAGCCTCACTTTAGATCATAGGCCTCAGAATCTGGTTACTCTAACGGCGAGCTCGAAAGCTGCTTTAAACCCCAGCCACCACGCTAACACGTGTGGGAGCTGGAGATGTGAACAAGCGCTATAGCAATGTGGATCTCTCCGAAGAGGATCTGGTAGTGCAAAATGGAAATGACACGGCCAAACCTGTTTGATTTCATCTAGTTCATAATAACGGCTTAACTTTAATGAATATAGATTGTTATTATTATTATTACACTTGTTTATCACTTTATTGTAAATAGAGAACGTATGTTGTTCTATAGTGTTATTAATAAAGACTAAAAATAGCAGAGCCGACACAACGTAAATTTTAGAGGTTTATAACGATATTTCGGCTGGCCAAACCAGCCTTCTTCAGGTAATATGAAGAAATGTTATTACATTGGCGAACGTGACTAACTAGAAATATAGGTTACGAAATACAGGAAATAGATGACAAATGATTGACACTATAAATATAGAAATAACAAGATAATGAGGTTATATATATACCAGCTAGTATGACTCGTCACGGATGTTGAGACCATAAGGTACGAGTGTTCTAGCTTGTGTAATGAGAGTAGCTTCTCTGGCCTTACGAATTGAGTCTCCATTAGAGAACATTTTTTCGATGGGGATTAGTTGCATGTCATTAGCAGTGTGATTAGGTGTCGAGAGAAAATGTTCAGCAGCTGTAGTGGGTTTAGATATGTTATTAGACTTGTCTACGGTCCGTCGATGTTCGTTAAATCTGTCTTTCAGACGTCGTTTTGTCTCACCTATGTATTGTAAATTGCAGCGGTTGCATTGAATCATGTAGATTAGATTTTTTGTGTTACACGTCAAATTAGTTCTGATAGAGCGTCTTTCACCGGTAGAGAAGAAAGTATAAGTGGTTTGTCCGTCACAGATGTAGGGGCAAGTAGAACAGTTCTTTCCACAGCGGAAAGAGCCAGGTGGAAGCTGAGGATCAGTCGAGTTAGAAGGGAGTTTAGCTTTAACTAGTAAATCACGGAGGTTAGAGGTGCGTCTGAAGGCTACAAGTGGCAAGTGTTGAAAGACTTTCTTGCAGCGGACAGAGGAGTGTAGCAGGCTGTAGTTCTTCTTAATTATTTCAGAAATATGAGGGAGTGATGGGTTATAAGTAATAACAAAAGGTATACGGTTAGAATTGTGTGTGTCTTTGGTTTGTAGAGCAAAAGCGCGAGGGATGTCGGCAGCGCGTTGTATTTGTCTAGCAAGAAAGGAACGGTTATAGCCGCGTTTAATGAGGTATGTGATAAGCTCAGCAGTGCGGTGCTTAAAAGCTTCGTCAGTAGAACAGATACGTCGTAAACGGAGGGCTAAGCTAAAAGGGATGGCTTTTTTGGTATGTTGTGGATGGCAAGATGAATAAAGTAGATGCTGGTGCTTATCTGTGGGTTTAGAATAGAGATCAGTCTCGATATTACCATTGTTTAAAGAAACATTAACATCAAGGAAAGGTACGTTAGTAGAAGAGTGTGAGCTGGTGAATTTGATGGTAGGGTGAATGTCATTAAGATAATCGATGAATATTTTTAGGTTGTCTGGACCTTCGGTCCAGATCATAAAAATATCATCGATATATCGAAGCCAAGTATGTGGTTGAGATGGAGCGTTTACCAGGGCGTTGGTTTCGAAAAAACCAAGAAACAGATTGGCAAAAGTAGGGGCCATTCTAGTGCCCATGGCTGTGCCGTGAATCTGAAGGTAGTGGTTATCGTTAAAAGAAAAGTTATTCATGGTTAGAATCATGCGAATAAGGTCACAGAGTGTGCCAGTAGGAATGGTTATATGGGGGCGAGTACGTAAAAAGTGATCACATGCATTAATCCCTTCATTATGTGGAATGTTAGTGTAGAGTGATGAGACATCAAGGGTAACTAGTAGTGTCTACTGACGAAGCTTTTAAGCACCGCACTGCTGAGCTTATCACATACCTCATTAAACGCGGCTATAACCGTTCCTTTCTTGCTAGACAAATACAACGCGCTGCCGACATCCCTCGCGCTTTTGCTCTACAAACCAAAGACACACACAATTCTAACCGTATACCTTTTGTTATTACTTATAACCCATCACTCCCTCATATTTCTGAAATAATTAAGAAGAACTACAGCCTGCTACACTCCTCTGTCCGCTGCAAGAAAGTCTTTCAACACTTGCCACTTGTAGCCTTCAGACGCACCTCTAACCTCCGTGATTTACGGCATGTTGTAAACCGCGGACTGGACTCAAACTAATATGGACTGGACTGGACTCAGATAACGCGGACTCAGAAAACGCGGACTCAGAAAACGCGGACTCAGATAACGCGGACTCAGATAACGCGGACTCAGATAACGCGGACTCAGATAACGCGGACTCAGATAACGCGGACTCAGATAACGCGGACTCAGAAAACGCGGACTCAGATAACGCGGACTCAGATAACGCGGACTCAGAATTCGACTCGTTTTGACAGTAGATAAACATTCTTGGCATACAGAAAAACATTTCGACAATTGTTGCTGAGATTTTTCCTTGACGAATACCTAGTAGTATTTTCGTAGTTATTCAAACTAGTCATTTTATCTTCCTTTTTGAGGCAATAGTAGTGCAGACTGCAAAGAAAGAAAGGAAGGCTGCAAAGAAAGAAACAACTTGAAAGCAAATTGCAACTGGATTAAATCGTGATGTCTGTTGCATACCAACAGAGATAATTACCAGAGGTGACAGGATCAATTAACAGATCAGTCCCGTAACACTATCAACTTGGGAAAAGAAACCATTTATTGTGTTCACACTAGAGGTTCGAGTCACTCACGACTAGCACTAATAGGGAGTCACTTACAATTAGCAAGCGTTCACATTAAACACGCACGTGAAATACGATGCACAAATATGTCAATTATACTTCCCGCTCATTCGCTCTTTCGATGTAAACAACAAAAGCGCGGGCTTGTTCAGTTGTGATTTGCTTTCGCTATCATCATGAATCGCATACGATTTCTTCGTTTTTTCGCCTCAGTTCATAAACCAATTACAAGAGCGTGTTAGAACTCAAGTGAACCGTGTAAGGAGCAGGCTGAGAACGCTACTTGTTTTGATGCGCCGTAGAATACGCAGACTTTTAATATTACGCCAGGCGTATTACGGCACGGGATTAATCAGCGAATTCAACTGAATCAACCCACTGGTCGACAAGCCAAGGCCACAGTTTTGGTTTAACCAACTGTTTTAAAAACAACCGTTTTGAGGACTCGATGTGGAAGCAGAACTTTCGTGTTTCGAGAGCGATTTTTGACTTTATTTGTGGAATTGTCGGTCCAGAACTCAGACGAAACCATACGAGATTGAGGAAGATTCCTATAGGAGTTGTGGTCTTCAGTTTGGTCTATCTAAAATCAACATCGTCACAAATAAAGCGCGAATTGTGTTCCATATTTAAAAGCGAAAATGTAGAAGATAATAGCTACGGGAAGGGAGAGTACGAAGAATCACGTTTCCAATTTAGGTACACATGTCAAATAAGCTTCCGGGATTAAAATATCTTTGAACGCTCATTGGCTATCATTGGCCAGAATATTTACATTGCTGTTTCTAACCCTCAAAATAGTTGACTTGGAAATCGCAGCTAAACACCTCCGAACTATCCTTCTATGGCGCCGTAACCAATGCCAACGGGTATTCCTTGAGTGAGTGTGAACGTCTGTTAATTGTGAGTGACTCCGAAACATCCTAATGTGAACACACTAATTGAGCCGTCAACTGTGTTGGCGGGAAAATAACCACCAAGGTAACGGAACACTCGCTTGCTTTGATTCTTATAGTATTTGTATGAAATCATGTTACTGAATTTGACTGTATAGATCACGAATAGAAGTATATATAATAAACACAAAGTATTATGGTGTCGTTTGAAAATAATCCACAGAAAATACCCCCAGGACTTTGCGTTAGCCTGAGGAAATCAGACGCCTCAAAGTGGACGGGAGATTAGTCGTCTGATTTCCTCAGGCTAACTTTACGTGCGTGTGATACGCCGATGAACAATACATTTTTATTTTAGATATCAATTCTAACCGATTAATGTACTGTTATCGTGCAAGTAGCGATATCTGCTCTAGTTCCGTGAATGAATCTATGTTATTTCTCAGTTCATGCATTGCGTGATTCTTCTATTCACGTCTACACTAATTATTGTCACTGCGGATCAATCAGTATACGTAATTAACAAACTACAGGACAACATTTCCAATAAAACAAAGAGAGTATCTCACCTAGTAGTGCAGTGGCACACTAACCCCGCGGGCTCCATACATAATCACACAATAGAAAGTAATGCCAAAGCGACATATGTATCAAGAATAACCAACCGTTCACCGGCTAGATTTTATCAGTTTGCCCCTCCATATATGTAATATAATGTCAATGCTGTCCGTATCAAGTTGTACAGGCATTCCGTATTTGTGTTCCTCAACAAGAGGTTATTAAAATAAGTAAACCTGTCATCGGCGTATCACACGCACGTAAAGTTAGCCTGAGGAAATCAGACGACTAATCTCCCGTCCACTTTGAGGCGTCTGATTTCCTCAGGCTAACTTTACGTCCTGGGGGTATTTTCTGTGGATTATTTTCAAACGACACCATAATACTTTGTGTTTATTATATATACTTCTATTCGTGATCTATACAGTCAAATTCAGTAACATGATTTCATACAAATACTATAAGAATCAAAGCAAGCGAGTTTTCCGTTACCTTGGTGGTTATCACGATTTAATCCAGTTGCAGTTTGCTTTCAAGTTGTTTCTTTCTTTGCAGTCTGCACTATCTATTGCCTCAAAGGGAGATAAATCTAGTTTGAATTACTACGAAAATAGTAGGTATTCGTCAAGGAAAAATCTCAGCAACAATTGTCGAAATGTTTTTCTGTATGCCAAGAATGTTTATCTGCTGTCAAAACGAGTCGAATTCTGAGTCCGCGTTTTCTGAGTCCGCGTTTTCTGAGTCCGCGTTATCTGAGTCCGCGTTATCTGAGTCCGCGTTTTCTGAGTCCGCGTTTTCTGAGTCCGCGTTATCTGAGTCCGCGTTATCTGAGTCCGCGTTATCTGAGTCCAGTCCAGTCCATATTAGTTTGAGTCCAGTCCGCGGTTTACAACATGCCGTGATTTACTAGTTAAAGCTAAACTCCCTTCTAACTCGACTGATCCTCAGCTTCCACCTGGCTCTTTCCGCTGTGGAAAGAACTGTTCTACTTGCCCCTACATCTGTGACGGACAAACCACTTATACTTTCTTCTCTACCGGTGAAAGACGCTCTATCAGAACTAATTTGACGTGTAACACAAAAAATCTAATCTACATGATTCAATGCAACCGCTGCAATTTACAATACATAGGTGAGACAAAACGACGTCTGAAAGACAGATTTAACGAACATCGACGGACCGTAGACAAGTCTAATAACATATCTAAACCCACTACAGCTGCTGAACATTTTCTCTCGACACCTAATCACACTGCTAATGACATGCAACTAATCCCCATCGAAAAAATGTTCTCTAATAGAGACTCAATTCGTAAGGCCAGAGAAGCTACTCTCATTACACAAGCTAGAACACTCGTACCTTATGGTCTCAACATCCGTGACGAGTCATACTAGCTGGTATATATATAACCTCATTATCTTGTTATTTCTATATTTATAGTGTCAATCATTTGTCATCTATTTCCTGTATTTCGTAACCTATATTTCTAGTTAGTCACGTTCGCCAATGTAATAACATTTCTTCATATTACCTGAAGAAGGCTGGTTTGGCCAGCCGAAATATCGTTATAAACCTCTAAAATTTACGTTGTGTCGGCTCTGCTATTTTTAGTTTTATGTGTTCAGCCGATTAGATCAATCACTGATCCAACGTACACCAGCAGGATCGTCGTCCACGGTTGCTTGCATTCTATTTATTAATAAAGACTATTATTAAAATAGCCCACTTCCGCGATATGCTTTACTTGTCACGCACAAAGGTTTCAATACGAGGCTCCGTGCTAAATTAAATTTATTCTTTTCTCTCTGATACGAATAAATTTAATTTAGCACGAGGCCTCGTATTGAAACCTTTGTGCGTGACAAGTAAAGCATATCGCGGAAGTGGGCTATTGTTATTCTCTCCCTGATTCTCTCAAATTCTGATTGGGTGAAATTGATCACGTGACGTGATATGGCAAACTATTAGCCTTCGTCGTATTGACAGTAGCTGTAGGTAATCATTCCGAAGTTCAACAAAACAGAAGAGCAGTACGCACAGTAAGAAATAAGAAGGGGTATAATGGTGCCAACCAAGAGAGCATAAATAAGAGAGGGAATTTCGAATACGCGTGCTTGTGCGATGATAATGCCCAATGCAATCTATCCTTAATAACCGGAAGCACATGGCGACAAAATATTTTCGCGCCATGAGACTGTTGTCGCGCGCTCGCGCATTTTGCTTCAGCTGTTTCCGGTTACTAAAAATAGATTTTGTTATACATCATGCATGTACCAGTAAATTCCAACAATGCCCATCCCTCCCACCAGCATTAAACATTTTTGACAAACTAATTTCAAATTCCACACGGTGGGGACAAAGGAATAAGGTAAATGTCCCACCCCCGGGCACATCCATATACCTTCCCTGAGTACGAGTATTCTGAATCAGAGTGAAATGAATACTTCATGGTAGGGCATTGTACACTACCAAAGATAATTCTTGGAAAGAAACTATCCTCGATATCGTGGTTTCCCTTGCTGGCAACTACGTACTTGCAGCAAACCGCGTTTATTGGCGTAAGGCCGGCTACAAAAGCTTGTGGGTGTATTTAAAGGCCGTTAATAAAATAATTCAAACAAGCAGTGCTTTTTTTAAAAACACCAGACGTTGTCAATCAACACGGACGGAAAGATCCTTGTTCAGTTTGACGTTTATGACTTGGCGTTACGCGGCCAACGCACGTGACGATGACAAATCGCGCCCTGAAAAAAAGGAACATTTTACTTTATGAACGTATTTTACTTATGCTGTCTAATGCTCGATCCCCGGGGCCGATATAGTTGCAAATGCCCCACTCTCAAAATTGACCGATGCATTATCATAGCACACCGCGCGCTAAAAGATCCCTCTTTAATTTTCGTTGTGCATGCGCAGTAAAAAACATACAGGTAAACCAAGCAAATGCATGGCACTACCTCCGGGGCACTAACTCGCATGCTCACGTCTTATTACCCGCGGAGTGGTAACCATTTACAATGTACCATCAGCATCACAAAAGATCATAGGAATCAGAATCTGGTGACTCCATGGGCGAGCTAAAAGCTGCCCAGCCATCTCAGGTGCATTAAGGCCTGGGTCTCAAAATGGCCGCCGGCAAAGCAATAGGAGGTAGTCTCTCTCTTTCTCGTTGCAATCGTTTTTCTTAAAACTTTGACAAACATGATGTTATTACGACCTTAACAATTACACATGACAGTTTCCATGGAAACATGGAATGTGACCTTTGAACACTAATTTAAAAATATATATTTACAAGCCACCTGGACCGGGTTGTTCAAAGCCCGATTAGTGTTAATCCTGGATTAACTCTGCACAGAACCTATTGGTTGTCATGGAAATTATCCCTGGATTAGCACTAATCGGGCTTTGAAAAACCCGGCCAGCATTTTAAAGTGTTTTCATATGCCGGGGATATTTATGTATGTGAATCAGAGCAGGTAATGGGCTCCTGATCAGAGATAGTCCATAGTTTATAAATCCAAAACGGAGGACACTAGAGAAAAATATTATGGGTGGCGAACGGTGTCAAGAACTGAACGGAAGGGCTCGTAAAAAGTCGGTAAAGTCTCGAAATCTCGCATTTTATAGGTTGGGTCTCGGAGTCTCTATTTTTCTTTACTTTGCCCATCTCGAAGTCTTGGATTTTTTTTTGGAGAGGGTCTCAGAATCTCGTTTTTTTTTGGATAGAGTCGCGCCTTTTTATTATATAGCTTTTATTGGAGTTACGGTTTTTTGGTGGCCTCTGTATGTGTTTTATAAGGTACGCGAACGACAGCTAATTGAATGGTGAATTCCTCACCTGGCGTGATGAAAGGTACTGGGTGTTTCGTCATAATAATAATAATAATAATATTTTGACAGGAAAGCTCGATCCATTCACAATTTGTGATTTTCAGGGAGGTCCTGTATTAAAAATATATATTTCACTAACATATAGAAAACAGAAAAGATAAATGGTTGAAATAAAATAGAAATAGTACAAGGATTATTATGAAATTAAGTTATGTGCCAGTAAGATTTAGAAATTGATAATGTAGTTGATTGCATAACTTCAGAGTCTAAAGAGTTCCAGTCTAACAGTGCATGGTAGGTAAACTTCTGTTGTCCCCAATTCTTACGTGCGAATGGCAATTGTAGATTGTGCTGACGGCGTGTATTATATGTATGAAAGTCGTGATTCTTCTTTAATTAAAAGTTGAAGTCCACCATGCTATTTAAGCATTTGAAGACAGTAATACAGCGATGATAGCGCCGTCGAAGGTACAGTGGTTTCCAGCCAGTTTAATAGTTCGAGTGCTTGAGATGCAGAAGAGCTTGAGGGAAAGTCGAGCATAAGTCGAGCAGCATTATTCTAAAGAACTTGAAGGTGGTCTATGAGGACTCGGTAGTATTATTAGGACGGTATTATTATTATCTCCCCAGACGATATCGACATAAGCCGCGCATGCAAGGGCAACAAATGCTTTACGCGGCGGGTGATACCAAGACGTTGATTGCCTTTCTTACTGACTCTATCCACGTGGTCTGACCAACTTATGTTCTGACTGACTGTCACTCCTAAATATTTAAAAGAGTCAGTTCGGTCAAGAGCAGAGCCATTTATGGTGAGTGAAACCTCTCTGAAATCCTTGAACTTGCGTGCTCTGCCATAGCTTGCATTTAGATGTATTCAGGTGTCAAGAGATTGCTGTTAAATCATTGACACATGGAAGGTCAGCGTGATTTGAAATCCGAGCCCGAGACTTTGAGATTTCAAAATCCGATCCCGAGCTCGTCCGTGATCGAAGCGACGCCAACAATTACAGGCCGATTACAATCCTCCCGACAGTTAGTAACATCCTTGAGAAGGCAGTCCATTCACAAGTATATAATTACCTTATGGAGGAAAAGATCCTTACACCCAGGCAGTTTGGCTTTAGACCTAAGCTCTCAACAGAGATCGCTCTTACTCATTTTACCGATACGTACTATCCTTGGGAATATGGGCAGTCGTCTAGTAACCGGTGCTGTTTCCCTGGACTTGTCAAAAGCATTTGACACTGTTGACCATACTATTCCCTTCAACAAACTAGTAACGGCTGACTTTTCTGACACAAGTGTGGACTGGTTGAAGTCCTATCTATCTAACTGTATCTTCAAACGTATCTTCCTTTCCCAAGAAAGTTCCTGTCGGAGTTCCTTAAGGAAGCGTCTTAGGACCACTACTATTTCTAGTTACGTAAATAACTTACCCTCATGTGTTAATTGCTGCGAGGTGTCCCTCTACGCTGACGATAGAGTAATTTTAATTTACTGCTCTTCGACTAATAAAGTCTCGGGCTTGGATTTTGAAAACAGGAATACGACTGGTTACAACGCAGAGTAGTTTTTACAATATAATACTAATCACATACTCAACAAAATTTCTCGATTCTGATTGGCTGAGAGCAGTGCAATTTATCCCAAATTTCACTGTTTGGTTGTAATTGCATTCAAAATCAGGAACTTGATAATCTATAAATCGAAAACAAAAGCTCCAGAATGAAATTGAAGTTGTTTACAGTCATGTTTTGGTAAAGGGATTTTTTCGATTATTTTATGAAAATTTCCGAATGCGGTTACGGCAAAAACACATCTAATAATCATGTAAATTCATTTGACAGTACTAAACATTAACTGTTTCAGATGCTGTAGCATTTTTTCATAAACGGTGCTTTAATTGTTCCAAAACTTCCGAAGATCGTCAGAAGATTCAAGCACAGGCTAACCATCCTCCCATTTTGTGTAATTGTCACTTATGTTTTAATAATCCATCATTTCTTAGCAAATTGTGAAATAAAATACCGTTTGACTTGTTCTGCTGTGTATGTGTTGATTTAGCGCACGCTCATAATACAGCTCGGGTTTCCTGTGGCTCAGGTTTGTTTACATATAGCTCGGGCTTCCTGTGGCTCATCTCGCCAACTACATAAAAATTGTGACAAATACACAAAATGGGAGGATGGTTAGCCTGTGATTCAAGTAAATTTGAAGAGTACATATGGTATTCTCGTGCAATTCGAACTTGTGAGACGTGCAGTGGAATCTCGTCCCAGGCCTTCTCTCTCTCATGAGTAAGAGAGGATCTGGGAATGAGATTAGTTCGGCCAAAATGGCGGCTGGTGCGGAAGACGATGACCTTTTCGAGCCAGTTCTTTTTCTTGAGCAGAGGTAAAATGTGATACTTTTCGCTTTTTTCTTCGATTCGACAATTTTCTTTCAAGAGAATGTTTTTAAACAAGAACATTTCTCCGATTTCTTAGGTGTTACAACGATGGCCACGCAGAGGGTTGGAAAGTAGGGAGAGAGAAAGGGTTGCTGGAAGGACGAAAATTAGGAACCGAGAAAGGCAGGGAAATTGGATCCGAGGTAAGGGTAAAATTGTAGTATTTTGTTTAACCTGGGTACCAGAGCAGCCAGAGGCTCATTACCTCTCTCTACACTAATACTGAGTAATAGCGATGTTTCGTGTTGATAAACATTGCAATTGTTATGCTAATGTAACAATCAATTCGAAACATCAACAAAGCCCCCCCCCCCCACCCCCGGGCAACCCCCAGGCTTTTGAATTTTTGGGGTATGGATTGTTCAAATGCCCATTCCCCGGGCAAAAAATGTTGTTCAAATGCCCTACCGCATCGTCGTATTAGGCGATCAAATGCTCCTACCCCCGGGACATAGTATTAGTTGTGACACTGCATTTTGTTTTTAACAGACAGTTTAAATATTCGTAAGCAAGGTACATTTATATTTTAATACTTTCAAATTCAGCACAAAGCTTTTGGAGTCCCATTGTTTTTAAGCCATTTGCTTACAAAAGTAGAATTTTGACCTAAAGTGTCGTCTAAAATGACTTCCCCATTCCAATTCCACCATGATTTCAATTGAGGAAACCACGCAGCACATAACATGAAATCGCGACAACTTGTTCAAATTCCCCCACCCCACCCCTCCCTTCCGGTGTCAAATTCCCCACCCCAAGGATAGCTACCGATGTCAAATTCCCTACTCTCTGGGCACGAAAACGAGTCAAATGCCCGGGGGTTGCCCTAGGGGGGGATGTTGATGTTTCGAATTGATCGGTACATAATGTGCCAACCATGATTTGTAAAACCGGCTTTGTGTTAGGACCAATGGATCTCTGGTTGGCACATTAATGACAATAGATGACGACACACAAAACATCACTATTTCATATGACATAATTTTATGACTTAATCTTATGACTATAGTATGCAGGGCTCGAAATTAACAAAAAAAAGGAGGCATAATTTTACACCCAGCTTAAAATTTTTAGCCGTAATTCTCCAAAATTTAGGCGTAATGTAATGTAAACTATTTTCCCGCGCGAAACAAATTGTTTTGCATGACAAAAGCTGTTTTGCACATTGCCAAAACCTATAGATAGGAGCTGTCAAACTTTGACATTTTGGGGTTTAAAGTTCATACTTCACACGCCAAACGTTGCCGCGTAATTAGTAAACTATGCGTTTCAAACTTGAAACAACAGACAAAAAAGTTTACACTAAACGCTTGCTTGCAAATGGTAGTAATTTTTTCAAAAAAATCAGATAGTTTTAGAGATTTGGAAACAAGACTGATAATTTTTACCTTTGTAAGAGGATCTAGTGGAAAAAGTTAGGCGTAAAACGAAAAAATCTAGGCGTATTTACGTCCATATCTGGCGCAATTTCGAGCCCTGGTATGGTATGGTTACCAACGCGACATGCCAGGGTATTCGATTCTGTAGTTAAACAAGGACCCACACTAAAAAGACCCTCAGTGAGTCCCTTCTCTCCCTTTGGGATTCTAAATTTGAATAACAATTTCAGAACAGTCAAGCAAGTAATCAGTTTTCTCCTGTTAGAATACTAAATTACTGAAGCCAAAATTAAAATTAGCCAAGAAAACGTAAACAGCAGGAAGCTAGTTGCTCAGTCATAATGCACTTATCAGTGGCCATCCCAGGGGGGGGGGGGAACCCCGGGCAACACCCGGGCAACACCCAGACATTTGTAAAATGATGTCAAGCAACCCCCCATACCCAAGGGCAGGATTTTTTAACAAAAATCTACCAACAATCCCTACCCCCAGGGCACTTTAGAGTACTATTTGGTCATTCCTTCAGCAGTAGCTTCAATTACGTACTTTTACACATAAACATAAAAAACAAAAAATTGTGCAAAATTTAAGCAATTGAAAATAAACCAACCTTTTTACATATTCCAACTCAGACATTTTTTTTTCACGTAGGAGCACAATGTTCCATGTGCTCTGAAAGAAGAAACCGCTCACTAATTCCTTGCAAATTCCGCGGGTCAATACCTGCACGTATCCTTGAGGAAAGTGCAAAAAGCATCCAGTCCCCCAGTCCCAGGATAAAAACTGGCCACAAAAGTGAACAAATCCCCTGGGATGCCTGTGTATGTCCTCAGGGTCACCCCCTGGGATGGCCACTGATAAGTGAATAACAAGCCAGACCCTCTTAGTAACCACATTACCCCCAACTGATTGCAGACCTGGGATCTGCAATTACCAGGGGTTCCCAGTAAACTCTCTACATTCCTATCAATTAGACACAGTTCTATATCCCTGAAGCACTCAGGCAGACTTAGTTGCCAGGATTTCCTGCTGGATGAACCAACTGGGGATATATAACTAACTTGAAATAAATCTTATTGTGGAAAACTTGCCAGAATCGCTAGAAAAAATAAGTTCTATATCACTGAAGTGCTCAGGCAGACTAAGCTGCCAGGACTTCCTGTTAGATGAACCAACTGGGGATATAGAACTAACTTGAAGGGTTAAAACAATGTTTACCCTCCCCCTTACTCGCCCCTCCCCCTCTCCCCACTAATATTTAACCAGTCCCTTTGTCAGGGAAAATTAAACTTTTGAAGATATTGTTGTCAGGAAAGACAGGATAAACATGCATACTCCATTTAGTGTCTTTGGGTTCGACTTTGAATGCCAAAGTGCACTCACAAAATCTTGGGAGATTTTCCCCCTTTATTGCTTATTCTTCTCAGTGTAGTTGTAAATAGGAGACTGGGGTGAGTAAAATATTCAAGATGGCTGCCATATAGAGTAAGTAAGTAAGTAAGTAAAATCTTTATTTAGTCACGGTAGTTTTTCAGTCAAAGACTGGTTTACATAAAAGCTGTGCATAAAATATAACTTACATAGTGAATGAATAAAAATATAGTCTCGAGATATCTACAGTGCCTCAAAGAAACAGGGAGTTAGTTAGTTTCTTAAACGAATCCAACGATTTGCTGTCTCGTAAATTTTTAGGCAGTGAGTTCCAAACATAAACTCCTTTGTAACTGAACCACTTCTTTCCATAATTTGTTTTTGGGAGTGGGAACTGAAGTTTAGAGGAATCGCCCCATAAATTATAATTTGTCAGTGTTTTTGAAATTTTTTGAAGCAGATAAGCAGGTACTAGGTTGTTGTAAACTTTAAACATTTCAAATTGCCATTTGCATCTGATATATTTAAGTATTGGGTCAGGGAAAGTTTAATAATAAATATTATTGAATCAGGGAAAAGTCAGGGACTTTTGAAGTCAGATCTCTGTGGCAACCATGATTCAATTAAATGAGTGTGGTTTGTCATCTCTTTGCTTAGGTTGGTTTCTACGCTGGATTTGTGTCTACATGGCTTTTGTTAATATCCAGAAATGACAAAAAGAAAGTAAGGCAAGTACATTCTCTTCAAGTGTGACTGACTTTAGCAGGGATCCCTATTGTCTTTGTCATCCTCATCAGGAAGGCAAGTGTGCCAGATTTATACTTGCCCACTATCAACATTTTAGAATTTTGTTGAACAAATTGACTTTCATTTAAAATTGTCATACATCAGCAGGAGAAATTAAGTACATTTGTTGGCATGTTCGCAAACCAAGAGGAAGAAATTAAACATTTGCGTGCACCACAGCACATTGGAGAAAATTACCAGTGGTTGTTGTTATAGAGTGGTAAAGTGTGATGTCATGAATTTGCAAAATTCTGAATTTTAACTTTTGGTCCATCGATATTGAAAGAATGTTGCACACCAAAAATGAGGTGAATTGGTTAAAATGCGGCTGAGATATGAGCAGCTGAATACATAATTTTCTTTAACAAATCACTGTATTTTCAACTCTTAACATACAGTGATTTGTTAAAGAAAATTATGTATTCAGCTGCTCATACATGTATCTCAGTCGCATTTCAGTGCTCGACCTTAGCGGTAGTCCACTAGTCCTGGACTAGTAAGAAATGCTATAGGACTAGTAACTATTCTATAATTTGTAATAAAAAAAAAGTTTAATAAAAACAAAAACATGTTATCCTGTGATTGTTTCTTTGCAAACGTTCCGAAAACAATTGCGAAAAGGCCGAGAAGACTGAAGGCTGAGGCGAGGACTGGGCACTAGTCAGCCCCAGGAGCTCCTGTGAAGGCTGCTATTGCCACCATCTTTGTTTTGACTTGTTCACTCGTGTGCATATCATGAAAGGCTTAGAGATCAGCAAATATTGGCATGCCGGAGTCGAGACTACCAGGAATTTTCACTGGACTAGTAAATTTTCAGCTCTACTAGTCCCAGGACCAGTGATTAAAAAAGTTAAGGTCGAGCACTGCATTTTAACCAATTTGCCTTATTTTTGGTGTGTAAAGTTATTTCACGAAGGTCAAAGCAAAAAATTATGTTTTGTGATATCATCACTTTACCACTCTATTTAATAATATTATTATATATATTATTGTGAAATCTTGATGGATCTCAAAATGGAAATCAGTATTTTGTAGGCCTCTTTTCTGTCTCAAGTCTGACACAGTTAATTCTGTAATGTTTAATAAACTCGCAGTGGTGTTTTATCAGATTTACAAACACAAGGGTGCAACCCAAGTTTTTGTTGATCTGATAAAACACATCTGCAAGTTTATTGAATGGCTTCAAAAATGTTGATGTGTAGGGTCATGTAATTCAGTTATTTTGGCAATACAATTAACCTATTTTGGTGGAGAAAATCGAAGTTAAAGCTTACGTAGATGAGGACCATGATTTTTATCTACATGTATATCACATCTAGAAACACTCATTAAACATTCATTTCTTTTGTTTTTGCTTCATGAATTATTAATAAGTTTTCGAAATTAATATCAAATACTACTTAATAATTCATGAGGTAAGTAGCCAACCAGAGGTCTCAATTTGTACCACGTGCAACACTTTGAAACCCTGTCAAAGTACTCTCTACGGTACTATCCTGTTTTTTTGCACACTGCCCCAACACTGTGCATGTCCGTGATGCCAACTATAGTGCCAAACTATAATGTTTTCATCAAATTTCCTGTTAGGTTGTAAACATGTACTCCCACGTCAAGAACAAGCACATAATTGTTAACATTCCATCTTTTCTTTAACAATGGATGTTTGATTACTTAAGTCAAACAAAGCAACAATATGTAAATACGCAAGTACAACCTACAAGCCTGAAACATCGAAACTCTAAATGCATGAAGATTTAAAACCGTTTTGTTGTTTATCCCACAACCACCAAACAAGGATGAATTTATTAAGTAGTGTTTGATGTCATTTCAATGCCTCCAATTCAGACTGGACGGGGTTTCAAAGTCCTCGCAATTAGTTCCAGTCCGAGGCTGTGCCTTGGACTGGAACTAATTGCGCAGACTTTGAAATCCCATCCAGTCTTCATTGTTGGCCTTGAAACATTACTTACCAGACCACTGTGATTGATCAATTCAATTTTGTTATTGTAGAATCATCAAATCTTTGGAAGGCTTAAAAAGTCTGATTGATGGACTACCTATTGCTGATGTCACAAATGAAAAGCTCTTTAAAGATTTGGAAAGAATCAGAGCTAAGTTCAAACAGGTATCTGACAGTGATTTTGTTACAAATTGCGTGACTTTTACTTTTACTTTTAGACTTTAGCTTTATGTGCACATTTCTTAAAGTTACAAATGACTTTTTTTAAGATGACTATATACCCGGTATGTAAAAAAGAAAAGAAATTACAAGTACATATAACTTTAGAGGAAGAAAATGAGATTGTGCACAGTGGTTAAAGTAGCTAGCACAGAGCTTTTGAGTTAACCACTGTATGATGTGATGAGTCGATCATTAGGAGAAAATATGAGACACAGACCAAAAGGAATGAATCTGAACTAGAATCAAATCAAAGTTTGTCAGAATTTTAATACTAAATTATTGTTAGTGTCTGTTATATAGCATCATTAGCTATACATGGTCCGTGTTAGTTTGGCAGATCTTACTATAGCTTTGCAATCAAAGGTGACAGTGTTGACACTGAAGTACTGGACATAACAATTTTGATGCGGGTGTTTATTTAGCCTAGCTAGCCATGTTAAATTTGAGTGCAAGGTTGCAAATAATACATAGTGGCTTTATAAAAACTCCAATAAATTGTGGCTTTTGTAATGCTTAAAATAATTGATAAGGAATAAAATCACCGAGGTATGAAACGATTGGTGATGAATGTTATTAGCCAAACCTGTTTGTAATACTATTTTCCACCTTCAATTAATTGTGAATCTTTCTAAACCTGCATTTTGGAGATTGTTTGCCCTCCGGTAAAACCTTTCACAAGCTCAATTCATTCATTATTGAAGTGATATTATCCGCATGTGACTGTTTCCTGCAAAATGCCTATCACTTGCAGGTCTTTTCAGTAGGGATGAGAGGAAATATTGTAAGGAATTTCATTGCAATTTAACAGGTGTTTCATTTTTAGGTTTGTTCTTTGCTTGGAGTCACCACAGAATACAGTTCCCAGGGCAGTACAGACTTGTCTTTTTGACTGTATGACTATGGGATGCATATAAATGAGTGTCACTGAAATTGTAAATAATATATGGGCAGAAAAGATGTCCAGTGCCCCTTATTGTACAAAAGGGTAAGTGCTTAAATATTGGTACCCTAGCTGGGTGCCAGATGCTTGAATAAACAAAGAGGAGAGAGAGAGGAGAGGAGAGAAAAGAAAAAGAAGAGCGTAGTAGCCTCTGGTGTTATCCATTGAGAATCTCACTTCCATATGTGCTGAGTTTCAAATCGAGAAAACATGTCAAACCTGGTTTTGCTGGGCCATTGGTAAGGCAAGGAAAATTACAGTTACGATGTACATCCAGCACTCGCAGTTGCACCTGGTAATGAGTACCGTAGATTATCCAATCAGGGATAAGGTTCAAATTCTGACCCTAATGTTCGCATGGAAGTGCTATGCTCAACAGATAACACCAGAGACTCTTATTTTTCTTCTCTTTCCTCTCCATTTCTCACCTCTTAATTCTTTGAGCCTCTGGAACCCAAGGTAACATATTGGTAGCCACATTCTTAATAGACCAGTTTACGGTTCATGTGGAGTTGTACAAATCTTTTGTTCTTTTGGCGGGCGGGCAGATGTTAGACAATGGTGGCCCGCCAGTTGAAACAAAAGACTTGAACAACTGTGCATGAACCGTAAACTGGTCTATATGTAGACAAGTGTATATTTCAAGCAAATTAACAATAATTGTTTATCAAATGTCGGAGAAACTTTTCAAGTAATTTTGTGTAATATTGTATATAATATAAGGAGCTGTTAGAAGACATTTATACAGTGAGACAGAATTACCAACTCAGGTGGAACTGAAGGTTTTTCAACCCCATCTCGCTGTATTTAAAAACTCACTTCTAAATCAAGCTCCGAGTGTTTTACATGGCTTCTCGGACTCCACTTTAGTGATAAAATTAACGATCTAAAAGTCTTGAAATGCGAGCTGTATTTGCAAACGATTTCTAAATGCTCTTCATGGTCAATATTTCAATTGTATTCACCAGATGAATTATTAATGAGTTTGAGAACGTTTATTTCCAAACTGCTCTTGGTTTTCCTAACTGTTTCACAATAATGTCAATTTGGCTCGATATGAAATGTGGTTGTGGTTATATAGAATACAATTTTATAATGCATTAAAGCATTTCATCGTACTTTGATGTAATACAATTAATGCTATTCACTTTGGAACCAAACAGACTCCTCTTCAATCATATCCTCATCCCTCTATTTCATTATGTAAATCACTGAATACCCTTTACACTAATACAAATCTTCTAATTTCAGGTACAGTTATGCTTATCATCAAACGCCACTCACCACTGAAGCCCTTGGATGTGAAGACATGGAAAGAAGCTGTAAATAGTGTTAGCTAATCCTGATGGATCTATTTATTCTTTTCTTGACACAGGACATCTTTGTATGATTTGAGTACCGGTAACTAATTATTAATTCGTAGACGACTCGAAACACAACTTAATTAGTGCAGAATGCAGAGGTAACAGAATCACTGGATTTCACAACAATATCATTCTGATCAATTGCAGAGAGCACCAGATAATGCTTTGTTTTCATAATAAACCAACATTCAAACTCTTAAATTGTTGTTTTGATATAGTTAAACTTTGCTTCAGTTGTAAAACCATTTGCAAGTTTCATAAACCTAATTTGCATTCCTCCACCCTCAATTCTCACACGAGTATCCCTCTCAGGCCCAGTTACCTCTTTACCTTCCACAGACACACTCTTAAGACTTGTTACCTTTAGAAGTGAAGTCAATGTAATAATAATTTCCTCTTCATTACTCTTACGACAGAACTGATAATCTGATTTAACATCATTTGAGTTTTTCCGAGGAAAATCTGCATACATTTGCGTGGCTCCATCTTTGAACATGTCATCCCCTAACCCACCCCTATTAAGATCGTAGCCCATTTCCTTATTGCTATCGTCAGTAGTTTCCCTGCCTTTTTCGGCTAGCAAAGATGTTTCACCACCCTTCCCTTCCTTGGGGTAATCATTGTCCCCACCCCTGCCGTTATTCTGTACAGTGACATCCCCTCTCCCCTCCTCCTCATCATCTTCATCCTCACTATCTCGCAAGTCATAACTCATCCTACCAACCACTCCTTCCGTTACTTTCATACATGTCTCTGTCCATTTCTTATCCTCGTCCTTCACAAGTTTAAATCTGGGATTACTTAAAGCAATATAAAGGATTCCTCCTGTTTGCTCTGTCATGGCTGTGCATGGGAGTGACGCTTGGGAAATGGGCCCATCGTAAACATCCCTGTCTCCTTGGAAGAACACATACCCAAAGCTCGTACTGCCAGTGTGCGGAAGATCTGTGAACTCCACCACATGAGAAACACTGTCCTGTTGTTTCACCGAGTATTGTAACAGCATGCTTGGGTCGGCACCAGAAACTAGAATGGCATACTCGTAAGATGCACCAGAATGGCTCTTGTGTTCTAACCAAGCTGTTGCATAACGACCAACGCTGTCTTCTAAACCACTGAAAGTTTTAGACTTCTGGTCTTCAATTTTGACATGAAGACCCTGTGCTCCTGGTTTGGGAATGTGGAACTTGTTACCATTAGTGTCGGTCAACTCTAGGGATGATTTAGATATTCCGGAACTTCCCGTTGTCCAGTTCATACGTTCAGGCATTAAGACATTGAGGTTATGTGGCTTTCCGTCAATCGTGATAAATGAGTTTTTACCAGGGGCAACTAGCTTGTCCTGGAATAGGGTCGTTTGTGCGTAATAATTCATTGAGATATTTCCAAGCACAATGTCACTCCCCATGGCTATCACCAGTTCCTCCATGAAAAAGAACGACTTCTTAAACGAGAAAGTCATTAACTTCATTACCGTTGTTTTCGTAATCTTGTAATCCGGCTTTTTGAATGCCATTCCAAATATTCCATTCTGCGGGGATTTACCGGCCGTGCCTTGGATGCTGGCCCCACCAGCGAAACCAATGGGATTGTAATACCTTGCTTTGTCTGTTCTCATGTTTTTCAGTTCCAAGTTCACTGAGGTCGATCCGGGGATCCGACTCCAATCCCATCCGTTTCCAACATCGTAGGCTTTCAAGGAGTCTTCACTGTTTGAAATCTGAAGGGATCCGTAACTGAGGAAAACGCCGTAAACGTTTTCTTTCCGTGAGGTCTCGAAGTCCCAGACATAGTTGTTGAATCCCTTTGCAGCGAATATCCAGTCGTTGCGACGGTGAATGGAAAGTGAGGCAAAGTTCTTGCTCCAATGTCCAGTAGGGGAAGCCTCTTTTTGCACTCCAGCTGCTAGTGCGAGGTTCTTGACTCGTTGAATGACATCTAATGACCCGATGGAGTTCAAGTAGTAGATAGCTGTCAGAATCTGTCCTTGAGATAAATACTCGTTTACAAACTCGTTATCTTTGTCATAAAGTCGTAAGAACATTTCTGCTCCTTTCACAGTGGGTTTGCTGTCCCTTAACCACTTTCCAGCGCCATACGCAGAGTTGAACTGTCTTCCTGGATGCACATAACTAATATAAGCATAAGCAGGCAAATGGTAGGCAATGATTGACCTTGTGTAGTTTGGAAATCGACCGCAAATGCTGGTAGGGGTGGAATATTTAACTGATACGGTCCTTAATACTTCAAGACCTTTACGTAAATTGTCCTTAGCCTCTGAGTTTAATTCAAAGTATGTTCCATCAAGAAGATATTGTAACAATGCGGCACTGTGGTAGGCGATAGGTGTATAGGCTGGTCCGTAGAAGGTCTTGTGGTGAAAACCGGTATAATCAGGTTTGATGATACCACCAAGACCTTTGTTGATCTTCAGCGCATGCTCGGCCCAGCTCTTCAGGTACCTCGTGTCGCGAATTTTTACTGCAGGCCTTGAGGATGGCATCATTAAAATTGTCATGAGACGATACAGCAAGATCGTCCTCATCCGATCAGCTGTGGTCCCATCGTAGACATAATCAGGATCTTCTTGGTAAATCTCGTTGAAGTCATTATACCATTTCATCGTCCTCAATAATTTCTCCAACTTTTGGGAGTTTTCGGAACTTCTTAGGTGACCTCTTATAAGAAATAACGCATTCATAAAACCAGCCCCGTTCTTGTTCATCTCGTGATCCAAAGACCCTACCCCACTCCCCTCAGTCCATCCTTGCTCTTCTATGTAATCCAACAGCTTTAATATTCTTTCCAAGCGGTGTTTATTCAGTTCTTTAATTGCGGGAACGATCTGGTTTCCTCTGTTTGAACAATCCAATGAATCGGGTAAATCATCTTCCAGATATTCTTTCAAGAACCTGCTTATTCCAGCGATCTTTATGAGTCCCAGCTCTCTTAGCTTAATATTACTGGAGCGCAGCTTGAAGCATTCATGAGCTGCAGTTTCTTGTACCTCGATAGGTCTGCTTCTCATGTGGTGCTCCAGTGCAAGAGGTAGGAGTATCTCCCTCATTATAACAGTGAACTTTAGTTTAGCGGCAGGACCTTTTGTGATATTTGGACCTCCATATTCTGAGACTTTAACAAAGAGAGGTGGGCCAACGATTTTTGATTCATCCGCGTTGAATGTCAAGTTCTCGTACAACACCTGCGCAATGTCTACATAGTCAAACAGTGACTTCCATCGTTTCTTTCTAAACTCGTCGACCTCATCATTGACCACATCATAAGAGCTTCTTTTCTCGTTTGCATACCAGTTGTGGAATCGTCTCTCTATCTCGTCGATTTCCTGAATCAGCTCATCTTCGTTGTCGTGGTGATGTGCTGGCGGGGGTGTAACCTGAGACCAGTGCCATGATCTCTGCCAAGTTTGTGCCTCGTCATAGAAATCCTTGCCTGTGATTGGTGGAACTACCAAGTCACGTGTTTGTCGGGATTGCTTTGGTCTGAATCTTAGTAGATCGATGTAGAGATGGTTATCTTGCGGACTCAGCAGTGGTTGCTCAATGGTAAATTCCACGCTATCGAGACCTGATAATCCTGTTAGTCCCATCTCAAGGTACCTTATCCAAACCGCTCGCCAACCATGAAAATTGAGATACACGGTTGCTGGAGTTGGGTCTGGCAGGGGCGCCAATGTCGGAGCTGGTGGTGGCTGCTGCTCATGCCATAGCCATCTAGATACGCGCTTGGATAATATATTATTCAAGCGCGTATCTCCTTCCATCCCACTTCTGCCACCATTTATTGAATCATCGTTAAAGCTTATTTTCATAACGGCATCAGTTAGATTAGGCTTTCTGTACATCCAGAACAAGATGGCTCCTCTCAAAAGCTCGTTTCCTGTTATTCTTTTCAAGTTAAGCTTCAATTTGATCGGCCCTGTGTTCTTCCCATTCCATGACCAAAGAAGGGAAGTGATGCCACTTTTTGATACATCGGTTGAGAGCTTGTGGGTGGAACCGCTTTCGCTGGTGAATTCATCTTTCTCGGTCGGATTCTCGAAGTCATACACTACGGATGGAATAGATGAAAACTTCGGTCATAGAAGAACACTTTCTCCTTCGATTCCGATAGTTCTATTCATTTGCGTATTCGATTGGCTAATTCTCAGTTGATACCTCGTAGTCAACATACTACCAATAGAATAAGTCTGAAGGTTAGGGCTAGATTCCATCCGCCAGAAGGACGCAATCCCAAAATGCACTGCACTAAAATACTTCATTGAGAGCAGAAACTGGTGTCTAATGAAGTAACGCCTGCTAATCAAACAGCATGCAGTATAAAAGTTCTAAAAAAGCGGTTGTTGACAGCAAATCCCTCGTGGCGTAAGGGATAGTGACCGGGTTAGGGTTTCGGTTAATAGATGGGTTAGGGTTTCGGTTCGAGTCTTCAGTCGTGGAGCCGATCAGTATTTTTTATATAGTTGAGGGAAGCGTACTTGTTCGCCTAAATTTCTAAGTGCGGCTTTAGTTTGTGCCCTAGAAATATAACTTGGGCACGGCACTCCTAACGTAACTGGGCACGGCACTCAAAACAGACGAGGCTACCTTTTCACAAGGACGGGCTTAAACCCCATACCCCAAGCGGAAGGGCGATAAGATGCAATTTTTTTTCTCAATAGGAAATTTATTTTACTACAACTACCAGAACCTTTTCAAATTCTCTTTCTCATTCAAATTTATCAACTCCTTTGAGAATTCCAAGACAATGGTCCCGGGGGGGGGGGGGGGGGGGGTACTTACATGAAAAATGGGTATGTATGTGAGGCCAAGAGACTCAAACCCTGACCCTGTTTGACCCAATCCGAGCTCCAAAACCCTGATTGCCCCCTTTTTGGAAAACAAAAACCTTATTGCCCCCAAAACACGGTCGGATATATATCCCGGCCGGTATACCGCGTACCGGGATTGCATGCAAAATACGGAACATTTCAAGTCGGGACGTGGTATTGGGTAAACAAATCAGCAGATGGAGTACATAGATAAGTACTGAAGTACGAATTAGCGGCGTCACAATGTAAGGGACCTCACTGCTTGCATGTGGACAGGCGATCAAAATGCGGCAACAGAATGTATTTTTTTCGACATAGTAGCTAAAAAAAAATGAACCCTAACTACCTAAAAAATACTGAATCCCGACCCTGACTGCACCCAAATTATACTCCAATCCTGACCCTGATCTGCCCAAATCAGGTCAAAACCCTGACCCTACCTGCCCAAACTGAGCTCAAAACCCTGACCCACCCGGGCGGCACATACATAATACGTCACAAACAGGAGTCCCCCCCCCCCCCCCCCCCGGGCAATGGTCCAAATTAGAGGCACAAAGAATCCGCGCAAAGAGTTGTGGTAGCTGTAGTATGTGACGCCATCATGCAAACGTCCTATTGGTCATTAGGAGAAAGCATTGTTTGCCTTAGCTGGTACATTGTTGCATAAAATTACTGTTCACATGGCTTCTCGTCGTTTTCTCTCGGTCCTTTTAACCAACGTATTAGAGAGTTTAAGCAACGGGACGGCAACGTCGACGGCACAAAACAAAAGACTAATTACCAAGAACAATAACTGCACGTGAAAATGCGCGCAGTGACATATTTTGCCGTCTTTATTAAGATCACCACGCGAAAAACCCCAATTTTACGTTGAGCAGAGAAGGTCAACGTAAAAAGTTAAAACGTTCTTATTTTCGTTCGGCGTGAACGAAACTTTTTGTGCATCCAATTTTTGAAAAATCTGGATGTGAAAAGCAACGCAAGACAAATGAAAGAAATAACTGAAACAAGCGATTTGACGAGAAAGCACTTTTTTACGTTCCGTCGTCGTCGACGTTGCCGCCCTCGGTGCTTAAACTCCCTATTGTAGTGGGTAGGACAGCAGACTATAATCTTAAGAGTATATTTGTAAAAGCGGTCTATCCACTCATACCGTTTTTGCTCGTCTCCTTTACTTCTCCTTACGTAAAGACTAAGTTGTTCTAAGTACTAGGTAAAGTGTAAGGGAATAAGTCGAGGGGGATGTTTTTGTAAATGCACAATGGTAAAAAGCAACATGTGAGTCGAGTGCTGTATGACCAAACAACGCATCCTCGCTCTACAATTACCAATAATCAGTAAATGGCAAACACGCTTGAAATACCGATTATTTGTAATTCTACGACAAATCCTAACCCGAACCATAAACCGAACCCTAACCATCGGACGAGTTCACGGGTAAACGACGGGTTCTCACTCACCGAGAGCTAGGGTTCATAGGTAAACAAGAAGAGAAGGTAAACGAGAGAAAAAATATTTTTCAGCGCTCCTACTCGGGCTCGAGGAGTAAAAAGCTGGCAAACATCGGCTTTAAGCTGCCATAATAATCAGCCTATAACAAATACAATATTATTATTATATTAGCATGCAAGGGGAGTATATTTCCCCCCGCAAATAACAAAGTAACTGAGGTGTGGTGTGAAAATACGAGATATTCCCCTGAAAGAGCAAAGAAAACCGAGCTATGTGAAAAATAAGACGTGATCATGAGCTCCTGGCGTGATTATAGACCTGCAAAAATAGGGCGATTTCGTTTAAATAGGATGTAGTGCCGTTCGTTAATTTTAATAGATACTGAGAAGTTTGGTTGTGATAATGTCAAAGGCCGGTATATACTTCATGGTAGTGTTTCGTTCCATATAGTCTCCCTGCATAATCATTTCCTCTACTGTTTTACAGTAGTATGCAGGGAGACTATATGGAATGAAACACTATACCATGAAGTATATACCCAAAGGGCCATATTCAAACGTCGAACTTTCACTTGATGTCATAGCCGCCATGTTGGTGCCGTTAAAGAATAGATTCCTCGTTAGCTTCTTTTGTTGGGGCACCAACATGGCCAAATGCCCTTTGTCATTTGAATCTCTGGGTATTGAGTGAAAACCAGCAATTGAGTCAAAAGATAATTAGGCGGCTTCTTTTGATCTAATTAGGTTAAGTCGGAACATGAAAAGTTCGACGTTTGAAAAGTTCGACATACGAATATTGAGATGTAGACTCGCCTCGTTTTCACTATTTTTTCTAGTTTTTCAAAGCTAATATGTGTATGCAGCAATTTAAGTTTGCCACGCTATTAAACGTGTTATTATTTCATAGTACGGCGTGTTCTAAGAAATAGTGATATTCATTTTACCGAATAAGATAAATGTGGACGGCTGACTAGCCCCGTTCTCGTGATAAAGGAAGCCATTTTTGGATAAGGGACATCATAAAATACTCTGAACTCACACTGTGCTCCGTATCCAGCGTTGATTAGAAAGGCCGCCCAAAACGCTAACACAGACCAACCCATTTTCAACTGGCCCAACAGCCGTAGCTCCTCCTGTATCTGTACGTATACCACAGGCTTTGTACCTTATTTAAAGTTCAACTCTCAGTGAATGTAAGTCTAGTTGCATGGTAAAACAGCTGTCGCTATAGTACTCGGCAAATACCGGCGCTGCACAAAGGGAATACTGTTTGCGGAGTAAAGCTGGAGAAACGAAACAGAATAAGTACTTAAGAAACATAGGGTTTTAAATATAGTAATACGAGTGGGACAGTTTGGCAGAACGAGAAATTCGGCACGAGGCCGAAGAGCGAGTATTTCAGTCTTCTGCTTATTTCGAGTTCTTCCAATCTTCCACAAGTGTTTCTATAACTCTGTGGGAACACGGAAAAAATGTTTTCTGTTTCCTTTATATAATCAACAAGTAAAAGCATGGAAAACGTTCGTTTTAAATGATCATCAAAACGTAAATTCTTACTAACTCAAGAGCGCACTCAACTTTCCGCTCTGTTTCTATATATGGAGTTATAGAAACACGGCTTTCAGCCAATGCGAGCGCGTAGGGATTGCAACCCGGTCATTTGTCAAGTGTGATTGTTAGTTTTTTTTTAGTTCTGCACGGTTTTATCCGAAACTTGAAATATTTACTTTTTTGAAAAATCTTTATGTGAATCGGTCGAAACTACGGTTTCATAATCCCGATACAGTTTCATTGGTCCCGAAATGATTCCACGCAATGTAGGGGATAGGGAAAGTGCGAGTTGAATTTGCGAGTTGAAATGTTACAGGATAGAAATGGCGGGAAAAAGATATGATCTGTCGCAGAATGGATCTGTCGTGTGGAAAGACCCAGACTCTGAAAATTTCGAAGGCTGAGGCAAGTCCAAGAGAATTTGGCTTTATAGGTCATGATTTCCTGATTTGTTTCTGATAGAAGATAAACGATAAAAAGCAAGCATTTTTTTTGGATGAGCTTTCGGAATGGCAGTATTCATGCAAAACCGAGATGAACAGAACCGATATAAACTGAGATGAACAGAGCCGAGAAGTTTAGAACTGAGCGAACTGGAGAACAGAAGAGAGTCTGAACCCCGGGGTCTGAACTGAACCCGGACTAGCGTATGGACCGCATAGAAATGAAACGAGAAAACTGAACTGAGTGCATGAATAGAAGAAATAGAACTAGAAAACGAACCCGATGTTGAAACTGTTGGACGCCCATACACAAAGAAATGGAGAAAACTGAACTGAGTATAAAATAATATATAGAACCGAAAACGAACAGAACCGTCTAAATGGGATATGGCTTATGGACATGAATCGAATATATAGAACTGAATAAACTACTTTTCGGATTGCAAAAACAATTTATCGAACTGGAAATGACATGAACAAACTAGGAGAACAAAGAAGTAAAGTATTGAACCGGAAAAATAATTATACCTTAATCGACTTTTAATTGAACATACCAGTGTCTATCTTACCCGCCGACGCAGATCAACACTCGTTTTTACAGGAGCTCTGCCCATTTCCCGATTTTTGCAGGGAGAGAGAACGTCTGCACGCAGGCTACTGCCCATACACGACTTTCATAATGGCCGCCTCCTAATTTGCATAATTTGGAATTAAGATAAATCTGTAGAGGGAAACCAATGCTACCACATGAAAGATCACATTAAAACTAGTAATAGTTTTGAGTTTTAGAGCAATGTGAAGAATTGCTGTTGAGCTACGAGCATTTCTAATGCAGAAAAATATTAAAGCGAGGCTAGAAAGGCCTCCGTCGTTTTTCTCATACAAATCTCTCTAATTTCAACTGGCTGTAACTTCATTGCTTTATAAGCTACAGCACTCAACTTTCACAAGTTCACTAATATTGACATGCTCTTTCACATGGCAATGTTCATATTTTCTATAAATGTGGATAAACAACCGAAACGGAAAATCACATATGCAAATTAGGAGGCGGCCATTATGAAAGTCGTGTATGGGCTTGCCATGTAGATATTACTTACCTCGTCAAACAATTTATCGAACTTATAAAACTGACCGGACCCCTGTGGAAACATCCGGAAAGGGTGACTTGTTGGATCTCGCTGGAAAAATCGATGAAAACAACGGGAAAGAACTTAAATGGTCAAGAAGAAAATAATTTAGCTGGCGAAACTGAAGGAACTGAACATTTATCGAAAGAAAGCAAAAACGGTACAAATATGACTGCTTGACATATTAGAATAACGAAAAGCCGGACCGCAGTGAAGAACGAAATTATCTTGAGCTGTGAATTTCGTTAGGAATGTTTAAACTGATATAAAGTAGGATTTATTGCCGGGCATCTTAGTTCTCGCACCGGTCTAGTATCCGGAGGGGCGATGTGAGAGTTGTATGGCTTATAAACCAAAGATTCGCCATAGAGATAATACGAAACATCTCTGGAAGAATCAGAGATAGAAAAAACTGTGTAAACTGAGTAATAGATTGAACTGAATTGTGATTGCAATCGAAATATTGTAAATTAGAAATAGAAAGGACTTAGCTCTGAATAAAAATAAAGCCTCCAGCGAGATTAAAAAAAAAAAGAAACGTTTAGTCGAAACTCGGAGTTCCTGTACATACGGAAAATCATTTTCCATCGCAGAAACTCAAATCTCATTTTTCTTACGTTTTCTTGCAACTCGCATTTTTCAACTCGCAACTCCCAGTTTTCAACTAGCATCATCCCCATTCTCCGTAATTTTAATAAAAAAATTTTCCACTGTCCCAAGTTCGCCTCCTCCCCGAAATTGCGCTGTCGCTTTGATTCCGAGGATTATTTTAGATCCTGTACAGAATTCCTGTCTAGCCAGTGAAATTTACACTTTTCATGTCCTTAATCGCGGTCTTTTGATAGCGAAAAGCCCCAGTTTTTAATGTTACAACCGCTTCTTAGCGCTGCGCCCCTCTGCGGCATATTTTAATAAATAAGTTTTTTTCTTCTTCCGGTATAGTCGTAGCCAAAGCAATAATGGAGGCTGCCTTCTTAGACTAACAATCCTTCGACTTAACAACGACACCTATGGTTGAGAAAGCTATCGGAAAGTCAAACAATCCGTGGGAAAAGTTCTGGTTTGACAAGGTAAGTAATATATACATGGCAAGCCCATGGGCATAGCTCCTGTACTGAAACGAGTGTTGATCTGCGTCGGCGGGGAAGATTAAAATAAACACTGGTGTGTTCAACTAAAAGTCGATCAAGGTATGCTAACGGCCGTGGGGAGCGAGTATCAGAGGGGCAGAGCTTGTCCTTTCTCTGCCCTGGAAAGTTACTAAATAAAAATAATAAAAATAAAAAGTAGCAGAAGAGCGAGTAGAGTCGCACGTACTCTGACGTACTTATTGTATAAACGAGCCCCTAAAATAGCCTCCTCCGCAGGCATCTCTAATTTTTGAGAAAATCAGATTATGGGCTCCCTGCGAGCAGTCCCTCCTTTTCCCTCCATTTATAGTGAGTTTGTAGGCGGAGCGAGCGAAGTGAAGAATATTGGATGCGTACGAGCGGAGCAAGCAGAAGAATGGGGCCCCTGCTCGCACGCATACAACTGTTCTTCACTTTGCTCGGTCCGCTCGCATCACTATCAATGGAGGGAAAACGAGGGACTGCTCGCAGTCTGAGAGAATATATGAATGTAGTAAGGAGCGGAAGAGTCTCGGAGATATTAGCATATCTTGCTTGAGGCTAGTCAGCTTCGTTCATCCGAGGATAAACAAAATATTGAACTTTTTTTTGCTTTAAAGTGTTTTTTTCGGCTCACTCAAAACACAGGAAGCCCAATTTACACCCATGATGCATTTCGAACTTCACAGCAGTGCCTGGTATATTCTGTCACTTCCTAGATCCTATGCCATTGCATTTGTTCAGGTCATTCTCCCGGCATAAAAACCATGGACAGCGAGGGATTTCGTATCATCCCTAATGTAGACTACACCAAGGTACATTTATATGTCTTTGTGGCGTTTTTTTAGGGTAAAAAGAGCTTGTAAATTCAGAGTTCTCTCATCAGACCAAAGCGAAGGTCGAGCCTAATATTAAAAGTCAAGACTTAAATATTTGCCATATTGGACGAGGATGAATCCTGGCCCTGAACCCTATATATACCAACTCACTATGCACTCCTTGGGTAGAGGAGGTCAGTGATTGGTTGATCTATCATGCAGACACGGTAGCATGGTGTTTGTTGCAAAGAGAGCTGATTACTAAAACAGCACATTTTCAGGCTAACCTGTTGTTGTTTCACTTAAACAATATGCATCAGGTATGTACATGTATCTATGGTACACTGATGTTTTATTAATCAGTTCTGTATCCAACAATAACTACAAAGTCTAATATCTGTCAATCAAAGTATGGACTGCATATGTAATTAGTTCTTTACTGGAGTATATGTTACAGGTCAAATTTATTTTCAGGTCAATTTTATTTTTACCTAGGTTATTTGTTTTAACCTACATGTACATGTTTTGCAATCTCGGATATTTTTTGGATTCACTTGGCATTTTTTCACTTAATCGTAGTTATTGTGCACACCAGTCATAATGGGCCAGACCCCTTGTCCAAACCGACCATCCACCCGAGCTTGCCAGAAAGTATTTTTTCACTTGTATTGTATGTCCAATGGGGTACTGGGTTTGTGTCACCAATTTTGTGCACTGTTTTTGTGAAATACCAAGCTATTATAAGGTTTTTTGGACTAGACCATGGGGGACTGGGTACTAGTAGTACCATCATACGTAGTAAATAAGTATGATGCTTCACATTTATCACTCAGTGGCACAGTGGTTAAGGCTCTGACCAACATATCCAATGGTTGCCGGTTCAAGTACCAGCAAGGACAGCGAATGTAAATTAATATGGTAATAATTAGTATAGTTGATTATATGGGTACAATGTAGCACTGTAAGGAGATAGGGAGAGGGGTACACCACGGCAAAAGATCAAGCACATGCACTGTTGATGAGCTGCATGCGTCTGATCTCCCCAGTTTCCTACCTAAACTAAAAGAAAACAATGACCCATTTCTAATTTTGAGTACGTACATGTACAGTATGTATACATGTACTCGGATCCGTATCTCCAATACAACGTGGACTCAAATTTTGTAAATTACATGTATTTCTACACTGTAAAACTCATTGCATATATTCGTTTTGCCAAAAAAAAAAGAAAACTACTTAAAAGATAAGCCAAGTTTTCTTAATTTGTAATTCACTGTGAGTTTACTAAGTTATAAAATCATTTACTAAAAAAGTTTAATACCTCGGAAACTTGTATTTGAACTCCTGAGCCTTGTTCTTTTGGCCAGAGGAGCATAACGTTTTGCTGTGGTGTGGGAAGAAAGTGTACTGAGGAAGGAAAGCAGAGGGAGAGGGTGAATTTTTATTTAGTACACAATAATAACCTAGGGCAAAACGAAATAACCTAGTTTGACAAAAATGATCTGAAAATAAATTTGACCTGTAACATATATTGTAACAGTGACATATACGTATACCAGTGACACCGCCTCACTGGTTAGCTCAGTTGGTAGAGCACGCCGGTCTAGAGGTCGGGGGTTCGAATCCCGGCCGCATCCTTGGGCAGGGACGTTTATAAGCCGTTGGCCTTGTCTCCTACTTAAAATCAGTATTTGAAGGGGACGTGAAAGAACCTGTTGTACTACTCGAAAAAGAGCAGGGAATTGTCACCCGGTACAGCGGCCTGGCCATTGCACTAACCACACTAAACATTGTAAACTGCGTGGCAGCTATTAGCGGCGTGAAGCAGTCCGAAATAATTCACTGACGGGATATGTCAGTCATATGTAAAGCGCCATGAAACTGTGGTTGATATGGCGCTATATAAATATGGCTATTATTATTATTATTATTATTATTGAGGCCATCACATAATAATAACAAGAAATACCATTTACAAAAGGAGAGGCCATGTTGCATCGATAGATAAAGATCTGAGCCGCTTCGGCAAGGATCTGTATCTCCAATACAACAAAGACTCAAATTTTGTAAATTACATGTACTTCTACAGTGTACTTCCAGAAATCTTCCCTTGGCTCACAGAGCAATTTAAATCACTAATACCCCTCATACCATGGTACAACTTATATTATAGCGTTTTGGACCAAGACACATTGATGGCTGAAACGCCGGCCATCCAGGGGGACCCACTTTAGGGCAACATTAAGCACATTAAGCAATTTTGGAATGCTTGTAATTGTTCCATTTCAGATTTGAAACCAGGCTGGTCCCCCCAAACAATGTCTGCATAGTTTAGATGGGGTAGCACCATTAAAATACACAATTCGAGTTTTCGTATATACAATGTACCTGGCAAATATAATTAAAGACTGAGATCAGTCAATGGCCTAATTTCTGTATCAAGTTATTTATGTGCAACTTCCAGTTCCCTTTTTTCATCCATTAATTATAACTACAAGATATATATGTGAAGGATTGAATACAAATTTACTGTATGTTTAAAGTTTACAAATTATAATTGTTGCCATTACATTGTTGTTATATATGCTCCCATTTCTATATACATTTCTATATACATTTATACAGTGTAGACATATTATAAAGTTGATTTTTTATTCTCTTTCTTGTTTCAGGTTGGACCTATTAATCACAAGAGAACATTAGCATTTCTTAATCACTTTATCACACACACCGTTAGGTTCCTGAACAGATTTTCATGCATTTGTGAGGAGGTATAGTTCAGTTCCTTCACAAGAGAAATGATCGTAATTAAACAATCTGGACAATGTATACTTTGCACCATATGTAATCTCCAAGTTAAAGTTTATTTTATTTATTTCAATCATTTTGCAGAAACTGTCAGATCTCTGTGGCAGAATACAGAGAATAGAAGTAATGATGAGTATACTGGAAGCAAAGGTGAGAGGAACGGTTGAAATACTACAATCTCTTCAGGGTTTTCAGTAAGAACCAGCAGCTGGTGAAATTCGCCATCTCTGGATATTTGTGCTGACTGCTTTACCCAGACAAAGTAAGAATCTCAGTCTACAGAAAGTTTCAGTTTCTTTTCCCCTTTTTTTCTAGTTGTCGTCCATTCCAGGTCTTGAGGATGTCACAGCTCCTACACCCAGTACACAGCCAACACCTCAACCAACACCACAAGCCACCCACACACCTATTATAACTGCACCTGAGGTATATCTAGACTGAGGTTATTACAGTACATGGGAAGTTGTGTAATATGGTTGGGTATTTTTATGAGTCAGTTTATAATAAAAGTTGTTTATACATTGTTTATTATACAAGTCATGTACATAACATTCAACAAATAAGGAAAACCTAGTATACATACACTTCACTAACAGCTCTGATAGAAGAGTGCAAGAAATTTTAAAGAAACTGTTGAGCATTGCATGCTGGTAAAACAATTTGTTCATCCTATTACTTCAACAGCCCTATTTTAAATGACTTGGGTGCTTAGGCCATCCCAATAAAAAAATTACCAACGACCTGTCTGTCGTGATGGTGGGTTGGTTAGTCCATAATTTTTTTTATGTTAGGGGGTTTGGAACCAAGTGAAGCCTGGTTACTAACTAAAGTCAGCTTGAAGACTAGCATTAACTTTCATGTATTACTCATACATATATGTTGTAGATCAATTTGACTCCTCAGGTCAAATTGACCCCGAGTCAATTTAACCTAGGTCAAATTGACCTTGAGTCAATTCAACCTAGGTCAAATTGACTCGGGTTTGGCTATCAAAAAAAAAAATTTCACCCACCCCTCCCCTACAAAATATTTTTTAGCAACCCACCCCTCCCCTCCTCTTCCTACATCCCCACTTCTCTTCCTACTACCACCCCCTACTTCTATCACTTTCTTAACCCCCTGACCACTTACATTCAGGTCACCCATCCATTTACTTACCTCACCCGATCGGGCTTAACTTGGCTGAATCACGAGGAATGCCTGGTAGATATTAATCCAGTGGATTATCGCACTGCGCCACGAAAGCGCTTGTTGATTTGAACACATCATTTATTCTCCATGTGAGTAATCATGGAACCCAGGCCCTCTCGTTATGCACGCATGCGTACTGCTAACAAAATCGGACTTGGAAACATCTTTCGAAAAACATGGACGATCGCAATATTAAACCCGGTCCAAACTGTAACACATATGAAGTTTGTGTTGACTGCGTTCTTTCATGAAAACTGTAGCAATGAGAAGTAAGAAAGCTAAATCCAGAAAAATACATTGTTTATAGATGATCAGGTGTACTTCATTATGGCTCCACTCGTACTTCTCTTCAAAACAAACTGTCTTTTGCAGTCTGAGTAATTCACTCAGATCACTGACAGATAAAGTAAAGGGAAAAGGAAGGGAATTTCGGTGTTTAGAGCTATAAATATATAGTCACTAATTTATTTAGGGTGTTTAGAACGATTAGTTACTAAATAATACAGACTGTAATCCTTCTTCTATTATGCTGAGATCTAATACAAATCCTAACCCTACATTTAAGAAGACCCTAACCATCAACAACGTGTGCTCACTAATGTAGGGTTCTTTAGGGCTATTAATCACTAAACAACACTGAAATATAATACTTCTTAAATGTTCCTTGTGAACTGACTCAAACCCTTACATTTAATAACCCTAATATCAATGAACATTTAATGTAAGTTCCCTTTTTAGAATCTTGAAAAAATTACCTGAAGAAAACAGTGATTATCAATTTGACCTAGGTTGAATTGACTCAAGGTCAATTTGACCTGAGGAGTCAAATTGACCTACAACATATACATGTAGACAATTACTTTTTCTGTACTATATAGCTGTGGATTGACAATTTGTACATGAGAAAAGGAAAAAAACTAAAACATAGAGAGCTCGGAAAAGAGGTGTACGTCCGTAGTTATGAAATAATGCATGTAAATAGTGGACCTACCTGATGCAAGCAAGGTTTGTTGTCTTCTCTTCGGGAAGCTGCCCAAAATGCTGGCAGCATGACTACAGCATTTTTAGTAGTGTTTTGTGTCTTTCTTGCATCTTTTTTAGCTACCAATTTCTCTCTCTCATACTTCATGAAGATGTAAATTGTTTTTCCATTTTAAACACTTTCTTTCGACAAAGAAGGTCAGGCAGCGGGCAAGAATTGATGCATTGTTACCCTCTGATGTCATAGCTTTAAAAAATGTTGCCCATGCTGGCAATAGTTTGTTTTGTTACTTGCCTTGTGACCATAAATCAACCCAGGAGGACGACATGTTATATCTGGAAAACTTATGCTATACAGGTATAACAATAATGGGAATGATGAGATGATCGATGAGAAGGACATATGCATGATCCTTTGAATGCATCAAAAGTTATATGAAAAATTATCCTTAAAAATGCATGATTTCTGTGTTAATGCTATCCCTTCTACAATGATTTCTGTGTTAATGCTATCCCTTCTACATGTAGTTAAGCTGCATATACAAAAGTTACATGCATGCATGTACATATGTAATAAGAAAATTAACCTTTTTTTCAGGCCAGTGGACCTCCCCAGCCACCACAACCTGAACCAGAACCAGGTAAGAGATATATGAAATGTTCGTAATATTACTAATATTAAACTAGCTTTTGTATCTGATTCAGTGAAAAGATCAGCCAGTTGAATGAATTATACATTGTATATATGAGTTATTTACTGGCTTAGGGTTGGTGCGCATAGAGATAAACTGTGGCCAAGGTCTTGAAGTGTACTGATCGAGGCCACAGACAGATGTCAGTACTTTCAAGACTGAGCGCACTGTCAGCTTTTCTCTATACAATTTATACAGACCAACCCTAAGCCAGTAAACAAAGTTTTTTTTCTCTAGTATTTTCTTTTGACTTGAGAGACAAAATTATTGAACAAACTCCAATGAATTGAGAATGCAGGAACGGGTGACCGTGGTCAGAGATACAAAAAAGCTGCCTGCTCTCAGAACCAATCAGATCACAGAAAATTGTAGGTTACTGCCCCTTTGTGTGCAAAAACATAAGCATTTTATTTCTCACTGTTTATTTTCCTTTTGTCTCATTTGCCATGCAGTACCAGTAGAGCCTGAGGTGGCAAGTAAGTACACATCTTGAAACTCCTTTATTTTATCAACTGAAGATGCATTGAACATTATTTTATATATATTTATAAAATGGATTCAATAGTATGCATGTTCTGATTGGCTGAAAGCTGTGTTTCTATTATTTAATAACTCCATAGAAACATAGAAAGTAGGAATTGTTAGTCTCACATTCATGTGAACATGCTTTTGTGTGGCAACATAACACAAGGCTTAAGTCTCCAGTGCAATACCTATTTAAATAGGATGACATTATTTTATACAATGGGCTATGGATTAGTAGCATTACCAGTATGTTAAATACTACTTTGATACTAAATGAAATGGGCCGCATCATGCAAAAAGGTCTCGGACAACATGAAATGGAAAAACAATGTATCTTTTGAAGTTCTATGTTTTGGATATCTGTGGTACCATTAGAATCTGCATCATGAGCACCAATCTGTTACTGGCATTATATTTTAGGACTCCATGTCAAGACTAAAACGAAACCTTCAATCTGTTATTAGTCCAACACTATCATACAAGTTATTTAACTGAAATGTCTTCCGGGCCCTTTCTGCGTGACGTCGTCCAAATAATAATGTACTATTAATAATAATTATTATTTTCAGCAATGACAGTAGCACAGGACCCAAGATATGCCAAATACTTTCAAATGATTAAAGTGGTGAGTATACAGTCATTGTGTCCTAAGTTCAGTAGATTTTGTTTTTAATTTATTACATCCAAAACAGGGTTCACACGATTGGGATGGCAGGCTGTGCATCTTAAATTGTTTGATGTTGTTATAATTATTTGTATATGGTTGCCTTTAATTTTGAGGTCATGATTTTTTAGTTTTAATAATAATAAAATAATAAAAAACTTTATTTAAATGTCTAAGTTATTTAGCTTTGACAAGCTAATTGGGGACACTATGCTATCTAACATAATCTAACATATCTAATGTACTAACCCGGCCAATTAGCTAAAAATATCAAAGTGTATAGTAAAAGGATTAAAAATAGATATGAATAAAATATAATCTATATACTTAATTATAAATGCAGACTAAATATATATATATTGTGTAACATACATAGGTATTCCTAAAACAGTCCAGGTATTGATTCAATATGCTCTGCAAAGGTCACAGCAGTTACAGTTATTATCCAACATGCTTTTGATATCTAGCTTACGTATGTTAGCAACTCATGAAATCATGAAAAAGTCATGGAACTTCGTTTAAACTATTCTGTGTGAACCCTGAAAAAGTGCACCACAGCAGTTTCTCTTCCTTACCATCACCAGTAATATATTACATGTATATACATGTACATGTATCTAATGAAGCAAATGTATACTGTAAAATCCTGGTTATAAGCCCTGGGCTTATAAGCAGAGGTGGCCTATAATGTCAAAGGGTTTTGAAAGTACCTACAGTACATGTATAACACCATTTTTTTATCGTCAATATCGATTCTACATCAATTTACCTTATTATAGGAAATTAACAATGCACTTTATTAACGCGATTTTACAAAATTCGCGTTAATTTAATGTATCTTAATTAATGTCGATGTAAATTTAATGCACGCTATTTTACAACATTGTTATTTTAAAGCACCTTTATTTCATTTCAAAACCTTATTAGTTCATGACTCCTCTATTGGCTCTTCAGAGTCACTATTGCGGTTTGGTTTCCGTCAATCAAACGAGTGAGCAGCTCTTGGTGATTTCACCGTGAGGCTTTGAAAGATCTTTTGAATTGATAGGGTCTAGTTAGGCTTCAAACCCAAATTTTCGGCTTTAAAAAAAACTTAGAAACATCCGTGCACTTGTCTTGGAAGGTTTTATTGACGGAAGCCAAAACGCAGTTTGGCGTTCAGAAATGTAAAGTGCGAGTTTGCAGAATTATGAAAATCGCAGTAAATAAAGCAAGATGCTTATCGAAAAATTCGCGTTAATTTAATGCATGTAAACCTAACTTTTGAAAAATTCGCGTTAATTTAGTGTAACGTAAATTTTCTTCGCGTTGTCAACGTGCATTGTTAATTTCCTATAATAAGGTATGTAAATTGGTGAACAGTAACACATTTCTTGATTTAAGTGTTGCATCTATGAGTTAGAGGTTTCTATTTCCAATATGCTGATTATGTGAGGCCAACAAAAGGTCATTTCTTTCTCCTTGCGAATGAAACTATTTCTAATTAATGTATACAAAATACATGTATGTGGTAAAATAACTGATACATGTACATGTATAAGGTCCAAATATAACATGGATGCATAGGAAAAAGTTAGTTATCTCTACCAGCAAGTAACTAATCGTATGATAAATGAAGCCTCTTGTGACAATCGCATAATTAGCATGTTGGAATGTGTTAACATAAAACTACAGAACTTTAATGCTTTTTGACACTAATCTCTTCTGACACTATCTACATTGCTGTCCCCCCAAACCATACTGAGCTCTCTTATTTGTGTGATTTTTGAAAGCTTACTGCTGCCTCGTTAATATTGATCCAAATATCCACAAACTAAGTCAACACACTAATTCAGGGAAATTAACTTTTTCACGTACGCACCAACTGCCAAATAGGCAAAACATTTTAGTTACCAAAAGACCAATTGTGGTCTCCAAATTTCAAGTTTCAAGCGACACACGACAAAGAAAATTTGCTGGCATGTTTTATTGGCTAAATTTACTTAGAAGATTGTGTGACTTTGGGACATTGAGAACACATTGTGAAGACTTTAGATAAGTAGCCAGCTGGCGACTAACTCTGAAATTTTGGTCGCCAACACTCAAAATTTAGTCGCATTGGTGCCAAAAAAGGTGCAATTTCGGACCCTGTAATTTTGATGTGACATCTTGTGGTGTTTTTTTTTTTTTAATTGGAATAAATTTACACCCTCGGTCCCAGTCCTTTTTTCATTTACGAAATGGCTAATTAATCTTGATCTAAATGATTCCAGGGTGTCCCTGCTGCAGCTCTTAGAGGGAAGATGATGGCAGAAGGACTGGACTCTAATCTGTTAGAGTGAGTATCATTCCAAGTGCCCAGTATCCTGCCCCCTCCTGACAGTGCAAACTGAACTGAAACTGGGCTGGTCCCTTCATGTAGGCAACACATGAATTGCTATCATAATACCATAGCTAAGAGGACAAATTAATCCCTAATTTCAACTTGAAATTTAACGTGTAATTTGTAATTTCACTCGTCCCCATTTGATTACCTATACAAATACAATAGAATTAACACAATACAAAACAATAGAACGAAATACACAATACAATAGAACACAATACAATTTGGTAGTATTATTGATGTCTGCCTACATGAAGGAAGAACCGAAACCAGGGCTACTTTATGGACAACGAGAACCAATCTCATTACAGAACGAAAACAAAGCATTCAAACTTGCGGTTATTTGAGCCAATCAGTGTCGAGAGAATTGCATTCAATTTGCTCGAGCTTCGATCTGGTAAAAGGCAAATTTGGTGGACTAGTTTTGAATGAATAAAATCACATGGATATTTTGGGATTTGCAAGTTGGAATGCTTTCTTTTCCTTTTGCGATGTGTTTAGTTCTTGTTGTGTGAATTGGCCCGTTTTTCAGTAGTCGCACTGTATAGGGAACCAACCTCCACTGAAAACAATGTTTGCTTTCAAAATTAATGCTCCTTGTGGATGCCTGAATATATTACTCAGGGTTAGATGAAATAGAAAAGTGAAGCTTGCCCGAATACTTCATTTCACCAAGAAGCCTTCTGTGGCTCTTTGCCCATCGGGCAGTCACTAGGCCTGGACTAAAATTATATCAGACAACTTTTGTCATCCCTTGATTACTGTGTTTGTTTTTTTGTTTCTTGAAAAATGGATATGTATGTGAGCCCAAGAGGCTCAAACCCTGACCGAGTTTGACTCAAAATCCGAGCTCCAAAACCCTGATTGCCCCCTTTTGGGAAAAAAAAAGCCCTGATTGCTTGCATGTCCAGGCGATCAAAATGCCGCAACAGAATGTCTTTTTTTAACATAGTAGCTAAAACTATGTGTAATAATCCCAATAACGATCCACTCACTAGCGCCACTTCTCCTAATCAATACTAAGCGTCACCGCCGTAAAAGAAAACAAAACCCTAATCGTTACTGCAGAAAGCACAACTCTAACATTCGTCTAGGTACTAACGCCGTAATTAACCTTAGTAACACTTCTCTCACACCTGATGAAACCCACACTCTCGCCCATTGTATTTCCTTCTGCCCCATACCTCGCCGCATCGACTGGGCAGAAGTCAAAGCAGACATTAACGAATTTTCTCGATGCATGCGACTTTTAGAATTCTTTCACGACTACCCTCCTCGTACTAACCTTTCGCGTTAAAGGCACCTGGACTCCGCCACGTTACAGTAGTCTGTAATTCATTCGCGAGCGGAAAACGTACACGAAAGCGGGGAAAACCACTAGAAACGCCTGCATTGCAGGCTAACCTTACAGAGATGCAGCTTTAGACGCTTTTGTCAATGCTGTCGAACAAGTTATCTTTATCCACTAAACCTACACCCATTCGTGACAATCTTACTGCACGCGAACGACAAGCACTTCATCGACTCAAATCACGTATTAAACGACATCATTATTAAACCAGCTGACAAGGGATCCGGTGCTGTCCTTATGGACCGCGACTGGTTTATTAACGAATGCTTAAGACAATTAAACGACATCAAATTATACAAAAAACTCGACGCCGACATTACCAACGACATTTAAAAACGCGTACAATTTTACGTCAAACGTATGCACCAGGACGAACTCATTGACAAAGACACTAAACGCTTTCTGTTATACAGCCAACTCCCTAGTCACGCTATTCTTGTCACACTCGACGTCTCCTCGCTACGAACAACATACCTCACGACGAAGGTATCGATGCTAAATTGTTGTTACTTTCTCAACACTCGTACCACATCTACCATACGCACTGAAACACTTCGTGGTTAATTTCGAAGTTGTTCATGGTTAAAATCATTCTAATGAGATCACAAACACTATTTACAAGTACACGGTACTGCCATTGGTACTAGAATGGCACCTTCATTTGCCAACCTGTTCCTCGCTAAATTCGAATCTGATGCACTCGCTAGCCACACACTTCATGGCGTTATATAGACGACATTTTCATGATCTGGACGCACACAGAAAACGAACTCCTGACATTCACCTCTTATCTTAATCAAATTCATCCTACTATCAAATTTACTTCATTTCACTCCGTCACTTCACTACCCTTTTTAGACGTTAATATTTTTATCAATAACGGTAACATCGACACAGACCTCTATACTAATGCACTTATCAGCGGCCATCACAGGGGTACATCCGTGGAACCACCGGGCTTTTGTAAAATGCTGTCAACAAATCCCTCATACCCCGGGGCAAAATGTATCCACTAACAGTCCCTACCTCCGGGACAGGAGTGAGCATCCGAATGTCGAAAAAGTGGCGCCCATCCTATTAAAAAATAGGTTCGGTACGCCAAACCCGTCGATATATATTTCACTCGCGCCTATATAACCACGGAACTATATTAACTCGCGACCTTGTGCATCCTCCACTATTCGCTGACGGTTAAAAGACTGGTTCCACAAAATCGCAACGATCACAGCTTCTCGATAGCAAGGATCTCAGAATTGTTTCTATATCTGCGCGATCGCGAATGCAAGGATCGTATAAAGGGTAGTAACAACTTCATCGCAAGTATCGCCATTTTGGTTTCTTTATTTGATAGCTAGAGGTTAGGGTTAGGTTAGAAAAACGCCATTTTCTGATATTTCTACTCAAAATACGGTAAAATTCCATGGACTAAACTTAATCTACAGGGAAAGAACGTTGTATTGCCGTGTAGTGCATCGAAATCAATTAAAAGCTCGAGAAATGGCGCCACTTTGAAATTTAGGTTACACAAGTAAATTAATGTGTACCTGTTGGCTTTAAAAGCCAGTAACTCACTTTTCAACGTTTTCATCAAAAAATGCACTTTTTTTTCTCAGACCTAGTGGGAAATGTGCGTCTTTCACTAAGCAAATCGTTACGCCAGGCAAAGTTGTTTTTTCGCGAAAAATTTTGAACTAGTACTCCCCACTGCTCATCCCCACATAAAATACCTAGAGATCAATTATGGGATAGAAAGGCCAGAAAAGTCTTAAACTGTCATTTGCCCTTTCAAGAAAACGGCAAAAACACGAGTTACTGGCTTTTAAAGCTAAAGGCACACATGATCAGGCATGTTTTCACAAAAGGGGGTCTTAGGTTCTAAGGCTCCTTTTGTGAAAACATGCCTGATATATATATATATATATATACGCGTTTCGCAAAGTACAGTAAGCCATTTCATCGTACTTATCACGAATATCAAGGGACACTGTCAATCGATATTGAACCTTGAAACTTATTTAAAGAAAACTACAAAAAGAACACCATTAGTTGGAAGAGAATTCCATGTGAACATCCTGATGTGATTTTCAAACAAAACGTTTTCGATAGAGCTAGAGGATGGCAAAGATTAAAGTGGATTACAAAAAGGTTATTTTAAAAACTTGATCTCGGTTACCGAGTGAACCGCTTTCAAGGTGCTCTAAATTTCTCTTAAAAGCAGTATATTTCATCAACTCGAATCTTTGCCATCCTTAATCGAAAATGTCTCAACGTTTTTCCAGTGTACCTGGAAGGCATTTACTCTGCTAATCTAAATAGTTATTTTTGTCTTTCGTCAAGAGAAAGTTTATTATTTTGGTGTTGATAGTTTAATATAGTTGATTATTATTGTTTTTTGTCAGGACTCCAGATGCACCAGTGCCTGGTGGTGGCCCACCGCCTGCTGCGGCTGACTCAGATGATGAGATGTCATCAGCATCATCATTTAGTGACGATGACTAAATAGACCTCCTTCGCACACCGCGGTCAAACGTCTGCGCGTGCGTATTACGGTCAGTCTGGTGGGCGGCCGCGCGAATTTCCCGCGCAAAAATTACCTTAAAACATACTACAGTGAACTTCTACCCCCCAAAGTTAAGAAAAATACGTGAAAGTTAAGCTTTATATTTTCACAGTCGACAGGAAATTGAACAAACTTCAAACTGTGAGTTTACCAAATTTTTTCGTAATTTACCAAAAACGTTCTCAAGGTTTGAAAACGGGTGTGTGAACAGTGACGGCCGCCGGCTCGCTTTGAATTTGTTTTGGAATATGTTGTTGTTGCAAGACTTTTGACGCATGCGCAGACGTTTGACCGCTGTGTGCCTCCTTCGTATTCCCAATTTGCCGCTGATCGCGATGATTACAGACTCATCTGCGCAGTGTTAGTCTTGTTTCTGTTTGAGGCATATAGAACCGAGATTGGTACTTGGAAGGAGGGCAGGCTGATGTACCGGATAACAATCCCCTTCTCTTCACGAGTAGCACAACAGGTTCTTTACCGTCCCCCATTTACGAAGAGAAAGTGTTAGGAGACAAGGCCAACGGCTTTAACGTCCCTGCCCAAGGACGCGGCCGGAGCCTTGATTCTAACCGGCACATTCTGAAGTTAAACATTCGAGAATATCAGCGAGAAGACGAAGAAGCCGCATCTACAACAATACACAAAGATGTGGATAGCTCATCTCTCCACTGGTATTTATCAATATTTTAACTTCAGAATGAGACTAACACTGCGCGACGAGTCTGTAGTCATCGCATGCAGCCGAGGTTTATATAATACGAACATTTATATATGACTAATCGGATATAAACATAAAATAGTATTTTTATTTTAAAATGTCGGTGGATCCAGGATTCTGTGAGAGGGGGGACGGGTTCAATATACATGAGCACCAAAATCATTTGGAAAACTTTTTTTAAGCGAGAGAGAGACAGAAAAGGGTCCCCCAACCCCTCTGGATCTGCCACGGGTGCAGTAACTGTAGGGTTTTCTTATAATGTACAATCTACTGTAGCTTTTTGCTGTGGCCAGGGTCTGGTTGTTGAAAGGATAGATATTGAACAATTATTCACCTCGGTGTCGGTGAATATTGCTTGAAATTTACCGAGCCGCGAATTACCAAGAAAAGGGTCCCCCAACCCCTCTGGATCTGCCACGGGTGCAGTAACTGTAGGGTTTTCTTATAATGTACAATCTACTGTAGCTTTTTCCTGTGGCCAGGGTCTGGTTGTTGAAAGGATAGATATTGAACAATTATTCACCTCGGTGTCAGTAAATAGTGGTTGATATTTACCGAGCCGCGAGGCAACTATATCCTCCACTTTTCACCGATACTGAGATGAAAAAATGGGTTTAGTATATACCACACAAGTGAATAGCCAGTACCAAATAGTTATTTTATTTTCTGTCAAATGGACAAAAAACTCGCGCGAGGTGATCGCTGCTTTGCTCTGAGGTAAATAGCAAAACACATTCACATCCGGAGTAGCCAATCAGAGCACACAGAAAGTGGTATATACTAAACATGTACGCTATCCATACAATAAATCCCTATACACTCAATATTATTACAGAGGTTAAAATAAACTATTACAGAGGTTAAAATAACACTTATCCATTGGGTGTAGATTTATCCAGTGGATAGCGTTGTTCACCCTTCGAATAACTTGGCACAGTTGTTGGTCTTTCACATTTTTCATACAATAACAATAGCCGGTAACAAAACGAGTGGGGGACTGGAACCGAGTCAGTAAAACTAATTCAATTAATAACTAGTCAGTGAGCATTATTTTCCAAAAGCACAGATCAAACTTAGCTAGTCTGGAAAGTTTGGTGAACTTTGGCTCAATATAGACGATGCTAGAAGGCATCAAATATGTCCATTTTCCCATACAAACTCTTATTATTTAACGTTGTCCCTCCAAGCCATACATTCATTGTAAAATTTTGGAGGGACAAAGAAATTTCAATTGCTTATAATTCAGACAAGATTCACTTGAATTACATCAAACTTGGCACAAATGCTAATTTCAACATGCTCTATGATGTGATGAACTTCATTTTAGAATTAGAGTAATTCTGATAAACTAGGTCCCAGTCCCCTGGTCGTTTTGTTACCGGTCAATATGAGTGCACTTCCTTATATGGCTATGATTGGTCAATTTCCGGTCCATTACTTAAATCCCAACTATTTGCATGGAACGTAGCCTAATTTATAGCAAGCATAAGTTCTTGAATAAGTTAGATGTTTATCTATCCGTACTCACCTATAATTTTACTGGCATTTAAATACAAAATTAATATAGTTTCTGATGAAGAAATGAATTCCTCCATATATTCAAATACATTTTGTAAATAAAATCAATCATTGAATGTAAGTTACTATGTGTACCTATCGTCTTATTACCTTTAAACAAGAAGCAGAGTAATAGAACGGCTATGCCCTCCTCTTCATGCACGCATTTGGAACTCGAAATTTGAAGTTAAGGCGAGTCCGCCTGATCACTCCACAAAGGCCGAGTGACAACTTAAGGTATCAATTGTCTGGCGGCATGGCCCTTTCATACCGGAACTTAAAGGAGCTATGTCATGGTACTGCGCATGTATCGAGTAATCGCTCGTTTAGTGGCTGTTAATTGGATACAAACAGTTAAACTTCCCTCAATGCTTGATTGAAAGGATTTTCAACATTTTCCCTGGAGACTGTTTATTTTCACTGTTTGTTAGTCATTTTTGCATATTTGCTTTCATTTTAAGTATCCCACATGGCCGAGCGGTTCGTTAGTTCATATCAAAATCGGTGGAAATAGCGGTTTCCGGCTTAGAACGCGAATGTAAAGTCTATTACCACGACACAGCCCCTTTAATAATAAATTTGGAAAGCGCGAACATTATTTTCCCTGTCGAAATTAGGCATAATTGTCAAAATCATTTCCCATGGATCACAGGTAACATTGGTATGTTTGGCGTTTAAACCGGTTTACGTATATATACCGATTATATACCACTTCTTAGTCAGTATACACTCACTAGATGCTATTTTTTTCCATTCTGCAATATGTTTTAAAAGTATATAAATAGTATATTTCCAACCTTTAGACTCCAAAGGTTTAGGTGAATCTGTACTGGTTTAGAGAATACGTTTCTGGGTTTTTCCTCAACTGCGAGGTTTTTATCCCGGTTTTTCGTATCCGTGGCAATTCACCATTTAGCTTCCGTATCATTGTACTGAACTATCGGTGTAATTATAGCAGCCATTGTAACTGAATCAAGATTCCCAATAAAGTTCGCTGGTTGGCTCCCTCCAGTAATGTACTGTGTTATATGGGAAATATTTTCTATTCAGCTGTGCGCAGCGAAAGAGAATACATGCTAATTACATGCGTGACGGCGTCAAGTGGTTTGTACATCTATGTTCGTTTTCGTAAATAATACAAAATACAATGCGTTTTTCTCTTATTCTAAATATATGACGTCATGCATGTGATTAACACACAAATTGTCTGTATGAAGGAATACCACGCCGGCTGACTTCAGCACGAAAAAAAAAAATTCGCGCTCTTCAAATTTAGTTGAACAAAATTACTAAGGGAATACTAAAATTTACTGAATAAAATAAAATAAAAACGACGTCGATGTTTTCACTTCTTATGCACTTTAAAGGCCGGGGTATACTGCCGTCAACCCCCTAACTGATAAAAGTTCTCATGACGACGTTCTCATGACGAAAGACAGAAATTACTACTCAGATTAGCAAAGTATGCTTTCCCGATATATTAAATGGAGAAAATTTGAGACAAGTAGTGACTTTGATTACGGATGGCAAAGAGAAATTTAGAGCACTGAACTTGAAGTTGGTTCACTGTATCCTAAATCAAGTTTCTAGAATAAGCTTTTATACTTTGCCATTCTCTATACATTGTATTTATCTTCTATCTCGGGAAGTTCTACTTAGGGTTTGTAGTTTTGTTTTAAAGAAACTTGAAGGTTAAATTTGATTCACATGGCCGGCTTAATCTTACTATTACGAATTTTCTTTACTTGCGTCAACAAACACTTCAAATTTAATGCTTTTAAAAAGTTGGAACAAAATGTCTATACGTTAACCTCTAAAATAAGTTAGGCCGGATATTATATGGCCGTGCGGAGATACAGAATTTACCAGTGTTTAGGCTTGATAACTCACAAGTGAACGTAGCGAACGCGTGAGTTATCAAGTTCATGTGCCTATGAAGTGAAAAAATCGACCACGTTTTTATTTTATTAAATTGTAGTCTTCCCTTAGTCATTTTGTGCAATTAAAAATAAATTTGGAGCTCGCGAATAATATTTTTGCGACAAATTCTATGACGTTAACGACATTCTAATTTACGGTAGACGTCAAGTGGTTTGTACATCTGTATTCGTCTTCGTAAATAACACAAAATACAAAGCATTTTTGTGTAATTCTCAGTATGAATATGTCTTTCTTGAGGGGCCTTGGAATCTCTCATTTTTTTTTTATTAAAGAAGCAGGCGGCCATATTTTTACTTTTGTTAAGAATTATAAATGTACAAACCACTTGACGTCACGCATGTGATTAACATATCCAGTTAACCCTTTGACTCCCGGATTTGTTTACGTTTGGGCTCAATTTGTGAAATGCTGAGTGCTAACTCAACCCGCCCCCCTCAGTTCAAGTTTGGCTAGCCGTGACTCGTTACGCACTGCTGGCCAGTTTTAAGCCAAGGGTTAACGCATTTACTTTTTATTACATGAAGACCAATTGGGGAACATTTTCATTTCTAATTTTGAAGATCAACAAAAATTCTTTAAAATTCTGTCAAACCAAGTCCAAATCAAACAAATTTGCTGAAGTTTACGTTTTTGCTTCTTAAAGGAGGGTCCTGAAGGGTAAAATGGGAGCTGGGATTTGCCTCTTTTTGGGCTGGGAAAATGGGATTCGTGCACTGGGACTGGGATTTTACCACTGGGAATGGGACAAACACTTTGGAAAATGGGAATGGGATTTCTCTTCTTTGTGAGACTTGCTAGTCTCTGACTCTATAATTTCATACAAATACTCGAATTAGCCCACTTTGATGACACAAAAAAGTCAGTATTTTTCCACGTTTTGGCCTCCTATTGCAAGTTCTCGTTACCAGGCTTTACGCTGCGGTCATGTCATGTCCGTGATCAGCGGTTTGTTTAAAACAATAAAATTAATGACATGCGATAGTAGCTCTGCACGTGTCGGAAATCAAACATCACAATGGCTTCGTCCAGCATGAGCGATGGCTATCGGCGCACTATGATTATCGAATTGAAATATGTTTCTTCGAACAATGCGGTAGTACACACGGAAAACAGCAAGATCGAATTAGATCTGAAGAGCAACCCAACAGACTTGCAGGCAAGCATTGTGGAGAATTGTGGAGTTAAAGACTCTGCTGCGAAAAGAGGATTTGGCGACTTTGTTATTGATTTTTTTTATGTGGTTTCGTTGACGCGGGCAGCACGAAGAGAGCGCCTTTTGTTCTTAGAACGAAAGAACAAGTAGAAATGCTTCGAGCCAGTGAATCCCGATCACTACTGGTGAGGATCATCCAACGGGTTACGACATTTAAAAAGGCATCTGTGAACATTGTGTTCGAGAAAGCTACAGAGACAGAGTCAACAGCCCCGGGGATCTCAGGGTCAACGACCTCGGGCAGCACAGCAAGTGCCGTCACTGACGCGGGCAAAATGCCCAAGAAAGCAGCAAAGAAAACAAGTAGCATACCTGGCACACACGAAAAATTGAAAGATTTGTTGCACAAACTGATGATGCAAGACTAGCCGAAGATGGGAAAGGTATCAAATGTTTGCTTTGCGGTAAGACGCCTAAACTTGACAAAAGCAAGAGAACCGCAAGTGGCCATCTGAAATACTTCCGGCGTGTGCACATCTGCTCAGCTAAGAAGCTTGCAACTGGCCCACAGGCAAGAACAATCAATGATTTCTATACACCAGTTCCAAAACGACCCAGAGTATCCGCTCCAGCCCCATCTAAGACATCTGAGACATCTAATTCTAGTGAGCCTGAAGAAATCACACAAATGCCGGAGTGTAGCAATGACAGCATGTGAGTACTTCCGTTTTGGCTGCATTGTGTCATGCACTTAATTTTATTCGAGATAACAATCTGTGCGATAACAATGATTGACTCAAACTGGACTTTACTTGTGTTCTTGTTGAAAATTTGTTCAAGTTCAAGTTTTAGTTGTCGCAGTTATATTTTCAGACTTACTGCAGGTCACTGGAGCATAATGCATGTAATTTTTTATTAGTTTACAGTCAACGCGCGTCACGCATGAACGCTCAACTTCAACTGTTCATCGAACTGTTCATTCTTCAATTTCATTATTCGATTCTTAAAAATGATTCTTCGAAAAAAATGTTTGACAATCGTAAATGAAATTGAATATTAGAAACTACAGGTGAATGTTTAAAAATATATATCTGATATTACAAGGTCTTCATGCGTGACGCGCGTTGACTGTAACAATAATATAGTTTTCCGGATATGAATATGTAATGCACACATTACTGATCATTACTTGCAAAAAATTTCAGATGGATTTAAAATTTTCGACAGAGACGGATTTGTCCGAAATCAAATCGTCCGAAATTTTAAATTGCGGAATTTTGTATAGAGTTTGTGCGAGATGTAGAAAAAAATGTCCGAAAATGAATAGTTCGAAATTTTTACGTCTGAAATTTTTTTCAAGTAATGTATTAGTAAAATAACGTAAAACCACATTTGAGGTAATTATTTGAATGATTAAAGAGAAATAGATTAGAAATAGAATAAATCAATTAATTACTTCACAGATCTCATCAGGTCCATCAGAAAACACATATTCTGCCACATGGACTTGTTAGTCTTGTTAGAGTTAAAATCATTTAAAAAAAATATTATTGTCTTTCTGTATCTAGAGATTCATCAATATTTGGAAACATAACGACTGAAGGAATTAGTGCTATGGTGCTAATGGTGGTCAGAGTACAGTCAATATGATAAGAGGTCCCATGTGGCATGGAATGGGAAGAGGGGGTGTCTTTACCCCAGAAACGATGAAGCCATATTTAGGTGGGCCGTCTGACAGAACACTGACAAAACATAGTAGTGGGTACACAACAGAAAGCGGGATCATAAGTCCATTAATTAGAAAGTTTCAAGATCTTGCTGTACAATCAGATTCTGTTATTGTTGATAATCAAATAGTCAAAGTTCTCAGTGTACATGCAGAGAATGATGGAACTGCACTGAAACCAAGCTTGCAGTTTGACCCTACCCAAAACAAAGTGGTTGGTCTTGCGTCTGGCAACATTGACATTGACTACATCAAGACCAATAAAGATCCGACTCCAGATCTGACTAGTCATTTTAAAAAAATATTGCCACTGAGGCCACAGTTACTGTACTTACCAATTCACCAAAAACATCGTCCTTGGCAGTAGGAGTTGGATATCACAGTCAAACAGGGAAAACGGGAGAAAATTTGACAAAAAGCTTGTTGGGGAGGTAATTCAATTGCAAAGCTGCCTGAAATGCCTAGGAACAACTGGCACATTAGCAGAAACTGATTGTTGTGAATCCAGTGTTTGTGAAGCGTGTACAGAGCAACAGGCAGTTTGTATAGAATGTGAGGCTGTTGGTCAAGTGAGTCACCTGCCATGTTTGAGGGCATGTAGTAAGTGTTTGCAAAAGAACATCAAAGGTACAAAATGTCTTGTTCTCACTTGGAGTGTGGACTGCGAATCAGGAAATCGGAAGATGGCCGATATTTGCAGCAATGACGACAACCCAAATTTAGCTTATCTAGTTGTAGTACCAGATACTGTACACCTTGGCAAGACATACAAATGTTCTTGGAGCAACTGGTTTCTCATTCTTAGTGAGGGTGATAGAAGTTCTCTTGCCACTCTTAGAATGTTGAGAAACGACTCAGATCCTGTTGTTAGTGAGAAACTACACAAACTTTTGACTGCTGAATCAGTGCGAAACAAAGACAGGATGGCAGTTGAACCTTTACTTGAACTCACTAAACAAGAATTGCTCAACCTTCTTAAGTCACGGGACACAATCTTCATCACAATGAACCTTATTCCAGACCGTTACAGAATCAATGATTCTAACAAGAGAGGCCTTTACAGCCACCCATTTGCAATTTGCACTGCTGACACAGGTAGTCCAGGTAAGCTCGTCTTCCTTAACTGGAACCCAAAGACAAACACGTCCGACCTTGTTCAGCTACGTCTTCACAGCCCAGCCGAGACTGTTGTGCTAGAGAAGAACATCCAAACCTCTGGCATTACCCTATGCTACATGAATGGTGTCGCACTGTTCTGTGGACAAGAAGGAATCCCCTTTCACGACATTGAAGGTAAGTTATAAACAAGTATAAAAAAGTATTCACAATCGGTTTTCTTGCTAAAATTACCAGCAGTTTTTGTCAACCTTCAAGAGGCTTAGTGTCATTTGCGAGACTAAAAGATAGAGCTATCTGGTATGGTCTGGTATATTGAGCTGATGACAACTACCAGTCATTTCGGCTGAATTAATTTGTAATTTTGTAGTTTTTAATCATAAACGTATGATAATTATTAATGGGTCTTAATGGATTTATAAAACTAAGAATTATAATATTTGATGCAATTAATAACAGTACAATTCGTTAGATTAAAAACATGACTTTTGCCCGGTTTAGAAATTCGTGCTACAACGTTTCACAACATTCGGTCAATGCAGAAATCAAATATTTTACCTTTAGGAAGAACAAAGGCGAAACCATCACAATTCAGGACGAAAGCTGCTGCTGCGTCATTCATCCAACAACACATTGATGTCCAATGTGATGCCCAGCAACATAGGCTTAAATCACTTCAGGACTGAAAAGATCAAGAATTACCTGGAAATCAAGAAAACGTCCCACAAAACGCAAGGATCGCTTGGCGTTGTAACTCTTGATAGCAATATTCAGTTTTCCTCTGTTTGTCTTGGAAATGGTGACATGTTAATTGGTGCGTCAAACTCTACGAAGAAAGTTTACTCGATCACAACTGATTTTGATGGAGTTGGTATTATTGGAACAGTAAATGAAATGTGCAGTTATGCTGACGGTTGGACAAGTGTCAGTTCTTTGGCATTGTCAGGGGATGAATTTGCTGTTTGTGCCGATGGTGTTCTTCATATCTTTGATCCAACAAGAATTGTAAGAGATTTGGATGGCCAAGCCATATCATCGCAAGCAGTTAATGTTACGTGGATTGGAAAAGACATTCTGTTCTGTGAGGATCACTCCGTTAAGAGCGTCTGGAGCAGTTGATGTGATTGCAGGGAACGGTAAAGGTGATAGCGATGGTTCGCAAACACACTCCAAACTTTGCCAACCAATTGGAATTTGCGTGGAGTTTGACCGTAATATTTATGTTGCAGACTCTGGTTGTGGTGCCATCAAGCTAGTCAATAGACCATTGGCAGGAATTGCAGAGTTCCTTGGGAAGTTACAAGTCCTTACACGGCTTTTAACATCCATTCCAAAAGGAGCACAGAAACTCAAGCATATTAAGGCCTGACTCGCCTGTTAATTTGACATATTTTTATTTAAAGGGAGGCTTCCATCCAATGTTTGTGAAACTCGGTAGGTTGTTTGTTATCGGTATTTGCAACAATATGAACTACTTGTATCTGTCAAAGTGGTGTCACGTGACTTGAAAACGACCGTTAACGGTTGAAACCTTGGGACAAAAACGGGGTACGTAAAGTGAACTTAAATGAATCTTTTTTCTTCATTCTTCTATGACTCATAATAAGAGCTTGAACGATGCGCCTTTTAATCATGACCAGATCATAACGAAAGTACTTGATTAAAGGAAACAGGTCACGTGACATAGTAAATAGTAAAATATCTTATAATATAAGTGACCGATACCACCTTAAAAGGCGCAAATGCAATGCAATTGTCATTTTAAGCAGTGCCGGTGATAGCAAAACAAATCCAAATTTTCCTGTGTAAACTTTCCCCATTTCAAAGAACTCGTTTTATGACGTCATCAACTGGGGAATGTCACGTGACACTAAAGGAGACTTCCATCTGATTAAGAAAGTCAAATATTAGGCATTTTCATATTTTGGACAACTTACATATAAATATATCGACAGAGAATTGAAGATCTTTAAAATCTCTGCTGGGGGTCTGTTAAGGCCGAAAATCCAGGCCTTAAGTTACTTGAGAAGAAAGCCCCAAAAGTCAGTTGGAGAAGCAATTGGGATGGTTGATGAAGTCCTGGAGTATGTGAAGTCGTGCTCACAGAAGGCAAGACAACTGCAGTCCTTAAGGAGAGAAACCACAGATGGTCCAGAAGGTACCGTGTCAAACAAAAGTCGTTGGAGCTAATGGCACAATCGCTTCGAAAACTAGAGAACAACATGAAAGATCTTTCTTCATTTCCTGGATTCAAATTGAACTTAAACTTGGAATCACTGCTGACAATGAATGTCGAGAACCAGCATGCAGTTACTCACTTTAAGAAGGAAACATTTACTCTCTACGAATATGCACAGATTTTTGGTTCATCCGTTGAAGAAGGAGTAAAGAGAGTGACACCATGGTCTGCACATTATTACACACACCGTAACTCTTACTACCTATCTGAAACTTCTGATGCTGGCCAGTTAGTTCGTGCCGAAATTCCCAAACCAGTTGGACAACGAATGTCCAGAAATGATGAAGCAGAGATGAGGTTTTGGGCGAAACGATACGGCAAGTGTGTAAGACAACGTAATGTCCGACAAGACAACACCATGGACAGAGCTGGGACACTGCCTTTGAACTTGTATGAAGCACAGACAGTGCTTAATCCATTAGATTTGCATTCGGTATTACCTCACACGCAAGGCATAGTGCTAGATGAAAGTGCAGAAACTGAGACGACTGAAACAGATGAACAGCCTGCTGAGACTGTGGAGGGTGCCACTTGCCATGATCAACCTAACGAATACAGTGGTAGTGACAGTGGGGACAGCGAGTCAGATGAAGACGGTGCAGATGACGGGACTGGTTTTAACATGGTTATGCCAACAAGGGCTGGAAGACAAAGAGTGCTAACCAGCAGAATGAGAGATTTTCTTCAGTCCAGATGAAGGTACATACATCCAAATATCAACAGTTTGCCCTTTTAATTTATTATAGTCATTATATGCACAGGTTTTTAACCTGTACTTATGGAAATGGGATTTCTTGTTTATGAACTGGGATTTCGACCAAAATTAGCCTGGGAACTGGGATTTCGACCAAAATTGGGCTGGGAACTGGGATTTAGGACCCCCCTTCAGGACCCTCTTAAAGGTAATGTCAGTTTTCATGTTTGGGAACATTAGGGTAAAAAAAAGGAGAGCAAATCAGACAAAATACGTTTTGGTCTGTGAAGTAATTTCCCATACGTGTTGATATCAATGATATCCCTTCTGGTGGCAGTGTTGATATAATTTTTACGATTTTGCTACAGCCGGTATAGCGAAAACAGACAAAACTACAGCAGTTTCAAAATTACCAAAGAAATTTCAAGTTAAGACTGATGTGTGAGTATTTTACACAGAAAGTTTTGGAAAACGTGGGCGGTTGGGGAACTACTTTTGCAGCTTTTTTGGTCTTTCCGGTTGAGCGCGTAGCATTTTTATTCTATTTTGTTTCCCTTTTCGATTTTTTTTATTTTTTCAACCAGATGGTTTGATGTCAATGATAAACACACAATGTGTTTGGTTTTATCGCGCAAACATTGATGAAGATGTCCGAGTTTTAGCTTTTAGTTATTATGTTCACGAAAGCTAGAGGATGACCCTACATAAATAATAAATGATTTGAAGTGTTTGAAGGACTTTAATAAGTTATGAAGATTGCGTGTGGCTTCAGTAAATTTCCTTTGTGATCGTGATAAAAATAACACAATTCGTGACTTGCGTATATATATATATTTAAATATAGCATGCGTAGTTCTAAAGTCACGGGAACAAAGGCAAACATTGGTTAGAGACCGACTTTGCGAGGCGACAACAAAAAGTAAATTTGTGTCAGTCAGGCCTTTCGACTCAGTTTTAGCGTTTTCTAAAGCCAATTTTATGCAAGTTTAGGCCTCTTGGAAGATTTAGAAGTGCAGAAATTAATTCAAAATGCGTCGAATTACTTCGACAACGGAAAAGAAGAAGACCACGAAGACTTTCAAGGGAGCTTTCCAAAGTATGGGGAAGTTAATACAAGAGATGAATAATTCAGAGTGGATGGATGAAGACAGCGATTTGGAGGAGAATGATGGCGCTTTGAATAAAATGTGGGCAACTCCTGTCAAACGAAAGGCATTACCAAGGAAGCAATTACCGAAACACGACATCGACTCAGAAAGCGAGGAAGATGAATTGAGCTTGTCTTATCCCTCACCGAGACGGACTCAAACTCCAATGACAGAGATCGAGAGACTCGAAACAGTCAGAGAGCTTTTGGAGGACAAAATTGAAGACGCTAAACAACGACTGAAGAAAGGGGAAAGGTCTAAACAACAGTACTCTCTCCGTTTTCATGATCAAATAGCAAGAATGGAAACCAAACTTGAAAACCTTCTCAAACGCATTGCAATTGAAGGGAGAAGAAATGCGTGGGTTCCAGTGAGAACTTTGAATAAACTTTCGAAAGGTGCGTCGTCTATTGGATTTAATAGCCAATCCATTGTCGAAAAAAAAACGGCTCGAAGCTACGGCAGCTATGGAAAGGTTCAAAGAAGCATCGAAACTTGAAGAGATTGAGACAAGTCGAAGCGGCAGTGGAATTTCACGGACGACAGAGAGATCGCAGGATAGTGATAACCTTGGGAAGTGGGGAAAGTGGAAGAAAATCGTCTCGGACGAGCCTGAGAATGCGGATACGAAAACAAAAACTACGCATCCAATTACTCGGAATTTAGTTCAAGGGCCACCAAGTGCCACGATGAGGTTTTTTCCACCTATACCAGCACCAGAGAAAAAAAAGCGCCCGAGAGATGCAATTCCAATTTATCTTCGGCAACCCGAAGTCATGACCCCAACTGGGAAAAAAGAAGTGAAACAAAAGGAAATTAGGCTGGTTTTGATTCCAAACAAGAAACGGGTTTCAAGGAAGAGGGCGTTGATGTATATCAAGCAGTTACAGTTCGCGGAAGCCCACGGCGTTGATAAGAAGAACACTATCAAAAGTTTGGACTGCGCAATGGAAAGGTACGGCGAGTCAAGGTTACCGGAAGCCATTCAGCAGCCAATTTCGCGCCAACAGTTGTACCTCATGGGCGCGTTGTCAAGGCGACACCTTTTCCCACAGAACGAAAAACCCGTCGGGGAACAATCCGGGAATAAACCCGCGATACATGAAAACGCTATTTGAGTAATAGCATAGGCTTCACTTGTCACGCACTTCACTTGTCACGCACAAATGTTTCAATACGAGGCTCCGGGGTAAATTAAATCTGTTCTATTCTCCGAGAAACGATAATAATAAATTGTATTTAGCATCATATTGAAATCTTTATGGGTGACAAGTGAAGTATCGAAAGTGGGCTATTATGGACATATTTTTTTTTCGGAGGTATTATATTTTTCCGTGGTATACGTAACGCTTGACATGGGGAAATTGGCACCAAACTGAGTCGCCACACTAGCCAGATTTATTGATTTTAAACTTGAAAACTCCCATGTCCCTGGACCACAATCAATCAATCAATCCAACTTGATTTATCGAGGGTAACACTAAATAGTGCAAAGCACTAATAACCCCGTGGCCACAGGCAGCCCAAGCTATGTATCCGCTCTATGTATATACTGACTACAGTTTTCCCGTTATCAGATATAATTTCCAAGAAAAAACATGATCAAAATAAAATATTGAACTTTGAAGAACTTGTGCTATCATATATCAATCTTAGCGCTCTGGGAGCTGTTTTACATTTTCTAGCTAGCTCTTATTTTCTGTTTACTCCGTACTTTGTAAATGTAAATTTATTGACACTGATATCCGCACTGATTAATACTCTTTATCTTGGTAACATGTCTTCCATATCAGCTACAGTATAAGCAACTACAGCCCACAAAGCTGCGCACAGATCCATTTGGTCTGGGTCCTGAACTGTCATCGTATCACCATTACTGTGATGAAAGTAGAAGTACTTCTGATTCGCATTCGCCAGGCTCCCCCCTGGAACTCCATCCAGAACCCACCCCATTATATCACCACCAACACTTCCAGGTGACAATTGAGAGGCACCAATTGGACTAAGAAGTTGAAGTACTTCTTTCATTATATTATTTGCGGCAATATTCCCATGGAAATCGAGCCCCAGAGGTTTAAAAGTCCCAATGTCTGACTCCATTACGAGGTCATAATGACTGATATTGACTTTGTGAGCATTATAATACTGCAATCCTCCAATAAGGCCTTCCTCCTCTCCGGTCCACAAAACAACACGCAGGGTACGCTTGGGGCGAAGCTTCAGTTGACGTACAAGTGAAAGTGCCTGCCAAGAGATGAAGGCCCCGCCGCCATCGTCCATGGCACCTTGGCCAACATCCCAGCTGTCTAGATGACCACTGACCAAGACAACCTGGAAAATATGGCCCACTAATCAGCTTTAGCATAACCCAGCCGCCGTCTATTGGCAAACTCGCCATCTGATTGGCTAGCCATGCGCCGTATATCTAACAATTAGACCCGCAGCCCGAATGGGCTACGAGTCAATAGCCCATGAGCCGCAGCCGAATGGGATATTTAACTCGTAGCCCATGAGGGCGAGACGTCTAATTGTTTTAGTATAAACTAACTAGTCGGACAGTAGAAAATAATAGAAAGAAACATATTGAAGTTGAAATTTTTTTTTTATGAAAATGCGTGCGGTTTTCCTCTACCATGGGCTATCACCAATAGACCTATAGCAGGGTAGCCAATTAGAATGCAGGATTTGTAATAGTCCACTGACCAGTTGGTTTATACTAACGATCGACAGTCGACCGTGCACGTGCTGCAGACAAAATTCAATTAGAAACACGTTTTCTCTCTCGAATTTTTCAGTTTTCTCGATCGCTAAGTTGATAGAACGGTGCCTTGGTTAAAATAATTCGTGTTTTCGTGTCTAACCGATTTCCCCAGGAGAAAACGTACCTATAATAAATACTAATAATTATAGTATTTATATATCGCTAAAACTATAAATATTCTAAAGCGCTGTTAAAATCGCTAATATATATATATATATCAATACTAAAAATATACTAATGGTAAATACTATACTAAAATAACTATAAAATACTAAAATAAAGTAATAAATTACTATACTAATACTACTGCAGAAGGTAAAACTTGTAAAAATATATAAATCAAATACGACCAATAGTTAAAGCAGCTATGGAAGCGACACTATGTAATATAAGCATTCTTGAACAAGTATGTCTTAAGGCGACTCTTAAAATATAGATGCGCTGCGGATCTGCTGTGGGAGGGAGTTCCATAGGATGGAGCTGGCCCTAGCAAAAGCACGATCACCAAACATCTTCCGGTGTGTCGTAGGTACAGCAAGGAGATCATGCTTGGCGGATCTCAGCGAGTAGCGATCATCGTTTTTGAGACTTAGGAGTTCAGAGATGTATTGTGGACGGAGCTTGCCCATGAAGAGCCTTGTAAACGATCAAAAGGATCTTGAAAGACACACGTTCTCTTACAGAAAACCAGTGAAGTTTCGTCAGTGTTGGAGTAATGTGATCAAATTTAGGTACAAGACAGACGACTCGAACGGCCGCATTAAGCACATTCTGTAGACGGTCAGATTGGTATTTTGGAATCCCGTACAATAAATATACCTAGGTATATTTCCATAGTTACGAAAGAAAGAACAATGGAACTTTCCCTTGATAGCACCCCAGATAAGTTTTAGGGGTCGCTGCCGCCGGACCCCAGATAGTTCAGCCAATGAATTTCGAGGATCTGACAGTACAAGTCCTTCGCGCCACAAAGTTACTGGGGCGTGATATTCAACGTTCTTCGTGTAACCGTTGTACCCAGGTAAATTCAAACCCCGGATGGATTTTATTGGGGCCAGTTTTACTGGGTAAACGACTTTATCTGGGTAGTGTAACCGCAGCTATTAGGGAGCTTTAGATTCGAGTACGAGTACGACAACGAGTACGACTTTTCACAATCGACGAACACTTTAAAAATATATATATGAACAAACAAATACGTTTAGTAGCTTGTTCTCGTGTCTGTAGCATTGTTTGGCAGAAATGGAAGATTTGTACTTTCTTGCGACTGAGATATTTTGAGTCTAACAGTCGTACTCGTAGTAAACGTCGTACTCGTACTCGAATCTAAACCTCCCTATTATGTCCAGTGGTTTCACAGGAAGCCAGCATCTACTGCCGTAACTCTGTTAGCTACGTAAACTATGGCGGTGACTGCCAATTAGGCTATTAAAATTTTAACAACAATGCATTTATTCACACTCAATTTTAACAATATGGAGAAGTATATTTAACATACATATACTGCGTACAAGTACATATGCTGTTTACCCCAAAACCGTATTGAAAACCCTGTATGTTCCCGACGGGACCCCCCCCCCCCCCCTCCCCCCCCCCCCCGGGGTGAGAGGAGAAGTGCGTTTTTGTAGTCTCGAGAAGACGGTTGGTGGAGGATTTTAAAAAGTAGTTATCATCGCTGTATTCTCATTGACTGTTGTACAGGCGACTCGCAATTCACCCTTTTCACCTGGTAGCCACCTTGGATTGAAAGCGAGGCAATCTTTTGTTTTTGCCAGGTTAGCCTCGCAGTGAGGAATAGTCAAAACGAGGCTCACCTGGCAAAAACAAAGGATTGCCTCGCTTTGAATCCAAGATGGCCACCAGGTGAAAAGAGTGAATTGTGACACTGAATCCGTTTATCGTTGGCTTACGAGAACATTGTGGCTTGACGGCTTGATAGCTCGGTAAGTTTCGTAGTACAGTTGTTATATTCCCATTGACTCGGCTTGTGGTGGCGACTCGCAACTGTGACACTGAAACTGTTTATCGTCGTTTTACGCGAATATTATGGTAACAGAGCAAGGTTAGACTGATAGACTGTCCACAGTTATAACTTTGAAGTTAAATAGTACGCTAGTGTCGCCGTAGAGTCACTATTCGATCGCGAAAGCAAAAATGAGCACTGGCGTTTAATAGCATCGATAAGACTGTGGCCAGCGGCAATTTCCATAAAAGTAATGGCGCGCGTCACGAAATGTCCTCGCTGGCAAATAAAAAAACCAAAAGATTTATCGATGAAAGTTGGAATGGCGATAAAAAAAGGCAAAAAGATTGCTCGCCAGATGAAAGGGAACACTCATAAGACAGTTAAATGTAGCGAATGGTTTACTTAAAGCGCGTGGAAGCCGCAGTAAACTTCGCGAGTCGGTACAAAAAGTAGAAGCCGCTACTGGCACCCAGACAGAAGTGGCGACCTTTACCACTACTGTAAACACAAATAACGAGTTCGCAGAACATTCTGACACCTGTCCTGTTTGTAATCAGACACAAAAAATCGAGAACTGTGAATATTTTCGCGCAATATACGGATGTCGATCAGCGAGCCCAAACCGCTAAGGAAGGAAACCTATGTTTCTGCTGTTTAAGCTCAACCGAGCATCGCGCTAGAAGATGCGACAAGGATAAAAGTTGTGGAGTCGACAACTGTAATAATCGTCATCATCTACTGATCCATGGAACAGCACCAGTCTTTGTAGGAGCGGCAACTCTAGACTGCGACATGTCAACCGTGCTGTTACAGATAGTCCTACTTGTGATACAAACACCTCAAGGTAATACTGTTAATATACCTAGTATGCTCTCTTAACCTCTGGAAGCCAAACCACACTCGTGCTTGATAGTTTTGCTGACAAGATCGGACTCGAGGGAGGTACTGAACATCGGTACGATCAGTTCTAAGAAAGACACTATACAGTCCAAACGAATTTCCTTTGTTGTAAGTGCGGTTAAGCGCAGGAGGCCGGCACCTCTCAAAACCTTGCATTTTATTGGAGCTCATTTGGATTGCACTGACAAAGAATTAGGGTTAGGGTTTGTATTGTTTCAGGGTAGGCTATTGTTTGGATAGCCAGTACTATTCCAAGTTCCGAGGAGGTGAAGGCCGCCGGGTAAGCGACGATAGTAATGGACCGCAATTCCCAGTACATGAGGCCTGGACTATCGCTCAACTAAACTTGGCAGAATAGAAAAAGTTACTGACTTGAGGATTCCCCAGGTTAATTCTAGGGACGTAACGATACTACTTGGTGCTAACGTCATAGATGCTATTCTGCACCGCGAGGTACGTAGGAGTGCACCAGGCCAGTCTGTTGCTGTACTTACAGCTCTACGATGGACGCTAACAGGATCGGTTAAGGGCTTTGTACCATCAGAATGCCTTCATATTAAAGAATGCCAATCAGGATTAATGCTTTGCGAGCCCGTGTTTACATTTGAACAATAGAAAACCGTTTCAATCGACATTTTCGTACTGTACGAAAATGGCGATTGTAACGGTTTTCTATTGTTCAAGCTCGCAAAGCATTAATCCTGATTGGCATTCTTTAAGCACGTGCATAGAATTCCTAGTTCTGATGACCTTCTAAACCGACATATGCAGAATTGGTGGCGAACGGACTCATTCGGCACCAAGTACCAACAGGCGGCACCTAGATCACTTGATGACGAGAAAGCACTCAAGATCCTTGAAGGCACCGTTAGACACGTTGGCGGTCGACACGTTGGCGGTCGATACGAAGTCGGTATGCTGTGGAAGAGTCAGGACGTGCAGTTCCCTAACAACAGAGAAATGGCTGAGAGGCGCTTGAGATCTATTGAGAAGGTTTTAAAGTGTGATGATACCCTCGCCGAGAAATATAAGGACACCATTGAGGACTACGTCGTTAAAGGACATGCGCGTAAGCAAGGAGGATTGGAAGGCCTTCCCATGAACACTTGCGCTTGAAAATTTGTCAAGAAGGCAAGAAACTTGGAGATTCCCGCGAGTTTTGTCATTTCCAACTAAATTTCTCCTTGAAGTTTTTTAACTCTAGAAACTAGAGATGGATTCAACAAAGTCAGAAATGTACTTTCTAACTTTACTCCTCGCTAAACATCTTCAATTTTTGAACTTTTCATACAATCTGAGCATATTTATCGGACTCTTTTCTCGAGAGGTTGTTTGGGAGAAAATTTCCGCGAACTCAAGTCGTAAATCTTACCCTGAAAGAAATTAACTACAAACCTTTTAGACAACTAACCTTACCTGGAAATTAGCATGAGCAGTGACATAAATAAATTAAGTGTCTAATTTGTGCAAAGGGCTCCAAAGGGCTCCAGGTTTAAGAGGTTTACAAAGCCGTTGAAAATGCGTTTTGTTTACGGTGTTTCGATACCATACGAAAATGGCGATTGTAACGGTTTTCTATTGTTCAAGCTCGCAAAGCATTAATCCTGATTGGCATTCTTTAAGCACGTGCATAGAATTCCTAGTTCTGATGACCTTCTAAACCGACATATGCAGAATTGGTGGCGAACGGACTCATTCGGCACCAAGTACCAACAGGCGGCACCTAGATCACTTGATGACGAGAAAGCACTCAAGATCCTTGAAGGCACCGTTAGACACGTTGGCGGTCGACACGTTGGCGGTCGATACGAAGTCGGTATGCTGTGGAAGAGTCAGGACGTGCAGTTCCCTAACAACAGAGAAATGGCTGAGAGGCGCTTGAGATCTATTGAGAAGGTTTTAAAGTGTGATGATACCCTCGCCGAGAAATATAAGGACACCATTGAGGACTACGTCGTTAAAGGACATGCGCGTAAGCAAGGAGGATTGGAAGGCCTTCCCATGAACACTTGCGCTTGAAAATTTGTCAAGAAGGCAAGAAACTTGGAGATTCCCGCGAGTTTTGTCATTTCCAACTAAATTTCTCCTTGAAGTTTTTTAACTCTAGAAACTAGAGATGGATTCAACAAAGTCAGAAATGTACTTTCTAACTTTACTCCTCGCTAAACATCTTCAATTTTTGAACTTTTCATACAATCTGAGCATATTTATCGGACTCTTTTCTCGAGAGGTTGTTTGGGAGAAAATTTCCGCGAACTCAAGTCGTAAATCTTACCCTGAAAGAAATTAACTACAAACCTTTTAGACAACTAACCTTACCTGGAAATTAGCATGAGCAGTGACAAAATAAATTAAGTGTCTAATTTGTGCAAAGGGCTCCAAAGGGCTCCAGGTTTAAGAGGTTTACAAAGCCGTTGAAAATGCGTTTTGTTTACGGTGTTTCGATACCATTCACAAAATGTCGCGCTCACTGGATATACAGTACTCACGCCGATCTTTCGTGAAGCATTTCGCGAACAGTACGAGTGGTGTTTATTGGTAATTATACCAAAAAAACAGACGATTCTTTGTTAATCATTTTACTTAAAAACAATTATGATTACCTGAAAAGATAAAGGGCAGAAATAAGTAATACTTTGGTTTATTCAGTCGCACGCTCGTACAAGAGCAGCTTTGAGCGCGCGCTCATTGTTCGAAAATGGCGTGATCAGATTGCGTCAGTAGCGCGCGAACCTCTAAAATAATAATAATAATAATAATAATACTTTATTCCAAAAAATACCATCAAAGATACATAGGAAGTACTGGAAGTACACAAGTAGGCAGCTAGGTACAATCATTAAACATAGTCATAATGTCGTGGCAATATTTTGCTGTACACCTCATTACAGACTCATCCTTCATTGACAAGCAGTACGAAAATAATTCTCGCCGACTAAAACAACTAAATGAATCATTGATAGCTAACAAATTGCCCCAAAAACGTTCTCTAAGATTTACAAATTTTATATTATTACAACTGGTGAAGTAATGCAATTCATCACCTAACTCATTAAGGTTACAAAGAGGGCAAACGCGTGCATCATAAGTAATGTTTGCGTAGCGACCAGTTTCAACAGGGAATTTGTGCGCAGAAATCCTAAATCTTGTCACCGCCTGACGATGCTTAACGCTCGAGACATACGACAGGTAGTTCTCAAAACCTGTATTTGGCTTCACTAGATTAAACGTACGCAACTTACTGCACTCTTGAACCTGGTCCTTCCACCGCTTATTAAAGGAATTATATAATTCAGATTTCAGATATTTAGCCAGAACTCTAATGTTCTTAGTGGATATAACAAGATCCTCAAGAGATTTAACATTGCACATCTCTAACAGATAATTCGTAAACTTAACGCCCTGAAAATTTGATTGTATGCACACACGTGCAGCTCTCCCAACTAATTCATCCCCGTACAACGAATCCTTCACCCGTACCCAGTATTTAACTACCAAAACAGAAAGTTGCACAACCATTGGTACTCTGCCCAATTCTGCATACACTGCTAAGTTTGTAGACTTAGAGTGAACGCCTAAAATACGTTTGCAAAACTTCAAATGCAGTTTTTCTATGTCGGTAACCATACTAAAAAACTTCGTCTTGAACATGTCAAAACTAGATATCCTTCCCAAAGCGTAAACTCCCCAAATCTCACAACCATACAGCAGCACCGGAACTACAACAGTTGAATACAGTTTCAACAGCACTTTCACTGGAACATTCTCCACGTTAGAAAAACTTTTAAATAGACCGTGATACGCGCGTAACGCCTTATTGTACAAAGCCTTTTGGGCGATTTTAAAACCACCACCAAAATGGAAAGTTATGCCCAAATATGTGTACTCATCGACACAATCCAACAAATCCTTGCCAAAATACCATTTAGAAGTTATAAACGAGCGTCGCTGGGCTCTCGTGCCAAATACTAAAATCTTGGACTTTTTCAAGTTGACCTTTAACTTCCATTTCTTAGTATAACGCTCAAGCCTACGAATGCAACCTTGCAATCCACTCTCGGACTCAGATAGCAGTACCAAGTCATCAGCATACAGTAGACAACTCAACTTCGAATCGCCCAGTATCACTGGATCACAGGATGGTGTGTTAAACAAATCAGGAATATCATTTATAAAAAGATTAAACAACGTAGGACTAAGATTGCATCCTTGTTTAACTCCTATGTCCGACTGAAAAAAAGGAGTGGCTCCTTGACTCAATTTAACCGCCGCCTTGACAGATGAATACATACTGAGCAGAATGCGTACAAACTTTCTACTGCAGCCATACTGAATCAGCTTGAAAAACAAACCCTCTCTCCAAACACTATCGTAAGCCTTCCTAAAATCAACAAAACACGCAAACAACGGCTTGTGCCGAGTCTTATAAAAGTCAATCAATGTTTTCAACACCAGCACATGATCAGACGTCCTGAACCCACGTCGGAAACCGATCTGACATTTATTAAGAATTTCATTCTCACTCAAAAACTCATTCAAACGAGCATTCAAAATTAATGTGAAGAACTTTCCTAAACAGCTACTGATACAAATACCTCTATAATTACCAGGGTCCAATCGACTTCCCGATTTATGAAGAGGCACTATAAAACCTTCCGACCATACGTGCGGGAAAGCACCGCACGATATAACCTTATTAAAAAGTTTAACGAAGTGTGGCCCTAAAACATCCACAGAGGTTTTAATTATTTCATTATTTATCAAATCACCCGCACTGGCCTTTTTATTCTTGAGTTTTTTCGCTGAATCGCGTACTTCCTTAAGTGAAACAGGTGCGTCGAGAATCTCATTCTCATTAATAGCCCAGCATTGATAATCTTTTACAATCTGAGCTTCGTTACTAGTACTTTCAGTTGAAAAGTTGACTTTATTTAGATCTTTGAAATAACTATGCCACTCTGCCGGTGACACATCGTTAGAGGCCCCTTCAGACTGACGCGACTTAATAGAGTTAACCAGTTTCCAAAACTCTTTCGGACTTCTTTCCTCCAATGCCTGAATTCTGTTTAACAAGTCATTTCGGAAATTTCTTTTCAGTCGTTTAATAAGCCGCTTATAGTCTTTTTTCGTGGAAAAAAAATTATGTCTCAAGAAAGGATCGTTCGGATACTTTGACACTAAATTGCCTAAATTTTTTACCTCCTTTTTGAGCGAGTGACAATCTTTGTCAAACCACTTCTGTTTTTGAACTGTATTCCGTGTTCTTTTCTTTGGAACTTTACCACTCCTGACAGGCACTACTTTTTTAGAAACCTTAACTATAACACTTGTAAATTTATTAACCAAGGAATCTACATCTAGGTCTCCTTCATCTGCTGATGAATCTAACAAACCACTCAACTCTTGAGAAACCTCGTCAGAATCAAGACTGTCACGGAGCGCAGTCTTTAACTCATCACTCCACAGAAAAGCCATCGGAAGTGGCGACAAAAAGACTGAATTTTCCGACACAGTTGATGCCTCAGCCTTAAGGGCAAAAGATAATAGACAATGATGTGAAAACTCCGTCGTATTTGACACGGAAAAATGGTTTACCAGCGGTAAAATATCATAAGAAACAACTGCATAGTCAACTACACTTGCCCCATTATATGTCTGACATGTAAACTGGCCCAGGAAATCTCCCTTCGTTCTACCATTTAAAATAACCAAGCCATTCCCACAACACAACTCAGATAAAGACCTCCCGTAGAGATTTACTTGCTTGTCCCGCGATTTTCGTGGCTCAAGTGGGGGAGCAAAAGCTGTTAAACCAACCGTATCATCCACATAATCATCTAAACCGCTCATTCTTGCATTAAAATCACCACACAACATAATATCACCTTTCCTAGAAAAATTATAAATGCTTTCTTGAAGTAACTCAAAATGGTCAATGCCCAATCTCCTTTCCCTGGGAGAATGTTGTGGAGGGATGTATACCGTACAAACATACAGGTCACGCTTCAAACGAAAGAAATCCTTCTCTAACTTCCACCAGACAAACTCCTCGCTACTCTCCTGATCAAGAAATTTAACGCCTTTCCTCAAGGCAGATTTCACTAAAATCGTAATTCCACCAGAATTTCTACGTGCATTATCTGGCGTTTTCCTACACTTGGAAAAAGAATAGAATCCTTCAATATTAACATTAGCATCACTTAACCACGTTTCGACTAAAGATACGCAATCAAACTTTTCGATTGCCGAAAGAAAATCTTCATCATTCAATTTCCCTGAAAGCCCCTCAATATTCCAGGAGCAGAATTTCACGAACCTTTCATTCGACATACTCAAATACGCACAGAACAATCTCGGCCATATCAGTCAACAAAAGGTCTTAGAAAGAAGAAACAAAACACAGACACTAAAAGAGATAAAAAATGGATAAATAAAAGCAAAAATCACCGGCATAAACTATGAAAAAGGCAGCCAATTTACTCTAAGAAACTTATCTTGTTTGACTAGCTATAGGTGGGAAAACGGGCGGATTACAGAATGCTAAACCTGAAGCCGGTACTGGAAGCGGAAACATTGCCCTTGGTTGCGCCTGACTGTGAGTTATGTTGACCTGTACCAGGCGATTAATCTGTTCCGTTAAACCCTTCAGCTGTGAACTAATGGCTGTTAGATCGGCTTCTCTTCGGGTATTGTCGGTATTGAAAACTTTTCACTCAAATCACAGGTAATTATCTGTATATTTTCCCATTTTTCGTAGTCTTTCATTGTAAAATAATGGTCAGAAATACGGGGAAGTCAAAGCTAGCCTAAACATACGTCAAAATCCCAGGAAAAACTTTGGTTTTGAGATGCTTTGTGAAAATTTGTGCTGCCGAGGTCCGACCTCCACGAAATTCAACGCAGAATGAATTGCTCACGTGACCGGGAAAATTGATAATATAGTTGGTACGCAAAGGATTGTGGGAAGGCCTTCCAATCCTCCTTGCGCGTAAGCTGTCACCCAAAGAAGTCGCTGTTTGGCCAACAAGGCAATGGTTCCTTCCTCACCGCATCCTGTCCTGAATCCTAACAAGCCTGGGAAAGTAAAGATAGTGATAGATGCTAAAGCCAAACACAACGGTATCTTCCTTAGCGATCAGCTACAAATGTACTTGTATGACCCGATCTGCTGAACAATCTTGGTAGCGTGCTACTCCGGTTTCGAGAATAACGAGTGGCTATCGCGGCGGACATCGAAGCAATGTTTCATCAGTGTCGCGTCATCGAAAGGTACCAACCAGTGCTGAGGTGTCTCTGGCGTGACCTTGAATGTGATCGTCCTCCTGACGTGTACCAAAAGCTTGTGATGATCTTCGGAGAAGCGTCGTCTCCATGCACAGCCAATCACGTACTCAGGAAAACAGCTGATGATAACCGAGACGACCCGTCGTTTTCTCCCGATACCATCGAAACGGTTAAAAGCAACTTCTACATGGACGATCTTCTAAAGTCTGTACATGATGAGGTTACCGCCATTAAGCTCCAGCGTGGACTACCTACTTGCCCGTGGCGGATTTAGGTTAACCACACGGAGTAGTTCGTCGCGTGATGCTTTATCGAGAGTTTCGAACCACAAGATGGCCTGCCGGGCAGTTGATCTAGATTTCGATTAACTACCCATTGAACGATCGCTGGGCTTAAAATGGAACACCGAGACGGACTGCTTCAGATTCTCCGTCAGGTCGCGCCAATCAGCTCTGACGAAACGGAGCGTCATGAGCCAAGTCTCATCTGTATTCGATCCCTTAGGAGTGCTGATGCCTTTCTTGCTACCTGCGAAATGTCTTATTCAAGGTTTGTGGCGCAGGAAGATAGACTGGGATGAGCCTTTGAATGACGGACAACTGGTTGACGGACCTCTCATCGCTGAAGGACTTCGAGTTACCGCGTTGCTTATGCTGCAACGCTCCACAACAAGCGCATGTTCAGCTCCACGTATTCGGAGACGCCTCGGAGAGAGGGGATGCCGCTGTCTCTGCTATGCGCGCACGCGTTCCCTGACGGAGGGGTCCACGTGTCCTTCGTCATGGCAAAACCCCGAGTAGCTCTTCTACAACAACACAGCAACCCCACTTAGAGCTTCTAACCGTTAGGCTGGCTAATGAGATGAAGAAGGAGCTCACCATTCACATAGCTGACACCGTGTTCTGGAGCGATTCAAAGACTGTCCTTTTGTGCATAACAAACGCAAGTCGAATCTTTAAGTTAGCGATGATTGTACCCGCGGCCTAAAAGCATCCGAATTGACCGACAAGTGCCGATGGATCTCCGAACCTGCCTTCTTGTAGAAAACTGAAGAACACTACCAATTTCGTTGGGGCTGAGAAATAACTCCGAGAAGGCATCAGAAGGTTAAACAAAGAGCACATTGTACATAAGCTACTAAGGGTGGGGTGCAGTGGCATTTCACCCCCAGCCTCGCCGCACCACGAAGGCGTGTGGAAACGGCTGTTGTGTTGACTGTTGTGTTGGCGACTCGCAACTGTGATACTGAATCCGTTTATCGTCGTTTTACGCGAACACTGTACATATGTTTCTCAGTACATTCCTGCATACACACATCTGTTACAATACATGTAAGTCTTCCAGATGAGCCTTTTTAAGTCCTATTGTAACCGGGGCCACTTAGACAACGAAAACCAATCACACTGCAGGACGAAAACAAAGCATTCCAACTTACGATTACTTGAGCCAATCAGTGTTGAGTACAAGACAATAGCATTCCAACTTACGGTTACTTGAGCCAATCAGTGTCGAGTACAAGACAATAGCATTCCAACTTACGGTTACTTGAGCCAATCAGTGTCGAGTACAAGACAATAGCATTTCGACTTACAGTTACTTGAGCCAATCAGTGTCGAGTACAAGACAATAGCATTCCAACTTACGGTTACTTGAGCCAATCAGTGTCGAGTACAAGACAATAGCATTTCGACTTACAGTTACTTGAGCCAATCAGTGTCGAGTACAAGACAATAGCATTCCAACTTACGGTTACTTGAGCCAATCAGTGTCGAGTACAAGACAATAGCATTTCGACTTACAGTTACTTGAGCCAATCAGTGTCGAGTACAAGACAATAGCATTCCAACTTACGGTTACTTGAGCCAATCAGTGTCGAGTACAAGACAATAGCATTCCAACTTACGGTTACTTGAGCCAATCAGTGTCGAGTACAAGACAATAGCATTTCGACTTGCTCGAGCTTCGATCCAGCAAAAGGCAATTCTGAAGTCGGTCTTTGAATGAAGAAAATCTTGTGGATATGCCTAGATTTATAAGCTGGAATGCCCTATTTTCTTTTTGCAATGTATTTAGTTCTCATTGTCTAAGTGGCCCTGGTTACATCAGTCATACTGCAATAGTCATGAGAATAAAGCCAAGCCTGGTACATGTATAATTGGTTTGTTAGCCACTTCAATTCCGATGTGCTAAACAGCCAGTATCACTATACCTGTTCAGGATACTTGCTACCTACTATCTCAGCAACAGTGTTCCTGGATTTCACTGGTGGTAGGTTCATGGCATCCATCTTCAGCTTAACAACTATCTTGGTTCCTCTCCCTGCCATCCGCCACATCATTTCTGCATCCTCGACTGTCACACAAGCTGTGGGAATTTTCTCAACTCCTGCAAAATAAACCCCAAAATTGTTTAGCTTAACATGTACACATTTTAATGGTATATTGCAACGCAGAGGAAAGGGGGCTGCATCCAGGAGTAATTAGCTCACTGGTAAAGTGGGTTCAAAAACCCAGCTTGATCAACACTCGGTCTTAAAATAACTGAGTAGAAGGTGCTGCCTTCACATAATCCAACAGTAAATGGTTAGACCTTCACATCTTCTTGGTTAAGGATGTAAAATCATAGGACTACGTCAACAGAGGGCCAATGTGGAACATTGTTAGTTACATGTTAGTGGTAATTAAAACTTGTTATCCTCTATAAATAGTGACTTTACTTTGCTTTTGAATTGACAAGGGTTGTGAACAACACAAAACCTTAATGTTGGGTTGTCTGTGGAGCTTGGCCATATGCACCACAGGAAACCCAAAGTCAAACTTGCACCCACCCCTCTCCCCACAAAACACACACATATAGTTTGACCAGTTCATTATCATCATTTTAGTAAAAGTAATTACCAGCTTTATAATCCTGCCATCCAGTGTGTGGACTGTTGATGGAAAATGGTGTCACAGACCGCACCAGAGAAGCCACACCCCCAGCCTCAGCTGTCTTGGCAGCAGCATAGTCTCTGTAGGACACTGTCAGTGGATAGGACACAAAATCTTGATTGAAAACTACTATCTTCCCTTTGGCCTGTTGATCATATTAGAAACACCTGATTAGCGATGAAGAATTTTCATTGACAGTGCAATTTCAGGTACAAAAACTGGGGGATTCTAAATGTTGGTCTTTTGTCTAGAATAAAGTATGATTTTTGACAGAGAAGTATGCAACAGCATGTTTTCATTGGTTTTCTTAGTTTAATTCTCTTGTTATTTTGACATTGACCTCAAAATAAATAATTAAAGTGAATAATTAAACCATGGCGAAAAACGATTGGATGACATAATGTGATCAACGGCCACTTTATGTGGATACTGAATTGCATTCATTTGGTACATACTTTCAGGGTTATATGATTTGTCAAGCCTACATGTATTAATTTTTGGTCTGAAATAGGGTCAGGGTTTTGAAACTTGGGTGACACAACCCCCACCAAAAATTCTGGAAAGTACTCCCAGGAAGGCTCGACCATGAAAGAACAGCTAGCAAAATGAATTATTGTTCCAAATTTAAGTTCCAAATTCTCTCGGAATGTAGATCAGTAGTCAGTGTTTTTTTTTGCACAAACTCCTTCACCATGTTCCAAAATATTATCAAATTTGTAGAATATGACAGAAAGGGTAATTTCTTGTATGCCAGGGGGGGGGGGGGGGGGGGGGTGGGGGGGACTCCCTATATTAAACTGACAGGGGTGCTCAGCACAGTCTCCTTTCAGGGGTAAAATTCACCATTAATGTTCTGTTTTGCAAGTCAGAGGTCTTCAAGCTTCTCAAGGCTTGATCTCTTGACAGCTTCACTGGTACGTGCAGCTGCACTGGTATATTTGTGTACCTTTTAGAGGTCAAAATCATCATGGCTTTTAAACCTTTATTTATGTATACTCTCCCTAATGCCAAAATATTTACCTCACTTGATCTGTTCTTTAGCTCATCAAATGACTTCACCACCAAAACCTCTGCAGTTATCCCTTCCGGGGGGGTTCCAACACTACCTCCAAGGCTCAAAATACTCATAGAGTGATTCCTCGGCAGTAGCATAGTAGCTGACTCACTCCCCCGGACCCAGTGTGGTACCATCACATCCTCACCGTGGACCCGTTCCAGGCCATCTTTCTCCAACTCCTCCAGCATATAGTCGATCGAGTTTTCGAGATTCTTGGATCCAGAAATTCGGCTTCCGAATTTGTCAGTAAAGGTTGCTAGTCGGTTGTAGACTTGATGTTTGGCAGCTCCGTTTGTCACTAAATTGATTATGTTATTCGCAACACTTTGATAGCTATGGATCTCAGCTTTCGTTTTCTCTGGAATGTTGGTGGTTAATTCTTCCTTTTCCGCATTAGGTAGCTTGACGGGGCCCGCAATAGCCGTTGGAGTAAGGAAAATATGTAGAAGCACGCACACGAATATTTTTTTGAGGATAGCAGGAGAGTTTAATGGTCTCCGGAACATGACGAATCCTGCATAGGAAGTCAAATATAATGGGTTTCAGTTGAGTGTAGTGAAACCAAACGCAAATCACTTCCGACACTCCGCTCAATTATAATCATTGTGGCAGAGAGAGCCTAAAGCGAGATTTAAAAGATATTGTTTTTCACGATAATTTTTCGCTATACGGGCGTAAAAGAACAACACCTAAGCGCTGCGTGTAGGAAGACTTTTTCGCTATTTCGCCGCGCGAAAACTTGCTACGCAGGCTAGTCACCTACCTTCTCAGATAGCACTCCTATGACGAATTTGCCACTTAAAAGTTAGTAAGCAAATAATAAATGTTGGTAAATTAATGTATACTTCCTAACATGTAAATAAATATTCTGATCACATAAAAAAATCCTTTCCGTCCGTAAATATCGCGAGAGACTGAGGCGAGATTACCCATGATTCCTTTTCACCACGTGCTCACTCTCGGCGGCCATCTTGCATGAGTTCAGTGCTTGCCGTTGTTTGTCATATTTTCTCGCTTTTTAGGTGACTTTGTTTTGGTTTCAGCAGGTTTGAAATGTTTTAGCATTTGAGAAATAACTTAGGTAGGTTTTAATGTCCACGATGCAGTCGGTTAACGCTGTGGTTGGTGAAAATGCGCGCCGACCGAGCGAAGACAAGGTGAGTTGAAAAAGTGATCGAATTCCCGCCGTTTGTTCTTTCAACTGTTTCTATTACATATTTGAACGGCCTAGCCTTATCGGGCTAAAGTATAGAATACCCGTCCACTCCAACTAAGTATCAGAAACACTGCCACCGCGGTCCGCAGTCAGCTAGAATAATTTAGCAGTGATTATTATTCAGTCACTTCGGACCGCGGTGGCACTCAGTGATGCCTTAGCAAAATTATTATTCAGTCACTTCGGACCGCGGACCGCGGTGGCACTCACTTACATGCCTTAGCAAAATTATTATTCAGTCACTTAGGGACCGCGGACCGCGGTGGCACTCAGTTACATGCCTTAGCAAAATTATAATTCAGCACTTCGGGACCGCGGAGCGCGGTGGCACTCAGTTACATGGCTTAATTGGAGTATTTGTCGTTCTTAAATCCACTCGGGTGCTCTATTAATGCACTAGTCAATTGAAACCCCCACCCCCCCCCCCCCCCCCCCCCCCGGTCCCGGGGAAGGGTGGGGGATAACAGGGGAATTGATCACTTTTGAACCACAGTCTGTCCCGTGGGGGTAGTAGATTTGACTGACTTCGACTTTTCGGGTGTCCCCACCTCGGGGAAGAGGGGAACTGGGAACTAGTAGGGAAGCTTCAAAGATGGCGGACAAGTTGATATTTCTTTTGAATAAATCTTTCTATTGGTGGGTTGCAACCCAATCCCCAGAGATTCAAATAACAAAGACGTGGCCGCCATGTTGGATGAACTAACAAGAGAAGCTAACGAGGAATCTTTTGTTATTGTCATCCAACATGGCGGCCATGACGTCACATGCAACCCAGCAATAGATGGTGGGTTGATTTTAGAGTACAGACGAGTTCTCCTTCAAGCTGAACTTCAGCCAAGAGAGACTTAGTTTGTGTGATTACTAAAGAAAACTATAAAAGCTAAACAAATCTTGGAAGAAGAACATTAAAAATCTCTCCTTTTAAATGTTTTTTTCCCTTCAACTTTCTTGCCCCAGGGATAAGGGCATTTGATCTGAACTAAAGCCTCTGGGGTGGGGGTATTGATGATTTTTGATCAAGTCTCTGTCAAATTCCCCACCCTTCCCCGGGACCGGGGGGTGGGGGTTTCAATTAACTAGTGCATAATATTCAACAATCGACTGCGGGACACGGTGGCAGTCACTCTTTAATACGTACGCTTTCGCTCTATTAATATTCGTCGTTCTATAAACGTCCGCGAACCGCGTTGACGGCTGTCTAGTGTCTTGTTCATGACTACGGACCACGGACCACCCATTTACAGTAAAGTGCCTTAAAAATGGACGGGTATTCTATACTCGCTCCCCTTATCGTTGTTTATGTAATATATATTACTCGCTTTTGTTTTTCATTATCATGGGACATCCTTTCCTCCCTTTAACACTCTAGCTTGCCTAGCTACAAGAAAATTATAATTCTTTGAAGAAAATGTCTTCTTTATACAAAAGTAGGAGGTCTGATTCCACAGCTCACCTCACGGCGGGTGTAAACTACAGGTCGGGTCACAGGTCAGGTCACTTCTTGTTTACCTGTGAACTCTAGGTTAGTGAGAACCCGTCGTTTATCTGTGAACTCATCCAATGGTTAGGGTTAGGTTTGTGGTCAGGTTTAGGATTTGTCTTAGAATTAACAACCTGACCTGTGACCTGACTTGTGACCTGTACTTTACACCTGCCGCTCACCTCATGTAATATTGCAGAGTTCATTTTTGGTGTCTCTCGCAGCCAAGGTGAGTCAGCCCTGAAACAACCATTTGGGGCTGATGAAAGTCAGGACCTGGCTAATGCACAGATCGAATTGGAATTTAGTGCATTGGTTTTTGTGGAGGGAGGAAAACTGCAGAGCCCAGAGAAAAACCCTTGGAGCAAGGGCGAGATACCAACAAACACAACTCACATGTGGCACCACGAACCGGAATCAAACCTGGGCCACAGAGACTCGACCACACCCACCTTACGTGTCAGGCCCCTAGAAGAATCCTTTAGATAGTCCCCAGAGAAGGCATATAATAGCCCAATTTGTATTTCTTGACCGCCATTTTGAAAGGTAACCAAGCCTTTGGTGATGGCGAGGCTGGAGTTGAGACAGCTTAGTCAGAGGCTTGTATCAAGTTAGCATGGTAATCACAGTCTATCCATATTCTTGGAAAAAGCGTTTGTATCAGCAGTGTTCAATCTCGGGTGCAATTTTGTGATATTCTCACTTTTACAACTCATCGCTAATGTCCAATGTGAATGCGACACTTCACATTCATAGAATGATTCAGATTCTGTATGACACTAAATCGTCCCTTTTTGAGATACAAGTCTCAAAATTTGAGAAGCAATGACAGAAACGTCCTCCCTTGCTTCATTTCTAGAATGAACACTATCAGTGCAGGGTCAACTCCAGCCTTGGTGCAAGGCTAAGGTTTGGTTACCTTTCAAGAAGATGAATAGGACTTCTATAATCTAAGAGAATCTTATTTTAGAGTGGTACTCAGACTGCAAGCAGGGAAATGCTGGCACATGCATGAAAATAATTTGTATTTATTAAGCTTACGGTATCGGACTTACATGTAGGGGGGAAGTACATAGATTTTTGCTGCTGTTGTTTTAGGTTGCAGTTACTCCAATTTTGGATTTGATTCCATCCCTTCTACAGTAGTTGGGGAATGTAATATATGCAGATGGCCCCTGGGAGGGTTTATTTGACATTATTTTGTAAAAGTACTTCCACATCTCTTCCCTGGAAATGAAAATGGGGTCAAATCACCCTGGGTATTTCCCCCACCCCTACGCTAAACATTGACAAGTGCATTACATCATATTACAAAACAAGAATTGCTGCAAAGATAAACATTTTGTACATATGGCGTAGATCAATATTCTGGTCACTGCAATAATTGTTTTTATTCACAGGAATCAATATCTTACTGGAGTAAGACAGAGCGAGGTCAAAAGGCTGAGATACGACTGCAAAACCACCCCCATGACATTGAATCTTGGGGAGTGCTAATTAGAGAGGCACAAGTAAGTAGAGAGATGTTGCAGCCACTCCTGGGCAGTGTATGCATTGATTTTATTGATAACTGATGGTTAAGTCTTGGGTCTTAGGCTCAAAATTGTATCCAAGCAATGCCTGTGCATTCTCAATATTAACTTGGACAGATTTTTGGCGTGGTCTACATGGCTTTCAAAATAACTAGTCGGCAGTTGCTCAGAGGTACATCACTGGTTATGTTCTCTTTATCAACAGACAATGAAACTTTTGCTTGACTTTTAGCCTTTTGTGACCGTTTCCTACTTTCCTATGTTGACCTCATACTCAAAAACATTTTGAAAGCCCTGGGTATTATATTTAGCACTTAAATCTTGAAGGGGCTAGCTAGCGCTCAGACATGTGCTGCTGTCAGGTTTTTGACTCCTCTGTCTGAGAGGGTGTAGGCCATACATGACATACCTGTGGTGTTAGTACTGTGGCACAGAAACGCTACAGGATAAACACAATCTCGGATTCAAGCTCGTGAATACACAAACTGAAAGATAAGTTATCTAATTTTATTTGTTGAGCTTGAGGTCACGTGTATGTTGATCACCTGTCAGATTAACTATTGGAATGCAAACATTCACTTGAAAATTGCTCAGAGTTTGACAGCTCACTGGCATCTGCAGCATGGGTTTTATTGTTTCTGCAGAAAATCTCACAGCATTTAATTACAGGGTCCGTAGACTTTCAGTGTTTTATGGGAAAGAAAGCATGAAAACAAGTGAGCCAACAGAATGCAAGATTAAAATGTCCTCATAGACCACATGCTTCTGAATCTTTCATAATGGCAACAAGTGCTGTTGTGACAGCTGCATGGTTTTCAAACTTGAACCAAAAAATCCAGTGGGAATAATTAATACCTATTAAAGGGATTGTGTCACGGTGAGAGACCTTTACATTAGATGTCCGGGCAAGACACTGTCATTATCAGCAATTCTCGTATGAACTGACGAACCTTGCGCACATGTGGGATGGTAAAAATCAAAGCAAATATTCAAAAATGACTAATAACCTGTAAATAATTTATACAGTTTTAAGTAAAATATTGAAAATACTTTCAATCAAGCATTGAAGGAGTGGAGTTTAACTGTTTGTAATCAATTAACGGCCACCAATCCAACACTGACTCCCCTACATGCATACTACCATGACATAGCCCCTTTAAGACATCCTCCTCCTTTGCCAGGGATTGAAGACAAAGATTTTAAAACACGCTGAAACTTTAATAGCCTGAAATACAGACGCTGCCTCGGCTCGTTCCAAAACATGCACACTGGAGACTCTGTATTGTTTTAGATCATTTTGATCTCGGTAATACATGTATATCACAGGGGTCATTTGACGTACATGTATTTAATTTTATAGGATCACAGTGTTGCAAAATAATTATAGCATATTTGAATACTAAATAACGGTAAACGTAAATTTGCCTCGCTGTTGGCTTTGTTTTCCAGCTGCTTGTACATCCCACACAGTCTCCCTTTCTTGTCGTCCTTGTGGCTTACAATCATTGAGCAAAGCTTTGTAATTCTGGAAGGTTTTGCCTTTGCTGTATACTTTATAAATAAAAGAAAGACCATTGAAATATGCAAGTTTTTTGTGATAATCTGAGACACTGATCCTTTACGCTTCGATAAAAACTACAAATGTTGTGTTGGCCCCATGTAAATATATGATAATTTTGTCAACAGCTGTCAATCAGCACATTGAATCTGACCAATCAGAGGTGATACCAGATTCTGGTCTCAGTGGAAGGTCTATTTCTGAAGCTGGTCAACAGGCCTTCCCCTCCCCAGTCCTCCTCTACTCTTCTCCCCTAAGAGAGCCTGAGTGTCCTCAGTTTCCCATAAAGTTGTTTCCCTTGGATTTGCTTAATCACACATTCGCTTCTTCAAACCCTCACTAACTTGAATGTTTGTCCATTATTATTTTCAGGGCCTTCCATTAGATCTTGCCAAGGTGTTGTATGAGAGGCTTGTTAGACGGTTCCCCAATGCTGGCCGTTACTGGAGATTATACATTGAACAAGAGGTTTTTAGTCTTTCTCATGATACTAGCATATTTTTAGTTGCCGTTGTGTTTGTTTACATGAACAATATTACTCAACCAACCTGGACAAAGGTTCTTGCTAAGTGATCAAATACAGGTACATTGCATCCAATATTGTCAGATGAAACAGTGTTTGACTGAAAGCCCTTGCATTTTGGACATAATTTGTCTAGCATCTTCCTGGCTTGGATCAGTGCAAGATCTCTTTTCAGTCCACATTGATCCAGCAAAAGAATATTTAAAATTTCTGACTAACACAGAGCTGTAATCAGTCAAGTATTGTTGAATCCAGCAATGGTAATGACAGCGCAATGTTGGATTGTTGTTTGACCATTTAGCTAAATTTAGCAGATGAACTTGGGGGAGGGTAGCAAATACATGTAAGTTAATGTGAATCAAAACAAATTTCTATCATCACCTTTAAATAATTTTGCTCATATCAACAGCTTGGATTGAAGGTTACTGACTTTAAATGCATGGAATTATTTGTTCCATTTTAAATTGAAAAGTTTTTCATTCCATTTTCTGAAAAGCAATTAAACCTAAAGGAAATGACTGAAATGTTGAAAAAGGTTATGAACATTATTGAAACTTATACATTATTATGATGAGATAACAGAACAGGAAAATAAACATGGCGATTTTGTACAGTAGCTGGGCTGGGAATTGGTTGATTTACCAATGAAAATATTTAAACAATTATGTTGTCAAGCGTATTTGAATTGTGTGAAGTGTGGTTATTTGCGTCCTGTCTATTTGATGCCTGAATCGTTGTTGTTACGATACCTTTGTATTTGATTACCTTTTGTGAGTAAGTCCTAGTACATGTTGTCTCAAGAAATGTATGTATAACTTTATTTATACAAGGTGTCAACAATCACATTTAAGTGGTATTCCTTGGAGCTGTGTGGGAAATGCTAAGAAATAACTATTCCACTTATAAGTTCATATAAAATTGAGATAAAACACTTCTGTGGTAATTAATTGACTAATAATTTCCTAATAAAAACTAAAACAAATGTTACTACTCACTAATGTTTACATGTGAAAGAAATTGCGAAAGGGTGGGAGCTTGCTTGGCTTCAGGTGTGAGACTGTTCCATAAGACTGCCCCTCTACAAGCAAAAGCTGTTTTAAGAGATCAGTACGAGGTCTAAGAATAAAAATATTGTTGTTCGAACCTCAAGGTTACATTGTATGTTGATGTATGCTATTTGCCATACAAAACTTTTCTGAGAGGTATTCTGGAATTCTTTATTCATAGTTTTGTACAGGAGAGTTTTAAAATGATTTGATTGTCTCACACCTAAGCTAGGCCAATTTATGTCAGCTAGAATTTGGGATGATCGGACATCAAAGTTGGACCCTGTAATTATCCGGGCTGCTCTGTTTTGTAATTTCTCAAGTTTTAAGGCAAGGCCTTTGCCAATATTCCCCCAGACAGAACAACAGTAATCAAATTGTGGCAAAATAATTTTGTAGATAGAAATCAAAATCCTCTGAGATAATATTGGCTTGAGTCTTCTAAGGACAGCAAGGGCTGTGGCTACTTTTTTTGTGACCTAAGAGATATGTGAATCCCACAATAATTTTTCATCTAATTCAACTCTCAGGCATTTATAATTCACAACCCTGTTGATTTCCTGGCTGTATATGCCAACATTAGGTTGTGAAGGCAATGAGGAAATTCTTTGTTGTGTTTCAATAAACATACATTTAGTCTTTACAACATTAAGACTTAGTCTGTTAGCATTTAGCCATTGTCTCAATTCTATTAGATTGTGATTCATAGCAGAGAACAACTCATCTGGATCTTTAGCTGCATATGTAAGATTTGTATCATCAGCATACATTCGGAGGATAATTTAAAAAAATTGGGATAGATAAATTATAATCTATAATAATCATATGCTGCCTGTTTTAGGACTTGTTTTCTCTTCTTTTTATCTTATTGCCTGGAATATGTGGACTACTCCAACTCACTTTTGCCTTCCATTATTTATTCCTGGGTAAAAATACAATTACTGGTGGCCTAGTCATTTTTGATTTTGATTTTGACATGGAAGAAATTCATGTAGGAAAGAAAATGAGAGCTCTGCTGGTGTTTGACAGGAAGATGGTTTGTTGGTACAACTGTAGAATAGTTTATTTAGTAGACAACAGCAGTCTAGTTTAATGGATCCAAACAACAAGTGCAGTAGCCAGGAAAGCTACATTAGGGTTTACTGATAGTGTACAGCGTATAGGTTTTGGCAGATTGTGGGAAAAGGAGAAAGACCAAAAAGTTTGAAAGTTAGGTAACGGTTTTAGGAAGCTTTTCAGGTTGAAAAGTAGTGGTGTTTTTTATCCTTTCTCATATCTGACTGAAACATGTTTCAAAGTGTGCAATGAAATGTACTCATTCCACCCTTTGAAACTGGTTTCATAGTCCGAGATGAGAAAGGATAAAAAACCACCAATACTTTTCAACCTGAAAAGCTTCCTTCCTCACTGGTATTACATTCTGTTCAACAATTCAAACCACGAACAGATTTTGTATTTCTCATCTCGTAGATACTTTTGCATGTACTATTCCAGTTTCATTGTAGAGCATAAAAATTGCTGAGCAGAGTGTTGGGGACTTCTAACAGTCTGGGAGTACCTTTCTTGATGGGACAATCAAGAGTGTCGGGATCTCAGCAACAGTTGAATAATTTGGGCATTGTTCGTTTGTTGTGTCACTGCTTTCGTGAAAGCTAAATCTGGACTTTAATGCACACTTTAAGTGCTGGTCGTGCAGGAATCTCCCACTGCTTTTAATTCTCCTAAAAAATCTGAACATTGCCCAAAATGTTCTAAAATTAATGTTAAAAAATTTATGTGAGCCGCATTGTTCTTGTACATGTACATCATGGTTTGCGCGGGCCTTGAAATAATGCTGGGTCCTGGAAAAGTCCTTGCATTTTTTACCAAAACTCCTTGAATTTTGTTGAAACCTCGTTAGATGTTTGAGAAGACAGTGAAACAGCCTCATTTTTGCCTCAAAAAGAACATTAAGAGCAGCACTGAATGATTCGTCATGCAAACAAGTCGGAGAAAGGGTCTTACATTGGGTCTAAATTGCATATAATTTTAAGGTCATTTATGTGCGAACCTGTAGAAAACAAGTCCTTGAAAAGTGTGGAATGTTCTTGAAAAGTTCTAGATTTTTTTAATGGATTTTTTTAACGAGGACCTGCAATATTACACACTTTTCCTGTGGTGTTGTTCCTTTAAGTTCGTAATTTAAAAAATAACCTGTTTAGATCAATTAAAAAGAAATAAAATATGGCAAATCAATGATACTTTTGTAAATCAGGGCTTAGTGGTTTGAAACCTGACTAAGCTAATCCAGCATTTGTTTTAGACTTGGACAATCATTGGTTTGAATTTTCAACTTCTCTACTATTGATTTGTGTTAAACTTATTCATGGTTGCCACAGGTCTGGGAAAAGTTGTAATCTTAGCTTCTCATTTATTCAGCCAGTTTGGCCAAATTGTTTGTGACATCCTCCTTGAGTAGGACCAGTTTGAATTGAGAACTGGCCAATCAGATCACTCTGTTTGTGTAAATGGACAGTGGCCTTTGAATGCACTGGGCTTGGAACAACTGAAGCCAGAATTCTATTTCAATGATTTTTTGCTTTTTCTGTGTGCATTACCAGGAGTCTTAATATCCAGTAAACACGTTTTGCAAGTTTAAATAATGCTAAATAGCACTGCATTCTCCCTTTTCTATTGCTTAGTTTGTGCTATTATTTTGTTAAAGTGCAAGTAGTGCCATAACAATGTTAACTCTTTTGTCCCAAATTCTATTTACAATAATTTATACTTCAGTTGTCTAAATTAGTTTTCTTCGAGAGGCAGGAGCGGCAATTAACTAGAATAAAAGCTACCTGAATTGCAGGACTGTTTTATCTTGTGATTTCACAAAGGAAACTTACATTGGAGGGAGTTCATTCATCTTATGACCTCACAGGATCTGCAAAAAGTAATCAAAATTAGGGATTAAATGCCAGAAATGTTACAAAATTTGCAGGACCAATACCTTTTTGTGAGAAACAAACAAACAATACAAAAAATAATTAACATGATACTTGCACTTTAAGAAATGTTTCACAGATATGACTGCTATAATAATATGTCTACATTACTTGCATGTTGAGTAATCATGGTTTAGTGTCAAATCATGATAATGCTGCTATTACCGTAAGAACTATTTTGTTTGTATGTTGGGAGGGGAGAGGTCCGAGAAGAAAAGGGTTTCATTTGATTTCTGAACAGGACAAATACATTAAGTTAAATTAAATAATTGTTTCTTTTGCTTCAAGATACATGGAGCCAATCTGACTCTCAAGCTCGCATCTTGCAATATTGGGAAACTTAAGGATTTTCAAAAAAACTATTTATATTGACAATGATGAACTGATGATGGGGATTGGGTGGTAAATTGATGACAAGACAAGATACATTTAACAAGAACTGATATTCATACTGTAAATAGGAAAATCTACAATGATTTGATTTTATGTTTATGGAGAGTACAACGGTTGCATGACAACTTTAACAATATATGAAAATATTCAAGAAGATTGTGTAGTCTAAATTTATTGTGTTGTGTCCATTTTATTCAGTGAAATTTTGTATTATGTGACCCATACAGCCACATGCATGATTTCCATTCAAAATCATTAACAAAAGTTGTGATGGGGCTGTACATGCACAATTTTTTGCTTAATTGAGCTCACTTTTTATTGACTGAATACTTAGGTTGGCTGGCTGGGAAAATATTTGGCTCTGTCAATTTGTACTGTGCTCAGTCTGTACATCATGACCTTGAGCCAAATATAATTTTCCTGTCCAGCCTTCCCACTCAGTCAATAAGTACCCAGTCTTGAACTTTATTTGCAATGTGTCACTATTTTATTCAGTAAAATGGTGTAGTCTTGAACATATTCAGTAAAATTGTGTGGTGTTGAACTTTATTTGTTTTTTTGTGTCATTTTATTCAGTGAACTTGTGTTCTCAAACATGAATCAGAGTTGGGTCTTGTGTCTTCACAGATTTTGACATGCGGCTTGCAAGGTCATGGTGCTCTTGCACACAAGTAGACCTTTTGCGCATTCCGCTCCAATTCCCACAAACAATGGCAACAAGTTGAGATTGGAGTAGACCATATTCATACATTTACTGTAGTTTTGTCTACCCCTCTCGACTTGGTGCTATTGTTTGATCAAATGCAGGAAATGTCTTTAGTTTCTTCTTCAACTGCAACACAACATCGTTGTATGTTAGGATTTTCTAATGTGTGTGTGAATTCTTTTATCTTCAGATGAAACATCAGAATTATGAAAGAGTAGAGAAGGTAATTAGTGTTGTAAATTGCATTACAGTTTAGCATATTTGCTCTTTGCGATGTGTGTATAATTATTAATGAAAAATAAATGATCTTGTTTATGAATGTCTTTGCTGTGTCAGTGACTTATGATCAAGTTCTAACCAAAAAATATTAAAGGAGAATATGCCACTTGCATCAACAGTTACATGACCTTGTCAATAAAACAATATTGATACTAGCTCAAAATGAAAGCTAGAAATGGAAAGAGCATGCCAAAATTAGCATTGAACTGATGCAAGTTTCATCACAATACAGATACAATTTTTTTTTTTTAAATCTCAAAAGTTAACAGTCCAGTTATCAAACAGTCTGTTTAATTTAGAGTTTTCAAAAACAATAGTAATTGCTACAATTTTAGATGAAATGTGCATCGGTGGCTACTTTTGACATGCTCTTGACATTTCTGATATCCATTTTGTGTTTGCGCAAATATTTCTGAGTGACAAGGTCATGCAACTAGTTGATGCAAATTAAACGGTCTATTCAAACTAAGACAGGACAACTGGAAGCCATAGAAAGTGTTCTCTTTCACTTATATTTGCAACAACAAAAATCAGTGAAAACGGTAAGGCGGGACACACAAATAAAAATAATACAAAATAAGTCGATTATAAGGGACCGTTTATCATTTATCGGGGGGGGGGGGGGGGGTGGGTGATATAATGGGGTCCTGAATTTTTGTGTTTGTCTTAATGGGGACCCTGAATTTTTTTATGTGTTATCGCCGCCCCGATGCAATCACGTGGTTGTACTGCATGAGAAACGATTCTGACTTCATTTATTTAAAGGCACTTGTACAAGATTGGTAGTGTTATTAGCAAAACCAGCTTGTAAATGCTATTTTCCGCCTCCAATCGATTTTCAATCTTTCTAATACAGCATTTTTAAAGATAGCTTTCCATGCAGCATCCATGGCAATGCCTTTGATCACAAGCTCAAATCATTTGCTAATGAAGTATTACATCAGCACGTGACTGGACCCTGCAGAGGGCCTATTGTGGACTGCAAACTGACCAATCGTAGCTCACAAAGTTGCCGAGCCATATACATGTAATAAAATACTCGTAATACCAAAAATAAAGTTCAATGTGAAGTGCATCTGGCCAGTGGATTTTTCGTTTCCAAAATGAAAATGTGCATTCCTGGACTAAATGACACACTGAATATAACTCTGATAATAGCAATATGATTATTATTTATGGAGCCATATATGAGAGGGATTGAACATTATTGGTTTGCAATCATTCCTAAGGGAATAAAATCGCAAAAGTGTAGCCACTATGTTGGTTGGCATTACAAAAATTGAGGTATCTTTTTGTTCCCATCAACGTATTAAACCTACCTGGCCACCAAGGCAACCACCAATAGATTCAATAGTACACGTGCCCCGATTGGCTGAAAGTGGAGTTTATAACATTACTGTAAACCCGGGCATGATTTAAAAGGAGCAAAATTGAGATTGTCTTAAATTTTACTCATTTCTATTTTATGGAACATAATGTAAACATGCACTCATTAAAGGCAGTTGTGGAAATGACTTGCGTGCAGGAACTGGTTTCTATTTGATTATAAAGCCAGTCCCTACTTTCTCCCAAATTTCTTATTTAACAAATAAAGAATCCTTTGCCATGTTTAAAACTACATCATGTATCACAAAACACGATGGGCATTTGAGAACATGAGAGAAATGTTAAAGCACAAGCTGAAGGCATGTGCTTTCAACATTTCTCAAATGACCAGAGTCCATGCACAATCGGAAGCGCTAGCGGTTCAGAGGTGTATTCACTTTAAGATGCTGTTGCTGTACATACCACAGACATTTGAATGGCAATGCAATGGTAGTTTTGTTTCTATTTACTCAAAGCTCAGAATGTTGTTTCCTATTAAAAAGCAATGTTAATAGTTCTTATTTAGTCCAATATTGTCTCAGTAATGCAAGTTTACATAGAAAAAGCAGAGTTGTTTATTTGACTGAAGGAAGTAAATTTTTGCAGAGTATTATTTTGCGGGAGTTTTTTCTGCAGAAACTTATTTTTGCGGATAGAGGCAATCCGCAAAAATTCTAACCTTCAAAATTGTTGTGCTACACGGTAGTCGCAAATTAGCAAGCGGGAGGAGCCCGGGGGAGGGGGGTTACGTGACCCATGTTTGGTATAGTGGTGGTGCTGAAAGTTTGAAACCCTGGACAGGACAGAAAAACTCTGTGTAGGACAACACCCTCTAGCTAGTTTAAGACAAGTGACAAAATACAGAATATCTTGTTTTACACAATTTTACACAACTTGGGGGGGGGGGGAGAAGGGGTGGGGGGGGGGGGGGGGGGGGGGGGAGAGGTGGAGAAAAAGACCAGGAGGGTCATAAACAAATAGCCATTGAAAAAGAGGGGGAGGGGCATAATATTTTATGTTTATTGTCTGGGGGAGGTTACATATTTGTAGACTTGGATTTCCTTCTCCACCCTCCCCCTGCTAATTTATTACCAGTCCCTTAAGGCACTTGGGGAAACAACAAAGTGCACAGACCAATAATATTTAAACAAAGCTGGAGCACCCTATCATTTAGGCTTTAATTTTGTGGCAACTTGGTGAAAATTAAGGGAGAATTTAGTTTATGAAAGCTCTAAAGGAAAGCTTTAGTAGCAATGATTAATATGACAGACTATGATTTTGCTGTTACTTAAAGTTTTCATCAATATGTCACACTCGCTTAAGATTAGGCAACAACCTTGACATGCAACAATTCTTCAAAATACTGGCTCTTTAAAAGGGGGGAATTCTCCCTTTTTTATTTAAACATATATGTTAATTCCTGGTGTTTGCCTCAAGAGCACCTGTTGTTCATCTAGGAAGCTGGCACACTACTGTACCTTACTCTGTAAAAGTTGTCATTGTAGAGGAAAAAGGAAATAACTAATAGTTGTGGTACTAAGGAATAAACGGCTAGTAATAATTGATAACAGCAAATCAGGAACAATAGATGGCAATTATAAGCAAATAACGAAACTAACAGGTCAACTATATTAATTGATAATTGGAAGAAGTTACGGAAACAAGAAAATAATCACTCACAACAGTGTAAACATAAAAGTGATTATAATACTCCCAGGCTCCAGATGAACAGCCAGTTACTTAACCAAAGCACTGTTTCAATGATATAAAGCTGTATTGATAAAAACTTCTATATTTGCCATGGAGTAGTAGTAACATTGACTTTTATGCTATCCGACATTTAGCTGCCAGTGAGGAATGAAGTGCAACAGAGGCAAATAATTAAAGTATGCTGCACAGTGGCAATTCTAGAGGACAATCTAATTAATAGTGTTTGACAGTTTCCTTGACAGATCCCCAGAGACAGTTGATTTTAAATAGATTATCATTTAAAGCAGAGTTACCTAGAGGGTCCGCCGCAAGGTGGATCCACAAAAACCAATGCAATAAATTCCAATTTGATCAATGGTTTAGCCGGGTCCTGACTTCGATCAGCCTCTGGTTGTTTCAGGTCCCGTTAAAAATCCAGAGTTTGATTTCTTTTTTCAACACTAGCTCAGAGCACCATGCTTCTATCCCCACAGCTGTTCCAAAGGTGTTTAATCAAGGTCCTAAACATTGATTTGTGGAAATCCTACCTTGCTTATGTCAAGGAGACAAAGAGTTCTCTTCCAAATTTCAGGTAAACTAGATTTGTAATTATAGCAGATTTCTTGCTGAAGGCCTGCTCGAGTGAGAACCATACATGTAGATATAGGAAAATAGCTGACTTCTGGTTCCACAGCGAGCGACATGCCTGTAAACATGCTGCAGCTGCGCACACACTGTTGAAACCAGGTGGCCAATCAAAACCTTGCCGAATAGCTATAGTTATTATTTTTTTCATTTTCCATTATTTTTTTCTTCTAAGCCTTTAATTTGCACTGATTTCGCTTGATTCTACCATTTTTATTTTTATTTTTTATTTTTTTTATTTTCTTTACATAATTTTTTTATTTTTTTTTGAGTCGTTACCTCAGTTCAGATAATTGGAACTGCTTTTAGGTCCTAAATATTATATAATTATATGTATGGGCCACATCATGCAAAAAGGACCCGGATGACATGAAATGGAAATATCTTTTGAAGTTGATCTATGTTTTGGATACCTGTGGTACCATTAGAATCTGCATCACGAATACCACAAACTGTTACTCACTGACACGTAGTGTTGATTTCATGAAATTGACAAGTGAAATTGCTGACAAAATTTACAATATGTTTACATGGGCGGTAATTGCAATTGTAGCAATGAAACACAAATATATAGCCTATCCTGAGATGGTTATTTTATTTTATTTATATCTCTTTAGTGCCAGCAGGTATACATGAATGTCATTCATCAAAATAATCCCCAATAATTTTTGGTCATATTTGTAATCTGCTATTTGCATCAAAATCACATAAAATTTCACATCAGATTTTTTTTGTAAATTTCATTAAAGTGACATTTTATTTTAGTAATGAAATGTAGCGCTCCATGTCAAGAATAAAACGAAACCTTCAATCTGTTATTACAAACACTATCATGAATTATTTAACTTAAATGTCGTCCGGGCCCTTTCTGCGTTATGCGGCCCATATAATATTTTATATCATTACCTTACTGAATACAGTGATATAAATGATAAAATTAGATCGTTTTGTGGGAACGAATTTCTATTAGCAATGTAGTTGTTGCATAATGCTGATCATTGTTTGTGAAATGTTTTGTTTTAGGGAAAAAATGAACCAAGCATATGAATTTGCTCTGGACAAGATTGGGTTGGACTTTAACTCATATCAGGTAGCCTCAAGCTACAGTGTATAAATTATCATCTTGCACCTATATAAAATTATATAGTCATCCAATTTACGATAAACTGTATTAACATGTCATATATGTCATATACACTTCTGGTACCCAGAGTATTCAAGCTGAGGAAGGATGGCATTTTCCATTAACTGTTAATTAATCACATAGTCGCAGCTAAATCGCACGAATGCATTTGCAAAAGCAGATACTGATTGGTTAGGAGTAGTGATTCAGAGTGGAATCACCATGTAGGCTATGCATGCTATTTATAACTTAGCAACATATCAAGAAAAGTAATAAATCATCATTCAAGTAATTCATCGGACTATGTAATACAAGGAAAATCACATGCACTCGAAAACCCGATATTGCCCGAGTCATGCATGCAATTTAATGTGGAATTAGTCCTTAATTGTCATGCATGTGATTTTCCTACAACATCTCATTCCAGAGATATTAGAGTTTTGGGATATGCAAATTAGATGATTTATGACTTCATTAGTTGTACACAGCAGCTGCCCCCCTCACCATGACACTGCCCCCCTGCCTGGCCTTATCTGATCATAGTATACCACTAAAGATGTATTGTTACATGTACAACATCTGAGTTTCATTAATTGCACTGCACAGTAATTATTCAAAATAATTATATTTACCTAATTATTATGTTCTTATTTGAGGTATGGATGGACTACATCAGCTTTTTAAAAGCAGGGTGAGTATCGCTATAGGATACCTAAATTATAGAGCTCACAAATTGAATGATAATTTTGTTTTTAACTAGAGGGATACACAAAAACAATATTATATCTGTGGCATGTTTTATTCTATAGAGAGGTCAATGGTTCCTATGCTGAAAACCAAAAGATCCTCTCCATCAGAAGAGTCTATCAGGTGAGGCAGAAATCATCAACCATAAATACCTTACATATATATTGATTTGGTTAATTTTACATTGGATGAGGAATGAAATGAGTGGATATATTTTTCCCACATGCCACTGGGGCCTCAAGGGGCCTTGAGAGAGGGGGGTATGTTATGGCTTGTATTAGTTATCAGTTGCTTTTGTTGCTGTCTGCCATTCCAGTAACACATGATTTGATGAGTTTATTGTTGGTATCTTGCCCTCCGGCTTCTCCAGTTTTCCTCCCTACACAAAAACCAACACACTAAATAATATTCCAATTCGATTTGAAGTATAGTTTCGGTCCTTACATGGTTTTTCAGGTCTTACTAAAATTCGTTTATTTTATTTTATTTTATTTTATTTTATTTTATCTCATCTCATCTCATCTCATCTCATCTCATCTCATCTCATCTCATCTCATCTCATCTCATCTCATCTCATCTCATCTCATCTCATCTCATCTCATCTCATCTCATCTCATCTCATCTCATCTCATCTCATCTCATCTCATCTCATCTCATCTCATCTCATCTCATCTCATCTCATCTCATCTCATTTTATTATTTATTTATAATTATGTTTCACTAACTAACTTTTACAAAATGTTTAATTGGTCTGATGTGAATGTTGATTGCTGTATGTGTGTTCAACAGAGAGGTATCACTACTCCTATCATTAACGTTGAGGCTATATGGAGAGAGTACAATACTTTTGAACAGGTAAAGGATTGTGATTTTCAGTTTATTCTTCAGTTATTTTAATTGGATTGGAGTTTTTGTTATTTATTACTGTTTCATTGAAGTGTACGTGACCCTGGAAGTTTCAAGACTTGTTTTGGAAATGCCATTAAGCCGACCATCAATCAAATGCAGTCTACTCATACAAAGCTTAATTCAAAGGTACTTGTTTGATTGACGGTTCGCTGAATGCAATTTTCCAAATGAGACTTGAAACTATCTGCACTTCAATGAAAATGGTAACAACGATATAATATTTTCTCCATGTTTGCTCCAAGATCATGAGCTCATCAAGGGAGCTTACGTAAGGGATTTCAGAGGTTTTGCAAGAGCACTTTTCATTGACCGTATTCTGGAATAGAAATATATTCATGAATATTCCAAAATACTCTTGGATTGCAGAATATTCCAGAATAATGATGTGCTAACAGATTAACTGGAATGCTGTTAATATTTATTTATTAATGAGTTTATTTATTAATGTTTTATTTATTAATGTATTTATTTATTAATGTATTTATTTATTAATGTATTTATTTTATTAATGTATTTATTTTATTAATGTATTTATTTTATTAATGTATTTATTTTGTTAATGTATTTATTCGTTAATGTATTTATTTGTTAATTAATGTATTTGTTAATGTATTTGTTTATTAATGCATTTGTTTATTAATGCATTTGTTTATTAATGCAAATTAATGTATTTGTTAATTAATGTATTTGTTAATTAATGTATATTAATGTATTTGTTAATTAATGTATTTGTTAATTAATGTATTTGTTTATTAATGTATTTGTTTATTAATGTAAATTTGATTATTAATGTAAATTTGATTATTAATGTAAATTTGATTATTAATGTATTTATTTATTAATGTGTTTATTTATTAATGTGTTTGTTTATTAATGTATTTGTTTATTAATGTATTTATTCATTCCTTCATTCATTTATTTATTTATTTCTCGTTTTTTAGGGAATTAACAAGGTTTTAGCCAAAAAGCTTATAGATGATAAGACAAGAGACTACATGAATGCCAGGAGAATGTCCAAGGAATATGAGGCACTGACTCGAGGACTGATCAAAGGAGCCCCCTCCATCCCTCCCCAAGGGACTTCTGATGAAATGAAACAGGTACATATTACTTTTATAAGTAATAGATTGTATGTAATAGATACAGCATGAGTGGCCATGCTTTATGGGATTTACAAACTCAAGCTGAAAGCGAGTTTATATAATAATTCCATAAAGCATGAACACAAATTCTGTATCTGACTTATCAAACGTCTAGATGTATAGTCATGTTTTCAGTTATTTTGTTGATACAACCTATTTCGGCCAAGAAAATTGAAGCAAAATTTTATGCAAATCATGATGAAATCTGTATCAGATTTACAGATCACTTACCGCTCAGTGATTTCCTTTGTTTTTCCTTCATGAATTATTGATGAGTTTGATATTAAAGAGCATTTAAAATGACAATTAAACCATTGTATTAATCCCAATACAGGTTGGACTCAAATATTGTATCTTGTGATATGAAACTATATAAGATATAACAATGTCATGAATTTTTGATGCAAAATTTTAGTTTGGCATTCTTTCATGTCATGGACATGCATGCTCAGAGTGCGCAGGTCCCATCATGGTGAGATCCCAGAATATTAGGGAAAGTCAACAGTGATCAGTTATGAGACCTCCCTCATACTAACAATAGACTGTGTACTTATTAAGTTTAATTGTATTCAGTAACTGATACAGAATACTGACTATCTAATTAGTTAGTATTCTGTATCAGATTTACAGTGTACTAAAACTATATGTAAATGTAGCATAGTATTCTGTAACTGATACCTTATGGGGATTTATAGAGGTATGCATGTGATTTGAGTTCTGCATTTGGATTGGTAAGCACCCTTATGAATAACAAATGAACTTTATAGGACTAACTACAAAATGTATTTATTCTATAAACTACAGTACAGTGTTTTACAAGGATTCCAGCACTGGGAAAAATCATATCTGAACACATGTAAAAATACAATAATTTTACGTGTGTGGATATCACCTTTCAGCCAATCAGCAATTTCCACGTCACATGCTTACCCTTGCTTCGAACAACTGGGCCCAGGTCCAAGTATTGTTTATAAAGTAAATAAAATAATACATGGATGCTTGGAGATATGGAATTTATCTTCTCGTGTTCAACTTGATATCTCACTTGTGCGCATATGTATTATTCTCTATGTAGAGGATATTACATGGCCGCGCGGAGATACGGATTTTATCTCAGAGTGTTGATGAAATATCTTACGAGTGAGCGCAGCGAACGAGTAAGATATTTCATCAACACGAGAAGATAAAATTCGTATCTCCAAGCGGCCATGTAATGTTCTGTTTAATATATAATTACCAGTTTAAATCACCTACTAAAAAGGCTAGAAATCCTTGAAAGCAAGTCATATTTTCAAAAGTGATATCTTCACGTGTGAAGATATCATTTATATCTTCACACGTGAAGATATCACTTTTTAGAAAGAGATATACACTGGTATTTCATCGAAAATTATATATTAAATTAAGTTATGTGATGTGGGCAATGCAGATAAAATTTTAGGCAAAATTATCATATTTTACAAACTTAACATGACTATTAATATGGCAAGTGGGCAACAATGGTGACACAAGACGAAGAAGTGGTTCATTTGTTTCTTCTTTTCACTTGAGGGTAGCAAAGAGATTTTTAGTGTTACTTGTACATTTCCTGATGTTTTGTTTTTTTACTTTAGCTTAAAATCTGGAAGAAATACATTTTCTGGGAGAGAAGTAACCCTTTATGGGTTGACGACACAGCTCTCTTAACAAGAAGAGGTAAGCATTATACAACATGTGTCTGTGACTTGTCTATTAAGGGGTGCAGTCAAATGACCATGGATCAGTTAATTGGAGCAAGATATTGTGTATAATTATTCGTCTCATTTGTTTTAGTAATGTATGCATACGAACAGTGTTTACAGTGCCTGGGATTTAACCCTGAGATCTGGTGCGAGGCTGCAATGTATCTGGAGACTACAAGCAAGAAACTAGCAGATAAAGGGGTGAGTAACTATAAATATAATCATTATTAAAAGCACTATTCAGAGCATCTTTCGGTAAAATCCGCTTTTTCCACATTAAAATGAAAAAATTGCCCATCATTAACAATAAAGGAGCTGATTACCTTCTTCATAAAGATAAAAGCAGAAGGCGTGCATTATTTCGGAGGATTTTTCTTCTAAATATATATTGACCACCGAGGCAAAAGCCTCCAGGCATTCCATGCATCTTTTGGCGATGTGCCTGGACACTAGTTTAACACAGATTTCTATTGGACAAAAAGCATTTGTATTTTAGCCAATCGCAGTTACTGATAAAAAAACTGTGTTTGATGACTGCATTCACAGGAAAACTCAAACCTCTTTTCTTGTTTTACTCATTCACCATTTCAATGAATTATTTTCCATTATTATGGATAAATTTGTCATTAAAGAGAAGAAGAGGGATTCTCACCTGGCAGTTCAAATAACAGCGAAGGATAGTCTCAGCTAGCCGATATCCTGGAACCTTCCACACTGACAACAATCTCTTATTCTGTTCAACATGCAGTATTGTTGTCGACCATGTGAGGAAATATCTGCATAATCCAGCATTTTTTTTCACATAATCAACATATTTTTCCACATAATATGCCCTAAAATTACTGCATAAATATTATAATTATAATTATATAAATGTGATTATAGATTACAGTTGAAATTGATATCAAGCAATAACATTCATTGAATGCAATCTATTCTGTTTCCTTAAGCTACATTCTAAGCACTTCAAGTTATTGATTCTCAAAGAACTTTTTGGGAAAGACCAGATTTCAGGGAGGTCATTACTTTTGGGACTTATTAATTACCATTTATTTTTAACATTATTTTTGGGGATTGCTGCTTTTGGGGGGTTGTGAATTTGTGGAATTCTATGGTATGGTGAGTAGGGTGTACATGTGTTTGAACTCTGTTGTGACAATTGAAGGGCTGTGTGCAAAAAGGGCGTAAGTGTTTCCTGATCAGATTCTAAATTCTCCTTTAATTACTTTGGTTTCTAAGGGAGAATTTAGAACGTGATCAAGAGTCACTTACGTCCTTTTTGCACAAAGCCCTTCAATTTCAATTGCTAATTTATGCAGGATATGCAAGGCTCCAAGGTCCTGAGTGACGAAGCTGGTAATCTCTACGAGAGAGCTGTAACAGGTCTCATGCGTAACAACATGTTGCTCTACTTTGCATATGCCGACTTTGAAGAGGTATGCCATTATTGCTCAGAATCTAGTATTATTTATTACACTCACTGAACATGTCCAAAATTAATATGATTTATCAGGGGGCAAATTGTTGCTTCTTGGTAAAGGAAAATTAAATAAAATTATATCCAATATATATTAAGTTTGCTTATGTTTCTGTTAATATTAGGGAAGAATGAGAGTCCAGAAAGCAAAGGAAATATACGAGAAATACTTGGCTCTTGAGGATATGGATTTGACACTGGTAAGGGGGAAACAAAATTGTACAGAACAATTATATTTTAAACCTGTTTTCAAAAGCAAGTGATGACGACCGGCAATTAAATAATAATAATAATAATAACTATTTATATAGCGCTGAATCCATTAATTGTCTTAAGCGCTTTACAAGATTAAGTTTAAAAAAAGACATTATGGCTATACAATTACAACTTACTATATAAAAATTACATAATATGCGGAATAAAATTCTAAAAATGCTAAATATATATATATATATATATATTTTACACGATAAAATAATGTATATATATATACATACATACAGACTATAGATTATATGCAGCTTTGAATAGGTATGTCTTGAGGGTCTTTTTAAAAAGTAAAATCGATGACGACTTCCTAAGTTCCAATGGTAAGTCGTTCCACAGTCTCGGTGCAGCTACAGAAAATGATCTATCACACACTGTTTGCAAAACATTAGTCCAAGTAAAAAGTATAACAAATTAGTTATTAAACTATATGCAGTTTGGTGCCTTTGTTGAGTGATGTTTATTAAGGCAAGGCAAAAGCGATCGTTCACTAGCACTTGTCTTAGTTTCTATATAATCATGTCTATTGTTGTGGATTCTTTATCATACCATGTCACGCACAATGTACTAGCTAGGCCATTACTCCTATAATTAGTGTACTGTGGCTTGGTCGTGAAAACTTGCCTTTTTAGCCACAGGCTGAACTTCTACAGTTCCTAGGCAATCAAGTTTTCATTAAAAACAGAACCTTTTTTGCAGAAGTACATGTAAGTGTAAAACATACTCTAAATGTTATGACGATTTGTAGAAAGGAATTATTACATTGGAGTTAGGGTCACTTAAAGTAAAATTACTGTTATTAATTACACTGACATGAACCCAACAATTTGTAAATTAAATGAACCTTAATTCTTACCAATGACAAAGCTTACATTCAACACTAACATGAACACAACATTGTAAATTGAATGAACCTTCTTGTCAATGACAAAGCTTATACATTCAACACTGACATGAACACAACATTGTAAATTAAATAAACCTTCTTACCAATGACAAAGCTTACATTCAACACTGACATGAACACAACATTGTAAATTAAATGAACCTTCTTATCAATGACATAAAGCTTACATTCAACACTGACATGAACCCAACATTGTAAATTAAATTAACCTTCTTACCAGTGACAAAGCTTACATTCAACACTGACATGAACCCAACATTGTAAATTAAATGAAACTTCTTACCAATAACAAAGCTTACATTCAACACTGACATTAACACATTGTAAATTAAATTAACCTTCTTACCAGTGACAAAGCGTACATTCAACACTGACATGAACCCAACATTGTAAATTAAATGAAACTTCTTACCAATAACAAAGCTTACATTCAACACTGACATGAACACATTGTAAATTAAATGAACATTCTTACCAGTGACAAAGCGTACATTCAACACTGACATGAACACAACATTGTAAATTAAATGAACCTTTTTACCAGTGACTATAGGCTTAACATTCAACACTGACATGAACCCAACAATCCCCCATTGTAAATTAAATGAACCTTCTTACCAGTGACAAAGCGTACATTCAACACTGACATGAACACAACATTGTAAATTAAATGAACTTTTTTACCAGTGACTATAGGCTTAACATTCAACACTGACATGAACACAACATTGTAAATTCAATGAACCTTTTTACCAGTGACTATAGGCTTAACATTCAACACTGACATGAACCCAACATTGTAAATTAAATGAACCTTTTTACCAATGACAAAGCTTACATTCAACACTGACATGAACCCAACATTGTAAATTAAATGAACCTTCTTACCAATGACTAGGTTTATATCCAGTATATGAAATTCTCCAGAAGAGCTGAAGGTGCCAAGGAAAGTAGAGCAATATTCAAGAGAGCAAGAGAAGACACAAGAACTAACTTCCATGTGAGTTTATTGACTTGTAGTTTATCCTGAACAAACTGTCAGCCAGAAAGAAAAACAATGTGAGCAGGTCCATTATTTTAATACTATAGAATCCTGTATATTGTCCACCCTGTAGTTAATCACCTCCTTGTGTATGTATTATAAATACCCTCCTTTTAACTCTGAGGTGACATAGTAGTAAGCACTTCACCTTTAACCTCTGCGACCCAGGTTCAATTGTCTATCACAGTGCCATATGTGAGTCGAGTTTGTTTGTATCTCACCCTTGCACTGATCGGGGGTTAATTTTCTCCAGTTTTCCTCCCTTCTCAAAAACCAACAGAAATTCCAATTCAACCCAGGTATTCGACAAAAGACTTAATTACAAGCTAGGAGACCTGGTAACAGCTCTCTGTATATCAACAACATAAAATAGCTATTTTAACATAGTTTAATTTATAACTTACTCCGTTCCCAGACCTCCATGCATAATTCCCCCTCCAAAATGTCTTTGCCAATAAAGCTTAATTTTTTGCAAGTTACTGAATCAGTACCCTAGCTGTAGTTAAATACAGACAACAGACTCTCATTGTTTTGTTTTATTAAACTTCAAATGTTAATTGACCTATATCATTATGACGTCAAATCAAAACAATCTATTGTTTAAACCCTAAGGATCACGGTCAAGGGAGGGGGACAAAACGGCAATAACACAAAGGAAATCGCTATCAAATGCATTTTGTAGAACGTAGAATAGCGGTAACAGCCACCAAATAAGGTAAATATTGTGGGATAAACATTGATACAGTTGATATCTGGAAACCAGACAATTCGGAGTTAAAGTTTCCTCAGCAAAGCAGATTTAGTTCAAAATCCTATTGTTCAAGTCGATTCTGTCCCCCTCATAAACAAGCTGTGACGTCATAATGATATAGGGTAATTGCCACAGTCTTTTAAAATGCTGTAATAATTATAGCAAAGAGAATGTGAAAGTGTTGGCTGTTTTTTTTCCTTTTTCCCCCCCTGCTTATATAACAATACTAACCCCCATACATAACTTCCCCAGAAAGGCTCTTTATGATGGATAGTGCTAGCCTGCAAACAGACTCACGAGAGAGAGAAGAATGGGAAGGAGAGCCTGTATGGATGCTGCAATACAAAATAATTTTAATATCTGTCTAAATTTTTGATGCAAACTACTATTGGTCCATACTATGATGAAATATATATCCATGTATTAATAATTATTAGAGTTGAATGACAACTTGTCGTGCAACTCTAATTGGCCCATTAAATTTGGCCCATTACAGATGCCACTGCACTCATGTGACGAACCTAATTAGATAAACAAAGCCATCCAATTAATATCCTTCGTTTCAATTGCATTTGGCACAAGTGGACATGAGGTGGCGTCTGAAACAAGCCTAATGATAGATTAATGTAGGGATGTAATTCTCATTTATATAGCGTATGCACAGGCTTTTCTTCCCCCTCCTCCCCTATTCCCATGAGCCTGTTCGCAGGCTAAGATAGTCCCAGGGACTACACATGGGATTCTGCAGTAATCGACATTATGCTGGGTTACTCTTGTCATGGCAGCATTTAACTGATCTCTGCTTTCTTCATCGTCAGGTGTTTGTTGCCTCAGCATTGATGGAATACTACTGTGGCAAGGTGGGAAACAAATGAAACAACATCTGCATTATTATAAAAAAATTTTTTTAATAATATTAATTAATTTATTATTATTAATAATCATAGATGTCTGATTTTTAAATTGTGTGCTTTTTCCAATGCATGTAAGTACTTGCAGTTGCATGTAATAGGTCTTTTGCAGGATACAAAATTAAAGTGGTTGTACTGGGTAGCAAATAATATATGATTTCATTTATTGATAGAGTATTAGGCACTTGTATGAGATCAGTAGTGTTATTAGCAAAACCTGTTTGTAAATGCTATTCTCAAACTCGATCAATGAATCTGTGTTTGGATCTCCTGATGAAAAACAAAGCTTGAGTTTTCAGCTCCAATCAAAATGTCAATCTTTCTAAAACTGCATTTTTGAAGATTGTTTGCCATCAAGTAAAGCCCTTCTCAAGACATGGGATCACGAGCACAATTAATTGGTTATTGAAGTGATATATCAGCACGTGACTGTTTCCAGTAAAGCCTTTCCCATGGGATCATGAGCTCAATTCATTGGTTATTGAAGTGATATATCAGCACGTGACTGTTTCCAGTAAAGCCTTTCCCATGGGATCATGAGCTCAATTCATTGGTTATTGAAGTGATGTATCAGCACGTGCCTGTTTCCAGTAAAGTCTTTCTCAAGGGATCATGAGCTCTATTCCTTCATTATTGAAGTGATGTATCAGCACGTGACTGTTTTCTGCAAAAGGCCTATTGTAGGAGTGAAAGTGATGTGCTTTCAATGGTTAGATATAACTGTTAATTATTAGTTAATTACTGTGGCTATGGCAATATTTTTAGTATTGCTGTTGTCCTCGGTAATTATCTATAATTATAGTTATTGTTCCTCATCCAGTCCCATTGTTCTCCCTGTGCACTGTATCAGAGATTACAGCCGCCCCTTTTATTGTTGTTCTTGCATAACATACACAAAACAATGAAATTAGTACCTATTGTCTGTCATTTCAGGTGGGAATTGCTGTACAATAAAACCAATACCTGTTTACTTAAATCATTAGGAAGTATTGTTTGCCAAGGTTTCCAATGTTATTTTCTCTTCAACATTTCAACAAATGTGTCTGATAGTGTAGTGGGTAGAGGAGCAGACTATAATTTGGGAGTGTTCAAGTCTCATTTGGTATGCTGGTTTTTATTTCCATTGTTTTCTTAGCTTCTATTAATAAATGTAAAGCCATTATATATACTGGTACCTTTAATGTCGCTGTTAAGTTATGGTAGATAATAATTCTGGCAGCAAACTGATAGTAATAATAGTGAGTGCACAGCTAGTGAACAAGTTCTGGCTGGAATAATAATAAAATTAAAGTGCACTGCATGGTTGCAATCTCTGGTATAGCACAGAGAGAACAATGGGTTTGGATAATGAACAGTAACTATTAACTAATTAGGCATAATCCAATGCACAACACCATATATGGATTTTAGTTTAAAAAATGTTTTCATTTTGTGCCAAAATCATTGAGTTCTTCAATAAAGTTCACCTTACTTCCATAGGACAAGGCTATTGCTTTCAAAATTTTTGAACTTGGACTAAAGGTTGGTTGGAAATCCTTTCTTTCTGTTCTCAATTTTATGGTTTTTTTTCATAGATCTTTATTTATTTCTTGAGAAAGAATAATGTTTTTTCTTTTTTATCTTGACAGAAATATATCAATGAAACAGACTTTGTATTGTCGTATGTTGACTACTTGTCACATTTGAATGGTAAGCTATTAATAAATGTATTTCTCTTGTAATGGACAAGGAATGCAATGAATTGGTAGTGCAAAGAGAAATAAGTTCCTATGTGGACGTGAGGGCCTGGAGAGCCAGTGTTATGATAATTTGGGTTATATAAACTGTCAAGAGACAGAGTCAGTTCATTGTGGTTCTGGCTCACAAACAGTTCAGTGTTTAATTTTATGACAATTTACTATATATAAAATTATTAAATAACTAGGCAAGTCCAGTTATATATTCAAGTGTATTATTCATCCCACATGTTAATTTCACATCAGTTATATATACATGTACATGCATAATTATATTACTTATGTCAGATGGATGTTAGGGGCTTGGTCCCTTACGTAAGTACTTTAAGTAAGTACTTAAGTCAAGTTTGTAACTATGGATATGATGGTGGAAATAATAATAATAATGGTGGAGGTTGTGGGCCTGGACCCGTCACCGCAAAGTGTTGCTGTGGTATATTTCAGGGACTTGAGGGAACTATAGGGATTATTAATAATATTATTTACCAAGCCATACACTGTCAATTCTCAAATGATAAACTTTCTCATTGTGCAAAACAAAAATAACTACTCAGATTAGCAGAGTATGCTTTCCACGTATACTGGAGACAATTTCAGACAATTTTGAAGAAGGATGGCAAAGATTCGAGTGGATGAAAAATACTGCTTTTAAGAAAAAATTAGAGCCGCTGTAATGGAAATCAAGTTTCTAAAATAAGCTTTTGTAATCCACTTTAATCTTTGCCATCCTCTATCACAAACATTTGAAAAGCACATGGTATATGTCTCTTCTATGTCAATGTGTTATTGCTGTAGTTGTGTTTTAAAGAAACTTGAAGGTTCAATTTGATTGACTGTGTGCCTTTAAGTTTAGCTTAAACAAGTCCAGGACTGTCATTATTAACTCGCAAACCTGCACTTCATAGCAACCACGAGCTAACAATCATGTCTGACATGTGGAATTAGTGATGGTTTTAAACTAAGGAAAAGGTCACTTGATATAGACCTTATATTCATAATTTTTTGCGTATTGGCCGGTAACAAAACGAGCAGGGGACTGGGACCGGGTTAATGAGAATTACTCTAAATTCGAAAATGTAGTTCATCACATGATAGAGCATGTTGAAATTAGCATGTTTGCCAAGTTTGACGTGCTTCAAGTGAATCTTGTCTGAATTATAAGCAATTCTTTGTCCCTCCAAAATTTTACAATGAATGTATGGTTTGGAGGGACAACGTTAAAAAATAAGAGAGTTTGTATGCGAAAATTGACATATTTGATGCCTTCTCGCATCGTCAATATTGAGCCAAAGTTCACCAAACTTTCCAGACTAGCTAAGTTTGATCTGTTCTTTTGGAAAATAATGCTCACTTTGACTAGTTATTAATTGAATTAGTTTTAATGACTTGGTCCCAGTTCCCCGCTCGTTTTGTTACCGGCTAATTTCTGTTTCAATAGTTCATCTGCACATACAGAACACATTGTTACCATGTGAAGAGCATACCAACATTATTTTTAGTGACCTTGTGAAATTTAAGTGATGTAGCTTACAAGCAATGAAGTAGGGTGGTTTTACTTAAATCCATGAAATAGAATATAATAGTCAGTATCTAATAGCCAAATAGTTACAAAAGAAAACAATGGAATTATGGTCTAATAGTGTCAATAAATGTATTAGTCTAATATCTATTGCACAGGTTAAAGGGGAACTGCATGAACCCTAAAATCAACCCAACATCTATATAAACATGTATTCAGATTAAATAGGTTCTGTTATTTTTCTGTGTTGCGCGTCTATGAAGAGAAAATCTGAAAAACTTCCTCGCAACCTCAGCTATGTACAGACAGCTCAAGTCTTGTAATTTGTGACGTCAGGTACAGGGAATAAATTAATTAGTTTGGCCATGCTATACCCGACATTGGAAAGCATGACTAATGGCTTCTAATTGCAGACTATTGTGTTTTCTTTGTGCTAGAGGTGTGATTGTTTTTCCTTCAATGGTATGTGTGACATAATTGAGCCACCACACAATATAGATTTTTCAGCAGAATATCAAACTTGAAGACTAATTTTCTCTTCATAGATGTGCAACACAGAAAAATAAAATAGCAGAACTTATTTCTTTTGAATCCTGTATGAAAATTTACACTATTGACTAGAACCAAAATATCTTTATTATTATTATTATTATTATTATTATTATTATCATCATCTTCCAAATTAAGGAGAGGGCCATTATAGATTTGGTCAATAATATGTTGCTACATGTAAATATATTTTCATATAAAGTTTCTTCAAACTCTTGATTCCCTCAGATGACAACAACACCAGAGTTCTGTTTGAAAAAGTCCTGGGCACAATGCCGAAGGACAAAGCAGGTGATGTGTGGTCACGATTTATAGAGTTTGAAACTACAAGTGGAGATTTAGCAAGTATAGTCAAGGTGGTAAAAAGAAGACTACTACTGTACAAAGAGGTATTTTGAGTTATTTTTAATATTGACTATATAAACAGTAACCTGCTTGTGGCATTGAAATATAACAACAGTAACCTATTTGTGACATTGAAATATGCCCTGATATTTCGTCCATTGACATTATTTGTATTGAGAAGAGAAGAGTTCCCGAGAGCAAAGCTCAAGGGAAACTGTTAGCTTCGAGGATCGGATAACGTCCAAGGACAAAATCAGGGCATATTTTGATGCCACAATGTAGGTTATTGTTGTTATCATATCATCCTTCAGGTATTTTCTTTGACGTATGCTTGTACACTCACAAGGGGTGTATTTGCTGATATTTCCCACTTGCAGAGAGGACACATGCAAGAGAAAATATTTGATGGATTAAAAGCACAGCTATTTGTCTGCAGGTAATTATGTTATCTGTTCCGAGAAGCAGGTTCCGAGAGCAAAGAATGATGGAAACTGAGTTTTGACAAATAAATCAGTTCATATTTCAATGTGCTCCCTTATTATCTGAGTGTATAATCTTTAAATATTTACTTTTATGAGAGTGCTTGCACATGCTATGCTCACCAGGGTTCACATAATATCTGGCTATCATGGTGAAATGATGGTTAAAATAAACATATTTTGATATCACCAGTGCCTATATTACATTTTCAACCTGTTCCTCAATATTAAATAATTAAACCCCTGCTCACAGGTGGTTTATTCACTGATAACTGTCGTCTGGTGGAGAGTGGTTATCGAGTCATATATAAACGTGATTCCACCGATCACATGGAAGAGAAAACATTTGATTGATTATAACTTTTTTTTTGTCAGGGTTTCTCTCTCTGTTCTGCTTGTGCAGACATAGGCTACTTTCCTGTTGTATGAGCCTAAAGTCTGTAACCTTCTTATGAAAATTGCACGATAACACCAAGCCAGATTTTGTAAAACAAGAATATAATTGATGCCATATCTTCTATTCCCAGGAATTTGAACAACATGGCACCACTGTATTGGTGGATCGTTATCGATATATGGATTTGCTTCCCTGTACTCCAGTTGAACTGAAAATAATGGGATACACTGTAAGTGCCCAGCTTGTAGTGCCTTGATTGGCACTGTGTGTTTGGGGGGAGGGGAGGGGGTACCTCACGTGAGCTAGGCTTTGGTTTCAGCTATGTCATGTCACATGTGACCAGTAATAATATTACAAATAAGCGAACATAGATGCGAAAACCAGCCAGCAGTCTCAGAGTTTCATTTTTAGATCTCAAATGCTGACCCACAGCAGGCTTGAAAGCCTTGTCATGTTCAGTACTAAATTTATTTAGCAAATTGAGAGAGAAAAGAAACGTCATCAATCTGTATGTCAATTAATTTCATTCTGTAAGATTTGATACGCTGTTGGAGTTTATTGTGATGCAAATGTAGTTGCATTGTTTGGTAGTTTCCCAACACATTGTAGATTTCAAACCATCAATTGAATCTCCAAATCCATGTGAAGGCTTTGTAATCATTGTGTCTGCGCTGTAAAAGATTGATCAATAAAACCGTTTTATGTATAATTTATTAGCTGATTGCCATATTTCAACCAAATTTTTCAATACACTGACCTCCAAACCAAGCATAAACAAGGACCCATACTATAGAAGGGAATACTCCTCCCTCTTTCCCTCCCTTTTGGATTCAAAATTTTAATTACTCAAAGCTGTCAGTAAAGAAAGTACTAAGCAGGCTTTCGGTTTTCTCCTGTTTAAGAACACCAAATTGCTGCCACTGAAAATTTAAATAAGCTGAGAAAAAGTAAACAGCAGGATTCAAGCTAGTTGCTCAGTTATGCCTGTCAATAGAATTTTTGAAGTGTTTACAAATTTTAGACATTAAACATCAAGTGTTTGATTTGAGTTTCGTGTGATAACAAAAGTCGGAGATTGCTCAAGCAGAGCATCACATATTGTATGCAGAGCTTCGAGTAGAGATGTTTGCTTGACAAAGGCTGAGTCCTTGTTTAAAACCTTATTTGTTATAGCTTTTAATTAAATCTATAATATAATCCTTTATTACATCACGGCTGGATTTCTGCAATTAATTACTTTGTGGACTGCCAACACAATTGATCCAGAAACTTCAGAGTGTCCAAAATTCAGCAGCCAGATTAATATGTATGACAAACAAGTACGACAATATTACACCCGTTTTAAAGGAGCTACATTGGTTGCCAATAGAATATAGGATCAGTTTTAAGATATTATTACTTACATATAAGTGCCTGAATGACACAGCTCCTATTTATCTGAAAGATCTAGTCCGTCCTTATGTACCGAAACGGCAACTAAGATCTGCCTCTAAGAACTTGTTAGAATTTGCACCATATAACTTGAAAGGGTATGGCTATAGAGCCTTCTCTGTGTCCGCGCCTAGGCTCTGCAACTCACTACCGGACTTTATAAGAGACCACCAAACAGTTGAAAGCTTTAAAATACATGTTAAGACTTATCTTTTTAGACAGGCATATTTTTAAATTTTTAAATTTTTAATATTTAAAAAAAAACTATTTTTTCTTAAGATTTTTATTTTTATATTATATGTAAAGCGCTAATGGGCTGTAGGGAATTGGCGCTATATAAATGTATTATTATTATTATTATGACATTTAGGGCCCTTCACGTCAAGCCAGTAGTGCTTCAGTCATCCCTATTTGTGTGGAATCAACAGAGGAAATGCATGAAGCTAACCCAGTCAAGTTTCCCGTTCCTGACACATCTCAGATGACACCATTCAAACCAACTCCTGGAACAGGTGAGGCCCTTAAAGTGCACCTAACATTTGAAGGGTTGTGTGCAAAAAGGGTGTAAGTGACTCCTGGTCACATTCTAAATTCTCCTTCAAATTCTTTGTTTTCTAAGGGAGAGTTTAGAATGTGATCAGGTTTTCACTCAGGTGATCAGGTGTTCACTCTACTATAACTGCCTTACTGGAAGAAACTGATAATATTGGTCTCTAAATATTGATTGTGGCTATATTAATGCAGTTAATTTCCTGGATCTCAAAAAGATGTGTATCATACAGTGGACCATGTAATCTTGCTATCAAAGTTACAATATAACTATGGTATCACTGGACCTGCACATGACTTGTTCAGTTCATACTTAAAAGATTGTACACAAACATGCTTAGTACTGTTAATAGTTGCAAATCGTCTCGGACATTTGTTAGAAGTGGCATCCCACACAGGACCATTCTAGGGCCGCTATTATTTCTACTATATATAAACGACCTCCCTAACAGTATTTCACATTCACAGCCAAGAATGTATGCTGGGGATACTAGCATAACTTATGCCAGTAATGGTATGAATGAGATAAATTATCGAATAAATCATGATTTGCATGGGCCGATTCATGTATGGCTGGCAGCCGATAAGCTAACCCTAAACATGACAAAACAGAGTTTTTCCTTATTGGCTGGAGACAGAGAGTATCTAATATCACAGAAAGCCCAAATATTATTGATGAAATCCCTGTCAAACAGGTTTTCTTCTCAAAATCACTAGGCCCACTTAAAAAGATCAGAACATAAAATGGGAAAATCATATTCATAAAATTTAAATATATTTTAATGAATAAAACTTTACGTAATGAAATGCTGGAATACCTAAGCTCCGAGTTTATCAAATGAATCGAGAGAATGTAAGCTGGCAGTACTGCTGCAACTATTACAACTATTACAAACAAAGTTTCAGTTATAGTGGAGTGGTACTGTGGGATAACTGACCCACAAATATAAGACATTCGTCATCGCTGGCATGGAGAGAGTCATGTTTTCAGTTATTTTGGCAATACAACTTATTTTGGCAGAGAAAATCGAAGCCAAAGTTTATGTAAATCAGGACGAAATCTGTACCTGATGTAAAGATCACTTGTCGGTTGGTGATTTCCTTTGTTTTTGCTTCATGAATTATTAATCAAAAGTAATATGAAAACTTTTCCATTGCAGAATTAGCTCAGAAACTGGTCTTGAAGACTGCGAATTGTTGGTGTTGGCTCACGATTTCCGGTGTGATTGCCGTCAGAATCTTTTGTTTCGTTGTTCAAGTCATCCGCACAGAGTTTACATCTCGGCTAATATTCGTGCAAAGGAAGGAATTAAGCAAACCTACCCAGAACAAATACCAATTCAAACGATGTACCTGACCAACCATGTAGTACATGTTACCGTAGAAGTACTTCGTACTGAGTTCTTGCGGCCAGCCTGAGTCGAAGATCCTTGAAGTCTTGTTCTGGCATTTTGCCTGCCACAGTTCTTTGATCTTCATACAATGTATAAGCAATTTCGTAGCCAGATCAAGGTCGTAGAATTAAAGGGGATACCATTGCCTTTTACTATCAACTGCTGTCCCAAAGACGACTTGACCTTGCGAAGTTGCCTGCCAAAACTTGATATTCATGTGCCTATTTCGGCGGTGTCCTGTCGATGACAGATCAGGCGATTTATTTTTGACTGCCTGAACACACTTAAAACCACAAGGTGCGAGTGTTGTCGAGATTTGCGGTTTACAAAATGAATTAATCATGACATCCAGCAGCGCATTCGTGAACCGGGTTAAGCTTGTCATGTTACGCCCTTATCGCACACAGCCCTTCATTAATGTTTTTATCGCAAATGAAGGGATGTGTGCCAGAAGGGACCAAGTGCCTTTTTCAGCACACTTTTTTTAACCTACTGTGTACTCACTTTTGGTATTTTTAATCGAAATTTTGAGGGAAAAGAACATCCTGAAAAGGGCACTTGGTCCCTTGTGGCACACAGCCCTTCAAATATGGATTCTACATCAAGTGAATGGTAGAATATTTCTTGATTTGAGTGTTGCATCTGAGTTATAAGAGGTTTATATCTCCACAATGCTAATGAATGTCACGTCAACCCAGGAATTTACTGTAATTTCTTTCTCCTTCAAGGTATACATGTATGTATGAAACTATTACAGGTATTTGATTTTTCTAAAATATTTGGTAAAATCACTGATACAAACTATTATTATTATATCATCGATTTTTACAAAAGGTTATTGATCTCTACCAGTATGTTTTTGTATAATAAATTATTCCCTGGGTTGACGTCACATTCATTAGCATTTTGGAGATATAAACCTCTATAACTCATAGCCACAACACTCAAATAAAGAAATATGTCTACTGTTCAACATTACTATTCACCTGACGTAGAATCAAAATTTGTGATAACAAAATAAACGTCATTAGGTGTACTTTAGCACCTTATGTGTTCAACATTTTGTGGTTCCAGAAAAGAATGCATGTGCTGCATCTACTCAAACTTTGTGAAAATTAATTGCATTCAAGGAGATTACAAATGTTCATATGTGCCACAAAAGTCTATTTTGTTCCTGGTTCAACTCTGATGCCATCTTAAACTATATAGCATAATTTTTTTTTTTAGTATTTCTAGAAAGACGATTAATGGTGTAAATTTACTAATACCATGGTTTCAGAAAATAGCCCCCCACCCCACACACCCACAGAAAGTCGCAGTAATTCCGAAGGGTAGGGGGCCTTAAAGGAAAACATTTCCAAAGGCAAGATGAACAACCTTGGAATGAAAAATCCAGTGGGTTGGGTTTGCAAACAAAAACCCTCTGTGGGTATTAACATTTTTAGCCTGCAGAAATAGCCATCTCTATTCGAGGGCCAAAGGGAGCCCGCTTTTAGCCCTTGAATAGAGATGGCTGTTTCCATAAGCTATAACATTTTCTGGTTTCTTTTCCAAAATTGAATTAAACAAGTGTTGATCTGACAAATTGTTTTCTTTATTTTCCAGTTGGCTTCAGTACTGTACCAGGCGGCATCTTTCCTGTCCCACCTGCGGCAGCTCATCTCATGACCCTCATACCACCCCCTGGGTGTTTCCAGGTATTTACTGGCAATTGCGCAGTTATTGATCGAGTGTCATAAAACCAAAACCCCAGCCAATCACAGGAGCAAGTAAAAACACAATGAGCCAATCACGAGCAAGTAAAAACACAATGAGCCAATCACGAGCAAGTAAAAACACAATGATCCAATCATGAATTGAAGTAACTGCTGATTGGTTTTACTTGAACCAATCACGAGGAAAAGTAAATGCAATCATGGAAAACTAAACAATCAAATTTGAAAGCAATTACCTCGTTACTTTTCAACACACTGCTCTAAAACAAAAACAAAAGTAATTACAGTAAAAATGCAATGAGCCAATCAGGAACTAAGGTAATTTGCGATTGGTTTTACTTGAACCAATCATGAGGAATAGTAAACCGAATCGTGGATAATTCGCTAAAATGAAAATTCATTGCCAAATGGGTCAAAACAATGTTTGGTTTTAACTACAATAGAGCAGATTTCGTATGAGTGGGGCAAACTACAGCACGGTTACCGTACGGTATGCCATGACACTGAAATGGTTTCCCATTGTTTTTGTCTTTCCAATCCAATCAAATTACAGAGTTACGGTACATAGAGATTATTACATAATTATTAAGAGCTTGATATCATTTTTATTCACGAGGTTTTCGTATCATATCGCAAACGAGTGAGGCCGCGAGCGAGTGAGCGTTATGATACGAAAATCGAGTGAATAAAAACGATATCAGTCTCTTAACATGTCATAATTTGTTTATTATACATTTAAACTGAAATCAATACAATTATAACACAAAATTAAGCATAACAAAATTTATTTCATAAAAGCAATAGTACAGTGAAGTGATATCGTATCACTTCACTGATATGGTTTTTATTCACGGATTTATCACACGGATATCAACCCCAAATGTGTAATAAAGTAAGTTACAGCATGGTTACGGTAAGGCTACGAGCATGCCATAGTTTGTCCCACTCATACGAAATCTGCTCTAGTAACATTTTCCGTAGCCTGAATAGAAAAGCTAACAAATGCAAAGCAATCACTTACTTTTGATACACAATCAAATGGTGTCAATGGTTTTTTTTTTGCTCACACATGTTATATACTCTGATAAAACAGGCTTTAGCCAATCAGAGTGCACATTATATTGTGGCTATATTTAAGAAATAAAAGATGGTTGACTCCATGTTCTATATTAAACAAGATAATGCACTATGCGCACTCAAGGTCTTGAAAAACTGGATGCACGAGTGGAATGCAAATGCATTTAGCAACTTTTCAAGACATCCTCGAAAGTGCATTTTGTTTTAGTTTCAACCAACTAGTGGACTATTACAAATCCTGCATTCTGATTGGCTACCCTACTGTAGGTCTATTTGAAATAGCCCATGGTAGAGAAAAACCACACGCATTTTCACAATATAAAAAAAAAATCAACTTCAATTTGTTTCTTTCTATTATTTTCTACTGTCCGACTAGGTAGTTTATATTAAAACAATTAGACCTCTCGCCCTCATGGGCTACAAGTTAAATAGCCCATTCGGGCTGCGGGTCTAATTGTTAAATAGGACAAAGGAGAACCATCTTCTATTTGTTTTATACTATAAAATTCAATCTATGTGAAAAGAAATGTTTGAGTGTGCATTATAAAGAACATCAAGCATGCTGATCTGAGCAGCCATTAAAATATATTGCGCATTCTTTGGATGATATGCTCTCGTAATTTATATTATATTATAAATTAACTTTGCCCACACTTACTATAATTATATACAAAACAATGCAACACAGTCTAAAGAACATGAATTGTTATTAAATTTTCCATCTATTTTAGGGACCATTTGTTATGGTGGATGATCTAATGCGGCTTATGTCTGAATGCGACCTACCTGCGCTACAAGCATCAGGTCTAAACCAGGGAGACACTCATATGAATGGAGCTGAAGACGATGGTGACAAATCAATGGAAACTGACCAAAACAAGAGAGGAGTAAAACGGCCAAGCGGTCATGACAGTGATGATGAGAACGCCACACCAGTAGCTCCACCCAGTCATGACATCTACCGCAGTCGTCAGCAGAAGAGAGTTCATTAATGAATCATCCATTGCACCACTTAAAAATACCAGACTGTGAGCTCGATATTTTGGATCAGTCACGGTTTATGGGAAACTATCCACACCCCCCCCTGATTAACCATTAAATTTAGGGTGAAACAGGGGGAGGTTTCCTAGAAACTGTGATTGCTCCAATTTTTATATCTGTTGAGAGCTGACTTAGATCTTCAGTTGAGAGAAACCAAGAGGTTTAGTAGTCTAAATTATTGTCATAACATCAACAAGCCATGAAGCAAATTTACAATTATAGTTTACCATCACTGGTATGCCCTCTTAGTTACCGCATTTTACATCATCACATGGTCAAAACTGTTGTGGATTCACAAGGTGCCAGCCAAGTGAATCTACAACAGTTTTGACAATAAAATGATGAACTAAATTTTAATAGTCAAGCGGCAGTGCCAGTTGAAGAGATGAGAGAAATTGCAGGGGAAAAGTGATTCTAATGTGCATGATCATGCAGTCAACATTGGGTGATCAATCAGACAATTAATTGTACTGTGGTATGTCCTCTTATGGGTGCTTCTTAGTTTTCTTTGTATTTCATGGTATTGTTTTACTTTAGAAGACAATAGTTTTCTTTGTTTTACATCATGTAACACCAAGGAAACCCTCCCCCCTCTCTTATTTCCAATGATAATCAGCAAATCAGGAAACAAGATACTGAGCAGTTATTGTAAAAGTTGTGCTATCCAACTTAGCTACGAGTACAGTAATATCAAGATTTTTGTCTTCTTGCACAGAACCATACATAGACTAGAGGTTGAGCAGCCAGTCAAATTGTGATAGTGTTTGTGGCTTGTTTATGGTAGTAGTAGCAGGTTATTTAAGATGAAGGGATTTTCGACAGGGGTAGTCTAGCCTCCTCCACAGGCATCTCGAGTACCTACTCCGCTCTCTCCTTAGGGTAGGCCAGTTTAAGTCATTGTGCTCAAGCTAATAAGTTATCAGGCTAAGAAATAGCAGGTTTTAATAAATTGTACTTCTCATTCTTACCAAGGCAACATGATTTGTAAATATGACTGCAGCCTGTGAGGATATTATTTTCATGGCCACATGAAGATTCAGATTTTATCTTCGAGTGTGTTGCGCTCATAAGATATTTCACCAACAAAAGAATATAAAATGTGTATCTCCAAGTGGCCATGTAATGAGTTGTTTAATAACTGAAGCGTTGTTTGCAAAAAGGGCGTAAGTGTCTCCTGATCACATTCTAAATAATTCTTCAATTTTGTTTTTGTGATCAAGAGTCACTTACACCCTTTCTGCACACCCCTTTAATTATCAATGAAATGTCAGCTTTCATGTCTTACTAAAAGATTATATTTTCAACAGTATTATCTAGCTTTGAGCTCAAATCTTTGGCCGTTTCATTTTTGAGGAAAATATTTTAGCTCAAAACAACAGAAATATATTGTCAAATTCCTGATAGTTTGAGACAAAAAACTGGGAATTGGTACATTCCCCCAGTGCACAGCCAACTTGAAAAGGCAAACTTACATGATTACAGGGTGAGTATGAGACAGAATTAAAAAAAGTTTGCCATTCATATGTACTCAAAAGAGGAAATTGGCTAACTGTGTTCCTTACTCTAGGGAATTGTACCTTTTTTTGTTCTAATCATAATGCAGTCTACCCTGGATGCCAGAGGTTCTACTGCCCCCTATGGTGGTGCTTCGTACCTTTCGCATTAGAGAGGGTAGTAGAACCTCTGGCATCCCGGGGTAAACAGTCGTGTCTATCTGAATAAAATTAATTTTCCAAAGAGAGAATTCTCCAGAGTAGCATCTGTTTACATCACATGATCTGAATTTGGTAGCAACACAGTTAGGCAATTCCCTCTTTCAGAGATTTCAAATCAATAATAACTTTAGACTTTGATTTAATAACATCTCTTCAACATTAAATATTTTGTATTGTTCCAAAATGTTGAATCATGTTGAAACTGTTTGACCGAACATTTTGTTGAATATGTGCATGCTTGCCTAGAGTCTGCTCCCTAGGTATATACTTCATGGTAGTGTTTCGTTCCATACAGTCTCCCTGCATAATCATTTTCTCTACTGTTTTACAGTATTATGCAGGGAGACTATATGAAACGAAACACTACCATGAAGTATATACAGCTCCCTTGCAACTAACTTATTTTCTCAACAACGTTGAAGCAATGTTGAACCTGTTTGACATGTATTCTTTCAACATGATGCATCAACACATTGAACCGATGTTGAAACCATGACAGCGGCCTTAGACAGCATTACTAGCAATGAATGTTTCAGTCAATATTTGATGGTTGCATAACCAGTTGGATTTGCAGCAGGTGTTTTACAGGTGTAAGGGAAGGGGGTTAGAGTTTGAATTTTGGGTAAGGGGTGACCCTAATCCCTACCCCCATAAAATACCTGCTGGTTGGCCCAACAGTTAGTAGCTAATGCATGCTAATACAAATGTAGTAGTCTTTGCAAAATAACTGTTTCACAGATAATTTAAGAGTTTTACTCTGCAGTAGTATCTAGCTAATGTCTATATTTGTGAGATTTCCTTGCAGTTTCTTCTCGTATTTATGACTCGACTGTAAAATAATGTTTCAGACAATAAAAGGCATTTTAGAAATTGATTACCTTGTTGAATAGACGGATACTTATCCTTTGTGTTCTATAGAAACAATGCAATGTTTTTACAAAACCGTAATTAGATATGGATATGACATTTAGACAATATAGCACCAAATCTACATTGTGTTCTCCCTTCACTACCCTGGGTACCAGGGCCCGGTTCCTGAAAGCCCGATTAGCACTAATCCAGAGTTAATTACCATGACAACTAATATGTTTTGTTGAGAGTTAATACAGGATTAGTGCTAATCGGGCTTTCAGGAACCGGGCCCAGAGGTTCTATTGCCTCCCTTCGCAAAAGTTGGGCATAATTATAGTACTAACATTTCTTCCACTGTAACAATTATTTTGCTGGTATTATCTGCTTGGCTACAGATCAATAATTGATCTAGATCAGATTTTTAGGTGTTATCTTCTGAATTGCAGTTTAGATTGTTGTAGGTAACAGAATTACCTGGTAGCTATAAACTTGTAACGGTAATCCACAACAATTATTGCAATTCAGAAGATAACACCTAAAAATAGGATCTGTGACAATTTTATCATCACATTTTTATACAAAAACAACCCATCCATGCATCTGTATGCTGGCAGACCCAGTGGTGTTTCATCTGTAATAGCATAGAGGACAAGATAATTAATCCCTAATTTCATGCGTAATTTGTAATTTCACATGTGAAATTTCAAACGGCACCTACGCACGCTTAAAATAATGTTTTTTCTGGATCGTAATTTGCCCTCCATAATATTAATGGGTAATCAAATAGTGACTCGTGAAATTAGGGATAAATTTCACTTGTGTTTGTCAAAGTCTACGTAATTTCCTTCGCCGAAGCAGCTTGGGAAATTACTTCGATTTTGACAAACGCATGAAATTTAACCCTGATTTCACTCGTCCCATTTGATTACGGGAATGAAAACTTCATAAAGACGTCAGAGTGAGACCAGTTGACCCAGGAAGAGAAAAAATATACGGGCCACGTCAGGCAAAAAGGGCCCGGACGACATAATATGTAAATGTTTTTCGAAATTGTACCATGTTTTTTATACTTGTGGTGCGATTACAATATGCACAGTAAACACAGGCCCTGCATAATTTAGATTTTGGAGCTGAATCACCGCGAACTGCCCCTCGCAAGAACGATTATTATAAATATTACTGAATTATTAGTTTTAAAATAAATGATTAATAACTTAATGTAAAATTTGAATATAGTTAACTAGTTTATTTTAGTATTATACACGACCCCACAAGCGGCAACGCTTTAATCTTTTATCGTGTTTAAATAAAAGTTATTGTATTGTATTATTGTATTGCACCGCGAGAGCTACATTGTGCTACTAACAGTTAATGTTGATTTCATGAAATTGACCGGTGAAATCAAAGACGAAATTTACGATCTTTTTACACGGGTGTGATCACAATTTTAGCAGGCGCAAATGATTCCTTGTCATCAGATGATTGCTTCAAGGTGTAACTTGTACTATTGCTAAAATCATATGAGCTACGGGGAGTAGAATTACTGCAGAAAAGAATTTTTTTGGCCAAAATGTGTTCATCTTATTTATTGTTTACTCTTTAATGCCAGCACATATAAATGAATTTCATACATCAAAATCATCCACTCTGACAGGATTCCTAATTTTTGTGGTCATATTTGTAATCAGGCCCTTGCATCAAAATCACGTAAATTTCACCCCTGATTTTTGTTGTCAATTTCTTGAAACTAACATTTATTGTTAGGAATGAAATGTAGCACTTCTCATCAAGAATACAATACAATCTTCAACCTGTTATTAGGAACACCATTGTAGGAATTATTTAACTTGAATGTCATCCGGGCCCTTTTTGCCTGATGCGGCCCATACAGTCTATGGCAGAAAATGTTAATTTCCTTGACACAAGAACACAACAGTGCAGTATGACAGAAACTAAGTCATTTCTGACCGACTCAAATTTTGCAATCTGGGACAACTGGCCTCACTCTGGTACCATAATTATTAACGAGCGGGCTAGAGATCAATTTAAAGCATCACTGCTGATTGGATGAAATTTCCAATGTTTAGAACCTACATTGATATGGAAATAATATTATTCCCGAAAGATTTGAAATGAGACAACATTGAGCCAAGCGGAAAAGGTGGGCAGGTTTGGGATTGATATTACCAAAACTTTTCAAGGGGCTCTCCTTTTTATAAAACCAAGTTTCACTGTATGCCATAAGAAGCCGAAGGTTCAAATGAAAACGGCTGAAGTCTTTCGTCCTCTGGCAATATATTATTCAGTCTATCCATTAAAGGGACAATTCTCTTCATGCTTGCGTCTATACGTTGTAAGGTCAGGCTCATTTCTTCCACCTTCTTCAAATGAGCCGCTAGGTGAATCAGTCTCCTATACCGGTCATTAACCACGCTCAGTACTGATGAACAGTTTACATCAACCTCTTTAACTCGCGAAGATACCATATCCTGGTCAAAGGACACTGCTTCAGCGCACTGCCTTAAATGGTCCTCATATCTAGAACAAAGTTTGAAAGCCGGTCGGAGATCAAAACGTTCAAGGCTTTCGAACTCCTTAGTAACCGTTCCTTGTAATTGTACTGAAGCATGAAGAATAGGACGAATTGTAGGAATGGAGTAAAGTCTTTTTATATCTGGATCCTCGGTCCGGGAAGGAGACATACGACTTTGTGCACCGGCGACGACTACGATGTCTTCCAGCTTTGCCTTCTCTCGTTTCGTCTTCCCTTTTGGGCTCGATTTTTCGACCGAGTATTTTGTGTAAGGGATGTTCTGTGGATTTGTCATACCAGGGCGAGTATTGCTTTGTTCTTGACCCATGTTGTAGAATAATGGAAGACGCTATCACTTACGGAGTCCGAGAAAATGTTAAACTTCTAATTTATCTTGTTACTTTGGAGTTTGGTCAGGATGAGTGTGCCGTCCGCCATCTTAGTTTTGGGGCGGCGAAAGGGATTGTGGGATGTCTATAGTTCGGCCACAGGCTTCCCAGACTCGACGTATATTTCCCGCTTATTAGTCTGTTGGGTTACCTGTGGTTTATCGATTAGTTTCATAACGATCTCAGAAGAGTTTAAATAATTGCTTCGTGTGAATTCTCTTTTCCGATTCCTACGAAATGAATCTTCAATAATAAAAGATTGATACTTAATGAAGTTGTGTGAGTGTTTTTTTGGCGATTTGGGGCCTTCTAAAGCAGTTTATTAGGATTCGAAATTTTGACCGTTGGCCGAGGCTCTAACAAAATTCACAAGGTAGGCAAGTCGACCTCGCCAAAGCACAGACTTACCTCAAAGATCACACCAAAATCGGCACTTTTCTTCCTCGCTCGCTATTCAGCTTTCGGCACATGAGGGAATAGTTATCAAGCAACATCTGACCAGAGATTTAGAAAAATCCATCACTCATTTATCATCGCCAAACGGCCTCCTCGAGACCCAAAAAGCGCGACCTTCCAATGCAAAATTTTCCCGACCCTACCGAAAACGATGCAAATCGCCTTTCTTCATGGGGGGACCCCCAAGCGTGAAATTATACTTCCGCTCGAGGAACGGAAACGATCATGCTTGACAGGGCGCCATTGATTAAACGACCCTGGCTTCCCCTGGGGAAAAGCGTGTTGTTTTTGAGAAGAATAACACTAAAATACAATGTAATTATGCGGTTGACTAAATATTCAAAAAGCATGAATGGATTTTAATTACGTCACGTTTATGGTTTTAAGTATCCCACATGGAAGAAGCGGGTTTGAGAAATTAAGAGAAGAATATGCAGATTGCAATAGGTCATCCCAAATGGATTACATTGAAGGTTATGATGAAGACAGGTCAGTTTGGATTCAGTATTTGTCATCCGGGAGCGTAGGGCTAGTCGTGCCAGAGGGGAGCAGGAGTTGATGCTTTTTAACTTCTCACTTCCAGCCTGCGTTCTCTTCTAATTTTCCCTCATTACGCAAGCAGGGGAAATTTAGAAATATGAATATTTCTAAATATCCCTGCCATCAGGGAAAATTAGTGCTTTAAATGTGCCTCGGAGAACAAAAGAATCCGAGGCTACAATGGTATAAACCTACTTATAAAGATTTCCAGCAATGTCATTACACCTGTCCTCCATTCCCAAGTCATATACCAGGTATCTTCTTGACTTCAGACTTCCTGACTCTTCTATCTTCAAGAAGGGTGTGTCCTTTGTAAGACTCTAGGATACTGACCTACATCATATTTTCTAACATAATGGTGAGCCACTTAGAAGAGCACTCACTTCTTTCGCCCCTGCAGCATCGTGGCTTTCGAAAGGGCTCTCTTGCGAGTCGCAACTCGGATATTTACTATACACGTATATGTAGTTATGATATTGAATCATGTTTGCCGCGTAGCACTAGTAAGTGTAAAGAATGTAATATAAAGTGGTAAGCTGTACTGCTAAGTGTGCACGCCCTACGAGGGAAAGAGAAAAAATCTCTGACCCAAGTGGGACTCGAAACCAACGACCTCCAGGTTACATGTCGGGCGCTCTACCAGAGGGTTCGAGTCCCACTTGGGTCAGATATTTTTTCTCTTTCCCTCGTAGGGCGTGCACACTTAGCACTACTTAGCACTACTTAGCACTACATAACTACATATACATATATAATCGCCGTGACCCCATAAAACGCACCAATACCCACGATTGCTCTCATCTGACTTGATAGCTCAGTTGGTAGAGCGCCAGACATGTAACCTGGAGGTCGTTGGGTTCGAGTCCCACTTGGGTCAGAGATTTTTTCTCTTTCCCTCGTAGGGCGTGCACACTTAGCACTACAGCTTACCACTTTATATTACATTCTTTACACTTACTAGTGCTACGCGGCAAACATGATTCAATATCATAACTACATATACATATATAATCGCCGTGACCCCATAAAACGCACCAATACCCACGATTGCTCTCATCTGACTTGATAGCTCAGTTGGTAGAGCACCAGACATGTAACCTGGAGGTCGTTTGGTTCGAGTCCCACTTGGGTCAGAGATATTTTCTCTTTCTCTCGTAGGGCGTGCACACTTAGCACTACAGCTTACCACTTTATATTACATTACTTACTATACACGACCTAGCTAGAAACTTCGATCGCAAACTTCAAACTGACCCGCTCATCATACTACTAGATTTCTCAAAAGCCTTTGCCGGATTCTGCGTGCCACATCAGAGGCTACTCTCTAAGTTAGCCACTTAGGCATACGTGGGCCTATCCTGTCTTGCGTTAAATCCTTCTTATCTAATCTAATTGATGGTGAACAATCTGACATAGGCACAGTTACATCCGGTGTTCCTCAGGCGACCCCTACTCTTCCGAATTTATATAAATGACCTACTACTCTTCCGAATTTATATAAATGACCTAGCCGATGGTATTACTTCGAACATCCGCCTTTTTGCAAACGACTGTGTTATCTCACCTTGAGCTGTCCTCTGCATCGTCACAGAGTCTTCAATACTTTGACGCCATTTGTTTTTGGGCAGAAAAATGGCAGATGCGCTTCAACTGCTATAAACGTTTTAAAGGCCATGCATATTTCTCGCAGTAGATCTCCAATCATATATCACTACTTATTTTCTCAATAGTCATGCTCTCAAAGTAACTGATTCACACCCCTATCTTGGTGTTATTCTATCATCACATTTGCGTTTTAATAAACAATGTGACTACATCGCAATTAAAAGCACCTTGATTTCATCTCTCGAAACTTTTACCGGCACTGTACCCGCTAAATACCTCACCCTTGTCCGTCCCACTCTCGAATACGCTAGCTCAGCTTGGGACCCCTATACTCAACGAAATATCTCTCTGCTTGAGGTCCAAAGGAGAGCAGCCCGCTTTCAGAGACTACTCGATCGCGAGATTCAAGTGTCTTGGAAGTCTGTAATGAAATGTCACCAGACAAGACAGTTAACCGCACTTTTAACTGCCTAGCTTTCTGGCTGCTTTTAGGTTGTGGTAAGGGGCTGTGTCACGGTGAGAGACACGCCTTTATGTTCCGGGCGGGAACGCAATTATTTCAGTGCTTTTCATATAAACTAACGACCCTAGCACACGTGTGGGATGGTTGAAATCAAAGCCGGTGAATGTGCAAAAATGATTAACAAACTGTGCTTAGCTCTAGCTAGTCGGCTTAATGGAAATATTGCATAAGCTATCGATCAATCCAGCATTATGGGAGGGGACCTCAACTGTTTGTAGCCAATCGAACATTGAAAACAGAGAAGCGCAAAACGATGGCACAGCTTTGGACATTTATTGTAATTTTATTTTTCATTGGAAACCAACGGTATTATTGGTTGACGCTGTTGGTTCTCCTGGCCACTACATTTCAAGAGAACAGGTGCAATACTGAGAACAGCATGATTTCAGCCCAAGTAGGATGTCCTAGCTTATTCCTGTTTTGGAAAAATTGGAATCGTCATTTTGAGTGACAGTACGTTACCTCTTCAACCTCGCGCATGCGCATGGAATCAGTAAAGTAACAATAACGAGAAAACTACACTGACTGTCATCGAAAACCGTTCTTTATTAAAATCCATGCGTGAATAATAATAAAATGTTCACAACTTGAGGAGAATTTTCAAACCTAAAATAAATTGAATTGGATCAAGAGATAATTAATCATTATTACACATAGCTAGCGAGAATTGATGGAGTATAACCGGACGAGGTTCAAGTATATGTATCTTGAACGACTTTTCGTAGTTCCGTCTACAACTTTGATTGACACAAAGTTCCGCTCAGTACTTGAACTACTTCGGATCGCAAATCATCAATAATCGTAGTAACTAAATTAAGTTCTAAAAATATCTAAGGACGATTCAAATCGAACATGCACTCGTCCAGGCGATGTTTTTTTCGTTAAGACCTTCCTTAACATGAAATATTCACGTCCGCAATTTTCAAATATGAAGTCATCCACTATAAAGTTAAGCAGAAAATGGTTCCTTACATTACGACGGTTCAGCAGAAGCCAATTCAATGCTTGGCTTAATCATGCATGGAAGCCAATTTAATGCTTGGCTTTGTCACGTTATTTAAGGACCTGAAATACATGGCAACTATTGATAATTAACAACTGAACTAACAAGGGCATGATAGAATAAATTTAGACAATAATTCTCTTTTTTCTCTGTTTTTAGTTAAATATTCCAGTGATATCTACGCTATACTAACGTAACTTGGCTATTTATTAAATTACGAATGATTTTCCACTGCAGTAATTTTCATAACATTTTGTGCGAATTTCACATAAATATATTCTTTGATCGTGCATCGATAAACGTACTTTAAAGATTTTCTCCCAACTATTTTTTTCCCTCGATCCTCGATGTTCCCCTCGACGGAGGATCTCAGGGAAACAAAACTCACTGTTTCCCTCGGGGCCAGTCAGTAAGTGCTTATTGCACTACTTATTTTCTCAATAGTCATGCTCTCAAAGTAACTGATTCACACCCCTATCTTGGTGTTATTCTATCATCACATTTGCGTTTTAATAAACAATGTGACTACATCGCAATTAAAAGCACCTTAATTTCATCTCTCGAAACTTTTACCACTGTACCCGCTAAATACCTCACCCTCGTCCGTCCCACTCGAATACGCTAGCTCAGCTTGGGACCCCTATACTCAACGAAACTCTCTCTGCTTGAGGTCCAAAGGAGAGCAGCCCGCTTTCAGAGACTACTCGCGAGATTCAAGTGTCAGCTGTATGCTGAATGCCCTTAACTGGCCTCTACTTTCTAGGCGGTGCGAATGCCAGCGCCTAAGCTTCATGTATAAAGCCGCCGCTAATATAAATGCGGCGGTGGACCTGTCACAGGCTGCCACACTCTCTACAACTGTAACGAGACGATCTCATCATATGAAATATAATCTCTTATCTGCTCGTACTCGCGTACCATTCCAATTTGGAATAACCTCCCTGAAGAGATAGCGGTAGATTGCTTCAGCACTGAGTAAAGTCAATTTGTGGTATAGCAGCCTATCGACATAACTTCAACCCCACCGAATTATTCATATTATATATATAATTAGTTGTAGTATGTAATTGATTGCCATTTAATGTAATTATTTATAGTTTTCCACTTTAGTTTGTAACCTTGATGTAAACTGAGCAAACAAGCATTACCAAGTAAATAAACAGATACATGGTCTTAGAAGTCTGTAATGAAATGTCACCAGACAAGACAGTTAACCGCACTTTTAACTGCCTTTCTGGCTGCTTTTAGGTTGTGGTAAAGGAGCTGTGTCACGGTGAGAGACACGCCTTTACGTTCCGGGTCGGAACACAATTATTTCAGTGCTTTTCATATAAACTAACGACCCTAGCATACGTGTGGGATGGTTGAAATCAAAGCCGGTGAATGTGCAAAAATGATTAACAAACTGTGCTTAGCTCTAGTCGGCTTCATGGAAATATTGCATAACCTATCGATCAATCCAGCATTAAGGGAGGGGACCTCAACTGTTTGTAGCCAATCGAACATTGAAAATAGAGAAGCGCAAAACGATGACACAGCTTTGGACATTTATTGTAATTTTATTTTTCATTCAGAAACCAACGGTATTATTGGTTAACGCTGTTGGTTCTCCTGCCCACTACATTTTGTTCGTTGCATATTTTACTTTGTATCTTATATTATGGCCGAAGTAAATAAATAATTACTGAATGCCATTTGTCAACAAGCGCAAGTACAAAATTAAATGTTCCTGGACCAGTGATTTCCAGAGTCTTAAGGTAGGGAACATAAAACACAAAAATGTGGAAAGAGAAGAAAGGGTAAACATGCAAGAGAACAGGTGCAATAGAACAGCATGATTTCAGCCCAAGTAGGATGTCCTAGCTTATTCCTGTTTTGGAAAAATTGGAATCGTCATAGGTTACCTCTTCAACCTCGCGCATGCGCATGGAATCAGTAAAGTAACAATAACGAGAAAACTACACTGACTGTCATCGAAAACCGTTCTTTATTAAAATCCATTCGTGAATAATAATAAAATGTTCACAACTTGAGGAGAATTTTCAAACCTAAAATAAATTGAATTGGATCAAGAGATAATTAATCATTATTACACATAGCTAGGAGAATTGATGGAGTATAACCGGACGAGCTTCAAGTATATGTATCTTGAATGACTTTTCGTAGTTCCGCCTACAACTTTGATTGACACAAAGTTCCGCTCAGTACTTGAACTACTTCGGAACGCAACTCATCAATAATCGTAGTAACTAAATTAAGTTCTAAAAATATCTAAGGACGATTCAAATCGATCATGCACTCGTCCAGGCGATGTTTTTTTGTTAAGACCTTCCTTAACATGAAATATTCACGTCCGCAATTTTCAAATATGAAGTCATCCACTATAAAGTTAAGCAGAAAATGGTTCCTTACATTACGAGTTCAGCAGAAGCCAATTCAATGCTTGGCTTAATCATGCATGGAAGCCAATTTAATGCTTGGCTTTGTCACGTTATTTAAGGACCTGAAATACATGGCAACTATTGATAATTAACAACTGAACTAACAAGTGCATGATAGAATAAATTTAGACAATAATTCTCTTTTTTTCTCTGTTTTTAGTTAAATATTCCAGTGATATCTACGCTATACTAACGTAACTTGGCTATTTATTAAATTACGAATGATTTTTCCACTGCAGTAATTTTCATAACATTTTGTGCGAATTTCACATAAATATATTCTTTGATCGTGCATTGATAAACGTACTTTAAAGATTTTCCCCCAACTATTTTTTCCCCTTTCAAGTAATAAAAGGCAATTAATTCTAAGTTAATTTAAGAGCGAGAGTATCATTAATCTCTACGCATTAAAATAAATTATTGCAGGTGAACTTTGGACTTAATTTTTTTTTAGAAACTCAACATGCGAAATCTTTCAGATATATTTGCGTAAGTGTGCTCTAAAAGGCTAATTATAAAGTATGCGAATTTATACGGTAAACAAGATTGGTCTTCTTGTGCTCAACGGCCGCTTCGTAATCCTAAAATTACGAAATATCTAAATAATTATTTTTACCTCAAGTGCGAGTTGATTTCAAATTTATCATATAACTAAAATTCCCTAGGTTCCAGTTCATAGTATATGAATAGAATTAGCCAGCCTTATTCATTAACGATTGCTTTTGGAGAACAAAAAAAACAAATGCAAGTTTATAAACTTTGTCATAACATTTCTTCTTTGCAGAAGCTCTCCGGTAACGACAAATTTCGATACACTTTTGATAGTATCTTTTTGCAGGATTTTTCTTCCAAATTATTCGGGTGGCAAAGTATACAAACTTTCTTTTCCTTTCTTCTCAAGACTTGGTATTTTTCAAGACTAATAGTATGCCGGAGAACTTGTTACGATACCGCGACAAAACGTCATCAAGCACCGCTGGCCGAAAGAACGAAGGCTCTAGAGTTCAAATACAAGTTTCCGAGGTCTTAAACTTTTTAAGTAAATCATGTTACTAACTTTGTAAACTCACAGTGAATTACAAATTAAGAAAACTTCAACCTGTTAGAGTCTTAGGCTTAGTAGTTTTTTTTTTTTTGCGAAACATTTCACATACGTACTTTCGGCGTGAAACTGGGGAAACGCGCGCGTTCTGTGCGCGTCAAAAGCGAATGCGCGTGGCGTTTTGCCGCGGTGTGCTGGTGCATGACGTCACTTCATTTTTCACGTTATTTAAAACCTGACGTCACGTCGCCATGTCAACCACTTTCATTGTGCTGTACCAGAAGTGCATAACCAGAAGTCTCGATCATGGTATAATCTATTTTTGGAAAACGACTTTCGCTAAAACAAACCCAAGCGTGTTGCACCACAGGGAGCCCACACATAGCGTTTGTATTTGATTTCATAAGGGAATGTATGGAGATTAATTTAAAGTATCGAAGTATTGCAAAAACATGCATCTTTGAACATAAAATAAACGTTAATTTACCTTATCTGTTGTGTTTTGTCGTCCTGGTGGCTTATATATACATGGGAACAGCGAACTCAGGACCGTTACAAATCGCCAAGATTTGAGGTTTTAAGCCACCAGGGCCGGGTTGTTCAAAGCCCGATTAGTGTTAATCCTGGATTAACTCTGCACAGAACCTATTGGTTGTCATGGAAATTAACCCTGGATTAGCACTAATCGGGCTTTGAACAACCCGACCCAGGACGACAAAACACAACAGATAAGGTAAATTAACGTTTATTTTATGTTCAAAGATGCATGTTTTTGCAATACTTCGATACTTTAAATTAATCTCCATACATTCCCTTATGAAATCAAATACAAACGTTATGTGTGGGCTCCCTGTGGTTGCACCAAATTTGCCCCACCAACTCTGATTGGTCCAAAACACGAAAGCCTTTGTGCTAATAAGAGAACTAATTTTGTGATGATAAAAGAAACATCGATGCCATTGTTTTCACCCACGAAAGCAGTTTGAGCGCCGTACATTTTCTCCAGAAATTTGATGTTTACTATGTCCCTTGTTCGCCTTGAATTGTTTTTCACAACTAGATTTTCGAAAAATATGATGAGTATAGAGCTCCGTTCACGCCGAACGAAAAACGAATTGCTTTACTTTCTTACGTTCGCGTTCTCTTTAAAACGTACAATTTGGGGTTTTCACGTTGTGTTTTTTGCAAATGCTTCAGGTCGCTTATACTGCGTCCATTACTTATCGAGAATTCTGGTTACGGACTTCTGACTGTATATATTAAATAATTTGAAATCGTACCGCTTTCCATAAATAAATAAATATTCTCAGATGTAGGTAGTCAATATAATTCTGCTTAATAGGTCGTAAGCTGTTTCACTGATTAAATAAATATATTTACATCCTAAAGTTTCCTTCAACTCAAATTTAACCTTTCAATTTTATCACACAAAAGTTTCTCAATATTTCTGTCCTAATGACCTTTTTATATCGCTTTCACTTTCCTTTCGAACCGGTGTTAAACATTTTTAGCTTTATCTAAAATTAAGTTCCTCTTTCCTTCGCTTATATATATTTTTGTAATACTGAAATATTCTAACATCTTTCTACCTCTTTTTGTCAAAACGATTTTTGCTTTTCAAAATATTCCCAATCTCTTCGAAAACTTCTACTAACTTGTTTTTCGTCTTTCCTAAACTATGCTCAAAGTCGCTACATTTCACTTTCTCAAATGTTGATTTTTGCTGTTGCTTATTTTGTGTTTTTGATTCCTAAGATTTCGCTAGTGTTAAGTTTCTTTGCCGTACACGTATTTCCATTATTTCATGCTCGCCATAAATAGTTACTCTTCTCTCAGGCAAATCGGAGTCAAATAATTATAATTCTTTAAATGCATGTGATGTATTGGCTTAAAGTGCACTGTCAACCCCCAAATGATAAACTTTCTTATGACAAAAGACAAAAATAACTACTTAGATTAGCAGAGTATGCTTAGTTCCATGTATACTAGAGAAAATTTGAGACAATTTCGATGAAGGATGGCAAAGATTCGGGTGGTTGGAAAATACTGCTTTTTAGAGAAATGTAGATGAACTTGAGATCGGTTCGCTGTAACCAAAATCAAGTTTCTAGAATAAGCTTTTGTAATCCACTTTAATCTTTGCCATCCTCTATCGAAAATGTTTGAAACGCAATTTCTCTTCTATCTCTGAAGTTATTTTTGAAGTGTGCGAAAACTACCAATCTGCCATCTTTTTTCCTTTGATCTTCAGTCATTAGTCTACTTTAAAAAACACTATACGTAATTCTGTGTGGAACAATTTTCATTCACAGGGAAAGAAAACTCGCTGGGCATACGTAATTTGGCTTCGACAAAGCGGACATTCTTTGCACATCGCTGAGCACTCTACACAACAAACAACGTGCCCACATGGACAAAACGCTGTTGCGACTTCTTCATCCATGCAAATCTGACAAACACGAGCATCTTTAAGATGCCGAACCACCTTTTTAAGTTCGTCTGACGTTAATACTTCAATATCGGCATCCTCGAGCTCCTTGCACTCGTCTCCCGAATTCTTCTGCCGAGACCCAAAGCATTTCCGATGGCTGATTGGAGATTGCACGGGGCGGTATTCCGGAACTGAGTATCCACCTCTGCTATTGGTCGCCGCTACTGCGTGAGACATTCTGCTTTGGCGACAAAAGTTCATTTCACTCCACGCGTGACTGTAGGCCTGTCTGCGCGTCCGCTGTACATCAAACAAATATGACTTGCCGAAGTCGTTCGAAGGTAAAAAGACCGAGACAACTCTGCCCATAAATGTTCTAGTACATTGATCGACCACTGATCGCTTTACGGTGTTGCACTGGTAGAAAGTGTGGAACTCCGTGAACGTGCGAAACAGGGCGATTGCATCGTATTCGTTTTTTAGCTTGTATGTGACGCGCTGGGAAGTGAGACAACTTCCATGGACAACCGTGAAGCAACGGTTGTTGTAAGATACGGTGGAGACGTCTTCGAAGTTGATCCTGCGTGGAAAAAGATTAAGAGGAGATATGTTACAAAATCGCGGGCTCTCCCTTACAAAACCTTTGGAGCTATGAAAATAAACAGATACGTGTCACAGACATTGATAACTATCACAGTACAGACGCGTATCAAATACATCGATAAAAATCACAGGAGTGCACGGCTTCAGGCCTATCAGCATCTCGACGCCGAATCGGCTGATGGCGTCGTTTCAGCTAATGCTGCACATCTGCACGTCGGATTTTTTAAATGAAATTGATCACGATAGTATCAGAGAAGAAAAGAAAACCAATACAACACGTAGTGTGACTTAAACTTTCATCAAAAGAGTCTATCGTCTTAGCGACCGTCACTTAATTACAGGGAAAGGGACTGGTGGAATAAGGGGTTAAGTCCCCAATTTTCATGCAGCAAATTTGGGGGAGGGGGGGGGGGGGGGGCATAGTAAGCTAGAGGGGGAACTGGGGGCCGGGAGGAGTCAACACACTGAATCGATTGATAGGTAGGTAGGTAGGTAGGTAGATGTGTTTATTGGCACCATATACAAAATTGTACATAGGTCTCAGACCTGCTGAGAAAGCTAACAAACGTAAGGTAAGATACAGGTACAGAAGTATATGTATTCAATGTAGTTGTTTTAACTATTATTTTTGCGTTTTTTTAATTGAAGCAGTCATGTATATATTTACAAACTTCTTTTGTAATATTAAAGGCGGATCTATTACTAAATTAAAAACTACATTTTCGTCTTGATATTTTGATTTCTGTAAATTTAATTTTCTATTCATAACATTGATTATGTTTTCCCTTAAGTCATTGTAAAGGGGGTATCTCAATACAAAATGTAATTCGTCTTCTACTTCTTGTTTGTTACATTTTGGGCAAATTCGTTCTTCTGGTTTTAGGTGGGGCCTAGAATGTCGACCTTTTTCAATTTCGAGGGCGTGGTTACTTATTCTTAAACGAGTTAGAGCTTCTCGATGATCAATGTTGTGAACATTATAAAGGTATGGCTCAAGCGAATAGTTAATTTTAAAAGTACGATACGTACGAAGTTTATTGCGCGGTCCTTCTGTTCTATCATCGTCATTGATTTGGCTTAGCCAGCATTGGTATTCGATATCTTTTAATCATTGTTTGAATAATTTTTCATAAGGCTTGTGGATTACTGGGTTGACCGGAGGATCATTCCAGATGTCTCCGAGACCAACCGTACATATGCCGATAGGTTTCATTTTCTGATACCAATCAGTTTTGTTATTACCGTCTGTGCTATCTATATATGTGTCCTTGCAATAAACGTGTACGTTCTGGATTATTCAGCTTGAGGCAGAACTTATAACTCCTTGTTTTAATTTGCTTCGACCGAAAGAGGATATCTTCCAAGCTCTGCTCGGAAAGCATTATTAGTTGTACAGTATAAGTTTACAAAACTTTGTGTGCACTATTTCTATTGGGTCTCTCTCTGTAGACTTCGTTATTTTCACTACCATAGAGAAGAATTGGTTTAATTAGGCAATCAAAGAGGCGTAAATTTAATTCAATATCCGTTCGGAAATTTTTACCCATTGATTTCTTCAGTTTAAATAAAGCCTTCAGTGCTATCTTTTTCAGTTCAATTTTAGCAAGGTTAAAACTACCTATCGTGCTAAACATTACGCCGAGGTACTTATATGAAGTAACGTTCTCAATTTCTTTTCCCCGCTATCTAAACTTATACTTGTTCATCGATTTACCGGTATTGTTGAACACTAAAATATTGTTTTTTTCTAAGTAAACTTGCATGCCGTTTTCATAAGTAACTTCTTCAACACCTTTCAAATAGTTTTGTAGCTGGATAGCATTGTTTGCCATAATAACAAGGTCATCCGCATACAGTAGACAGTTAATATTCATTCCATTTATTATCAGTGGTTCATTCGGATCAGCTTTTTCAGCAATTGTTTTAAGAAGGTCATGTAGAATTGTGCATAACGTTTTTCATTAATGACCGGTCACTTATCGACATCTACTAAATGTGGAATTCATTCTTTTCGTTACTCTGCTACAGTGTTTCAATTTACTGTTATTTATCATGTAATTCTGCCAAGAACGCACGAAATATGTACAAAAATGTACGAGGCCGCATTTCGGGTAGTTACGTTAAATGGCTTCCATCACCATATATGGTAAATCCCATTTCTCGAGCGCGCAGGCAAAGGTTTTGGTTATTTTGTTTCTTTGTTGAATGTATATAATAAATAACTTATAGTCGGTTAAGCATCTAATATGACTGTATGTTTACTCGTCTTCCGTATTTTGGCAAGAAATGACTCGTAAAACTACACAGCCGTACTATAGATGCTTAGCCGACTATTAACCTCCATATATCCAGCAGTATTGTGTTTAATTATATTCATTTTGAAATCACTGTGGCTTCCTGCAATGTGATTGGTTGAAAACAGTATAGGTAATCATACATGATTAGAATAGCTGGTAATCATATAGTTTCGACTGCAATTGGCCGGTAACAAAACAAGCAGGGGACTGGGACCGAGTTTATCAGAATTACTCTAATTCTAAAATGAAGTTCATCACATGATAGAGCATGTTGAAATTAGCATGTGTGCCAAGTTTGACGTGATTCAAGTGAATCTTATCTGAATTATAAGCAATTGGTTTGGAGGGACAACGTTAAAAAATAGGAGAGATTGTATGGGAAAATTGACATATTTGATGCCTTCTAGCATCTTCAATATTGAGCCAAAGTTCACCAAACTTTCCAGACTAGCTAAGTTTGGAAAAGAATGCTCACTTTGACTAGTTATTAATTGAATTAGTTTTAATGACTCGGTTGCAGTTCCCCGCTCGTTTTGTTACCGGCTAATAGCTGATATTAGTGGCGTCCGGCTACGAATAGCAGTTTCAGCGGTATTGACCCGAACGCCTCACTTCGATGTAATGAAGCGCCATTGAAACATGACACCAACATCCTTTTCAGGCTCGAACTAGTGACCTGCCAATGGCCAAAAAGCAGGCCAATTTTTAGGAATGGCAGGTGAAAATATGCTTGGAAATGATGTAAAACACTCAATGGCCTGCCAAAAAAAAGAAATGTCAGGTCATATTTTATTTTTATTTCGAGCCCTGCTTTTAACAGACACGACTACACAGTTTGAATAGCGCTTCATCACATTGAAGTGAGGCGTTTTGGTCAATACCGCTGAAACTGCTATTCGTATAAACGCCACTGTAATATCAGCTATTTGGGATTAATTCAAACTGGTGTGTTTTCCAAAAGAGCTCCGTCAAATTGCGTTCACCCTACGGGCTCGCAATTGTGATAATGAATATTGAAAAACACACTCGATCGAAGTAATCCCAAATTACACCCGAAATTAAACCATAATTCCCTGTACTAATTCACGTCCGATAAAATATTAAAATCGCATGTCAGATCCAAGTCCACCGTCACGTAGCACTTCAGTGGGTTACCGTGCATACATGCGCCCTCTCATCCAATCACAGCACAATACTTGAAACAGTAAAAGTACGCATTTATAAATAGAAATGTTGACAGGCCGATATTTGTGATACCAAAATCGTATGTTTTGCTCGTGATCCCATACTTTACTGCTGTAAATGCTTTACTGGATGGCAAACAGACTTCAAAACGCTGTTTTAGAAAGATCGACACTGATCGATTGGAGGTGGAAAATAGCACTTACAAACAGGTTTTGCTAATTTTCACTACCGATCTCGTATGCTCCGCTGGCCGAAAGAATTCTCTGGAGTTAAAATACAAGTTTCCGAGGGCTTAATCTTTCAGTTCAGTGAATAATTTTCTAACTTAGTAAACTCACAGTGAATTCAACTTAAGGAAACTTCAACCTGTTAAAGTGCTTGGTGAAACATTTTACATACGTGCTTGCCTTCGGTTATGGGGCTGGTCGTTTATTATCTGTGAGGTTGGGGGGGGGGGGGGGGGGGGAGGGGCAGTTTTTGGCTCGTTTGCGAAGGTTTTGGAACTTGACCCCCCACGCCGATGTGCAACATATGAAAATGACACCACCCATCATGACAGGTCCCTAGATGAAATTAGGGGTTTTGGGTTTTCGTAGTGTGCACGTGACGTTTGCCAAATTGGCGACCTCTCCAACCTAGTCGTCATGGCGAGTAAACTGTCTCCACAGCGTAGAATACTGTTTATACAGCTAGTAAGTATTTAACATAACTATGCTTTAACAATTTACTCAAACTGTACTTCCTTGAGATGTCATTTGCGGAAAACATTTAGTATATCAGATTTTCTGTAGTCTTCGGACTTTTCATTCTTAAATAAATGCCTCCGAAGAAATCCGCACCCCCATCCCTCCCCCTTTAATAACGTTTTTCAGTGAAGTCCAGCCTAAATATTGACCTGTTAATTTTTTTAATTGGAATATTTTTATGCTTGCACGATGTTAGACTTGTCACAAGTCGACCACAATTTGCGCAAAACTTTCAGAACGTCTAGCACGATGTCTGCTTTATTTGTCTGTATTCTTCTGACGACGGAATGGCGGACCTCCTCCTACCCGGGTCTACCCCCTAAGAACAGTTCATCTATCTTAATAGGAATATCGTTTTCTCAAGCTTGTGAAAGTGAGAGCAGCTGATGAGGAAGTTGATAATGCGAGTCAGTGTTGTCGGTGTTTGCGTGGCTGTAGCTCGCAAACAAACAGATGAACTCACTTGTACATTTAACATCCTCCAAACACCCCTTCACAATATGGAAGGCACAGCAACCAAAAAAACAAGCGTTTCTTTTCTCTAGTTAACGTTCAATTCGCCATAGCCGGCGTCTTGTTCTAATCAGTTACCAGTGAAGGCTCCATATCATCTTATCTAACGAGATCCTATTATTTATTTATCGAAAAATATTTGCGGTGAACCACTTTGCGCAAAACGTAAAAACCCGCGGCGTTTACTTTCGAAATGTACCTGTTAAGATTTATGCACATTTTTAGCCTAGCGCTTTTACGAAATATGTATTTATGAAAAATACTTATTGGATCGTAATTTTCTGAACAAGGAAGTTAATTCAGGTAGTCTGCATGAGAGTCGTTGCTGGGTTGTTCGTGGGAGAATCTGTAGCGTACAAAACTAAACATTTTCAAACTTAATCCCCAATGTAATGAAAGTTTACACCATCGAACCGCAATAAAAAACGTGCATATAAAATTAAGTAGCCATTAAAATGGGAAACTGAAGTGGAAAGTTGCCGAAAGAAACCGGATTTTTTTCAGTTGCCTAGAACGACAAAACAACTACACCTGCTATAAACAAATTTCGTAGGCTTTTTTTCCATAGATATTCCTAAATAAGCACTTTAATGGATCGTATTTTTATAATAGCTTGGGAAATGAAAACTAGATTTACTAGAAATTCGAAATATAGTAACTTGGTCTAGAGCCGATCATTTTTACAAACGCTTTGAAAGGACAGAATTCATTTATACGCTAGTTCTATATTAACAACGTAAACTGAAATGAAGAAACAAACCATTTGTAATTTATGGGCTTAGTGTGGGATTAGGATTAGGTCGAGCTTTCTATGTTGTCTAAAAGATTAGCTATTCAACAAATTGCGACTTAAAACGAAAATATAGATGTCTGAGTTGAGTTGAAGATGTGTTTTCTTATGGATTTAACTGATGGCTCCGTTTCCCATCTAATTTATAATATTTTTCTATTATCTGAATAAAGCTTTTACTTCATGTCCATAGCGAAAATATTTTGTTGATTTTGTCGATAAATAGAACTAATATTCACGAAGAGTGATAAATATTGAAAGTTGTTTTCAACTTTCACATTCTCTTTGACCTAAAACCCATCAAGCCGAATGGAAGTGAATAGGATCCTAAAGTAATATTTCTTAAGATTCCATAATACACGTATTTACAATGATGAATAATACACAACAGACCTCTATTTCTATACCAAATAAACTGGGGGGAAATCAGTTATGTTTATTAATCAGCTTCAAACAGAATGTTTTCGGCTTTGAGTTTTGAGCTGACAAATACTGGGGGAAAATGAGGGAAAACGACGGCTTTGACAAAAATATTATAAATCAACATCTTCCGCTATCGTTTGTTTTAATCTTGCGTCTGTAGTTTAGCTAGAAACATAACTATTATCAACCCGTTCTTGTGTTTTACAACCAACGATGGCACTGAATTACCTTTCTTCTACGAAATACGTAACGCCAATCACGGCCGACGGGAATAAAAATAAAATAAGTTAAGCTCAACTTCCAAGCTCAATACAAATAAATAAAACTCTTACCGCTTTTCAACAGATTTTCTCACCACGTCTCTTCCTTGTTTGGTGTCAAATTCTTGAAGGACACTGTAAACTTTGACTCCGTCGCTACCAACACAGATTTCCACCTTTTTGGAGTATTTATCCCTTGTCATTTTGCCTCGAAAAACTTCAATTCCATACCCGGGTACATTTGACAAAATATGGAGAAATTCGACCTTCGCTTCGTTCGCTGGCGTGTGAACAAGTTGTATATGCTCGGCAGCCGCATCTTTCTGGAGGTCCGATGTCTTGGAGTAGAAAACATTTAATGCTTTGGGTAAAAAAGGCGAATACTGTGGTGGTCTTTCTGAAATAAAGTCCCCAGTTTCAATTTGAGCTATGAGAGCACAAATCTTTGCTATTGTTTTCGTTTGCGAGGCTGACAAATCAATTTTCCCATTGCAAATGTAGCTTTTCAAAGTCAGATAATATTGGTGCCTAAAGGAAAAGAAAAATAACAATCGATCAGTTTTATTTATCAAGAAAGGGAACTCAAACTTCATATTATGCATTCATACAGACGTTGCAGTAATGCAAATGTAGTTGGGATTTCCAATTCAAATAACTGGGAAATTCGCCATTTTTGTCTGACCAGGCAACGGGTTGTTTGGCTGACTAAAAAATAAATAAAACAATTTGACGGCAACCTGTAATTACCTGCCTACCTCGAGATTTCTTGCTGTAATTCTTGAGGTCTAACGAAGAATTTAACGAGGAAATACAATCTGTACGGTGGTTTACCGGTGAGTTGTACAGACATTGAATTTCTCATGTTCAACCAAAGACGGGTTCCACTGCCTCCATTGTACTTCAAACCGAAATAATCCTTCTCTACAAGGCGCAATTTCTCGCAGACCTGCAAAAGAAAAAATCCCAAAACATCAGAATTGCTTACTTTAATACGACCTCAAATGCAGAAGGCTAGCGTTTAATTTAGAACTCGTCGGCAGAATGAAAGAAATTCATTTTTCGACACGAATACGAGTCGATCTTTTAGTTTTAGTTTTAGTTTTACCTTGTCGAAACATTCTTGTCCGACTGCGTTTCGAGGAAGAAATATTTCATGGATTATGCCACTGGGCTCCGAAACAAAGCACCACATCTTTGATTCCCGAGCTTTTTTCCAGTCAGGTTTGAGGCAGAATGGATTCACGAAGCGATTTTCTCGAGGCTTTTTCTTAGCCTCTTTCCGGTTGCATTGTGAATAGAAATTGACAACGCGAAACAGCTGAAAGCAGGCATATTTATCTTAGAAACCAACCAATCACAGCGCGAGAAATGGACAGGCGTATGATAGATCTAAATTATTCCGAAATTAATTATGCAACGCGGCGTACTATTCCTTTCGAGTTTTATCTCGTTAAGAAGTGCATTTTATTTTATTTTTTTAACAAAGAAAACACTTCTTGAAAAGGAATAATTAAACTCGTCCATACCTTTTTCCCTCCCAGAGATGTTGAACCGAAATATTATATTGTAAAAGTACTTCCGGCTATAACTAGTGACTTTAGCTTGCGCCTCACAATAAAAGAAAAAAAAACTATTGTGGTTCATAAACCTAAAGTTATCGGTAAAATGATAGATATTAACCTTGACATTGGAATTTCAAAAGTGTGATTCATCTCTTTCGAAACTAAAATTCATAATTCGCAACTTTTTTGAGGAATATTTGAAAAGCATGTCGACTTGGAGTCCTGCAGTGAGAAGCGTTTGACAAATATATGCAAATCTAATAGCTCTTAATGAACAACCTGTTGCTTCATTCACTCGTATGTTTTAATTTGCTATGAGTGATGCAGTCTATAGAAACCTTTTTCCTTCCCATGCTTGAGAAGACATAGGTAGGGGGTCTTTTTAAACTGCCGTAAAACCGTTTACAATCCTCGCGCCCCAACGCAACATTAAACATTTCTTTTAAAAATCTATGGTGTGATGACTGTGAAGTTTTCGGTTAAACCCAATTTGGTTAGATTTATAAAAAATATAACATATAGTAAAGCGATGGCGGCGTTTCAAAGATTGTTTTTTTCTGTTTGATGTCTTTGCTCTGTATGCTCTGTATGTGAAACTGATACAATAGGTGTGAAAAGCGTTTGTTTTGGCAGATGTAAAACACATAACTGATGATCATCAGCGACACAACAGTTTGCTTCAGATACCATTCAACCTGTTTGTAAAATAAACCGAGAGACCGCGAGTATTAGAAATCGATAAACATGATTATGTTTAGATATTTGCAGATGCGGAATAATTTTTATAGAGGTTGTGACTTACTTCCGCTGTCACTTTTACTTGAAACATTAAGTGATGTTTCCGCAAGCCACTTTTGTTCCCTTGCTGTCTTGTCGATCAGTTAACTTTGTTGAAACTAGAAAATTTTCTAAGACAATTTTGAAAGCAAAGATAGCCCGCTTACCTTTCGAATGTAAACTTTTTTTACTCTTTAATTTCGGCGAATTTCAACATTCTAACATGAAGTATATTCAATAATTAAAGAATACGTTTTCACAAAGTAAAATGTTTCTGCATTCATGTTGTTCTCTTTTTCCAGGGGAACGTAAAACAATATGTTTCCCCCGAGTCGTCTCAAAACTTACTCAGTTAACTCTCAAAAATGGACCACACGGGAAGGCTCCGCCCGAACCTTTTCAGGCTGGAGGTAGGGAGTTCACGAGTTGTAGTATAGAAAAGGGTAGGGAAAACTGTCATTTAGGTTTTTAAAAGGGCCTTTCAAAATATCTCGAACAGACTCACCTAACGGATGATTCATCCAAGTATTTTATGGGGTTAATCAAGTGAAAAGTTTAGTAAAAGTCGCTGCTGTGGGTATGTGAAAGGGGTAGCATTTTTTATGGAAGGTATACGAAATGGTTACCTTACCTTTTCTGTCAAAAATGGTATATAAAAGGGTAAGGGTTTGGACCTCGGGGCGGAGCCTCCCCGTATATAACTTTGTTGAGTAACCCCCGCCCCCTCTCTCTGGTACGAGACCTTTTTTCCCCCCATTTATTGTGTGCTAAATTTTCACTTGGTACTAACATGCAGAACGGCGGTGGAAATTTCTGGCAAAGGAATATCTCAAAATGTCTCAAAGAATGGCTCATTTCGAGAAACAAAAACGCACATTCGTGAGCTAATCTGAATGTCTTAAGTTTATAAGATGCTTAGTTACGTCATGAATAAGTTGAAGTAGGATGTTGAATATTTTTTAGAGGAGCATCGTGAAATAAAGAATATTTACCTAATGAACAACTATAAATACCGCAAAGAATAATGAATATCTTGAGGCTTAAGACAAACAGAAACTTGAGATTTAAAATATTCCATGTGAACACCTAAAAGACTGTTGGCTCAATATCCGTTCAACCCTCGATTATGCGAGTTCCGGTAAAAAAATGTTTTACTGGATGCCCGTATCTCCCGATTTCCTATGGGATTTGTATAGCAGCTACTCCGCCTTCCAGAAAACGAGGAGGTATATGGAAGTTCTTTTGATCGCGTGAGCAAACCGACTTGATCCCTCAAATAAAGCGGCCCTTTTCCCATATGGGACTTGCTTGTCGTAACTGCCGCTGATGTTTTCATGTTGTTTGAATAACATTTAATTTATTAACAAACGTGCCAGGATATGTTTGCTTGGTTACTAAAGATATAGCCAATTTTAGCACTAGTGTTTCGCAATACCTGAAAAAGATGGTATACTAATATTGTCGGTGCCAGGTGATAAAGGTTTTTTTCCTGTCCAAGTGAATCAATAGTCTATCACAGATCCAGCTAGCTATTCAGCAACAGCTGCCTTTGGCTGTTTAAATGGCAGGATTCATTTCAAAGTCGAGGCCTACATAGATCGTGTTACCAACCTTGTAGCTTACAGTGCAAAATATGCCTGAACCAGTGATTGCCATAGACTATTGCATCTATTCTTACGCGCCCTAAGTGTATCCTGAATATCATATGTCAGCAAGTGTTTATAGCTCACAGTGCAAAATGTGCCTGAAGCCCTGAACCAGTGATTTCCACTGACTATTCCATCTACAGTTGAACCTCTCATAAGCGACCACCCGGGGGGGGGGTTCTTCCTATATTCGGCTGGTAGGGGTGATCGTCGTATTATTTAGGGTTTGAAATCGGCGATTTAGTATTTTTTAGGGGTTTTCCAAGCGAAATCCATTTTTCAGGGTGATTTTTATACCATGAGGTACATTTTAAGGTAGCAATTTTTCACGGTTTGGTATTTTTTAGGGAATTTTTCGAGGTTTTCCGACGGTCACCCCTACCCTTTTTACCTTGAAGAACCCCCCGGAGGCGACCACCATCGGGTCCAGGAAAAGTGGTCGCTTACGAGAGTAGCTAAGTGTATCCTGAATATCGTATGTGTTTCTAGCTTACAGTGTAACATGTGCCATGTTAAAACCTTACAGAAAACTTACAAAAACTTTCTTGTGTTCCTGCCCTTAGCTATGTACAGCACTCACATTTCACAAGATCACTATAAACTGTCGACATGGCTTTCGAGTGGTAATTATAATGTTTTCTGTAAAGCCCGGTTTCCATATGATCGTCCTGATCGTCCCGATCGTTCCAAACAGTGCTCAAGCGACCGGGGCGATTACATGGAAACACTACCGGGACGATAGAAACACTACCGGGACGATAGAAACGATCACAAACGATCGGGACGATCGCGATCGCTTGGATAGCCTCGGTTATATCCGGTCGATCGGGACGATCGCTAGCGGATGACCTCGTACCTTCTGAAAATCAGGCTAGACGATTGCAAGCGATCGTGAATTTTTTATAGTACCACTCTCAGGCGATCGGGACGATCGAAGCGATCCATAGCTATCACAGAATGCACCTTGTTCTAGTGTTCTGTCACCTTGTTCCAAGATGGCGGCGAGCGTGGAACTACTGATACAGTCGTATTTATGGGACGACTGTTCAGCCGAGATTAGAAGAACAAGTTTAAAAGACTAAACTGCTAGACAAAGATTGGAGAGAAATTTAGCCTAGATGCTGCTGAGGCAGAGAAGAAGTACAAAAACATTTTGAAATCAGGTTCGCGCCAAAGCAGTGTTGTTGAACGCAGGCCTTCCCCGTTTAACGAACGATTGAAGCGATCATATGGAAACGGGGAATCGTACGAATCGTCCCGATCGCTTCAATTCAGTTTTGCAAATGATCGGGGCGATCTGTACGATTATATGGAAACCGGCCTTAAATGCATGTATGTTGATAAACAAAAGGCTATTGAAACAGAAAACGCATTTATGAATGCGGTCTGTCCATGACTGAAGCACTGAAGACACCAGGAAATGGACCTTTTGCTGCTTGGCATTCACGTGATTGTACAGGATTGTACTGGATGGCGAAAAAAAATTGATTTCAGAGGCCTTGTACGAGATCGGTTTGTTATTTGCAAAACCTGTTTGTAAATTCTTTTTTTCACCTCCAATCGATTGTCGATCTTTCTAAAACAGCGCTTTTAAATATGGCTTGCCATCCTGCATCCATGGCAACGCCTTTCCCCATGGGGATTACGAGCTCATTCATTCGTTAACGAAGTATTATATCAGCACGTGACTGTATTGTATCAGCACGTGACTGTATTGTATCAGCACGTGACTGTATTGTATCAGCACGTGACTGAATTGTATCAGCACGTGACTGAATTGTATCAGCACGTGACTGTATTGTATCAGCACGTGACTGTATTGTATCAGCACGTGACTGTATTGTATCAGCACGTGACTGTATTGTATCAGCACGTGACTGTATTGTATCAGCACGTGACTGTATTGTATCAGCACGTGACTGTATTGTATCAGCACGTGACTGTATTGTATCAGCACGTGACTGTATTGTATCAGCACGTGACTGTATTGTATCAGCACGTGACTGTATTGTATCAGCACGTGACTGTATTGTATCAGCACGTGACTGTATTGTATCAGCACGTGACTGTATTGTATCAGCACGTGACTGTATTGTATCAGCACGTGACTGTGTTGTATCAGCACGTGACTGTGTTGTATCAGCACGTGACTGTTAGCTGCAAAAGGCCTATTATGTTTGATTTCAGCATAAATCCTGCCCTTCTCTTTCTGCTTTTATATAAAGAAGGTACTGTAAAACGTCGCTGAAATTCGATGAGAATTTGGCACAGAGCTTTAAAAAGCGATGACATTAAAGCCATATGAAATTAGAGGGAAAAAACAGGAATCTTTTCTATCCTTAATTTAATTTCATGTTTTACTGCAGTTGAAATGCCTTTACTGATGCAGTGCGTCGTTTTGGACGGATTACCAAACCGAACTTAGGGGCCGACCATTTGACTTTTGAGGGGGGGGGGGGGGGGGGGGATGGGTGTTCTTGTCTGTGCTCGATTTTTTTTTTCTTTAGCAGTGTTGTTACACGAATTTTTTTTGCGAAAAAAGCGGAGCCAGTACAAAGCTTTTCCGCTTGCAGGATATTTTTTTTCAACACCGTTGGCTTGCAGGATATTTTTTTTCGAAAACACCCAACCCCCGCCCCCCCTCAAATGTTAAATGGTCGGCCCCTTAGTTCGTCCAGTCGCATAATGCGTCTTATGCCCGTTTACTAAGGATACGCACTAAGTCAGTTTTCTTACCGAAATACGTCTAAACGCATTATGGTCTCTAGTTAACAATTAGACCCGCAGCCCGAATGGGCTACGAGCCAATAGCCCATGAGACGCAGCCGAATGGGTTATTTAACTCGTAGCCCATGCGGGCGAGAGGTCTAATCGTCTTAGCATAAACTAACTAGTCGGGCAATAGAAAATAATAGAAAGAAACAAATTGAAGTTGAAAAAAAAAATTCGTTATTTCATGAAAATGCGTGCGGCTTTTCTCTACCATGGGCTATCACAAATAGACCTATAGTAGGGTAGCCAATCAGAATGCAGGATTTGTAATATAGTCCACTAGACAAGTTGGCTTGTGCTAATATGTGATATTTCATGTGGTAGCATTAGTCTCATCCTACATATTCATATTCCAAATTATGCAACATAGGAGCCGAACATTTATGAACTGATGCGGTCTATATTTCAAATTGATCTCTAATTCACTCATTTCATGAGTACTTCTATAGCTTTGGACTGGAAACCTTATAAAACGTTATTGGGTACCGCATCGCGGCTTCTCAGGAAAGAAACTATCAATTATGTAACATTACGCAACCCTGACGTCCTGTAAAAAACATAAACTAACTAGTGGACTGTTACAAATCCTGCCGGCATTCTGATTGGCTACCCTACTATAGGTCTATTTGTGATAGCCCATGGTAGAGAAAAAGCGCACGCCTTTTCACGAAATAATATCAATTATATTTGTTTCTTTCTATAATTTTCTACTGTCCGACTAGTTAGCTTATACTAAAACAATTAGATCTCTTGCAGCTCGGATTGCAGCATTTTTTAAAAAATGAAATAAGCGCCCCCTCCCGAATAAGCGGCCCCCTCTCGAATAAGCACTTAATCGAATCTTTACGGTATATGAAATTGTAGTTTAATAATCTGACTCCTAGCTAGAGCCGTGTGATATTAGTGCACAAGTAAATAAATTGCCTGAATAATCTGCCATCGACAGACAACCATTTCCAAGGTTATCTCAAAACCTTTAGTTGCTTAATTATTGATAATGTATTTGACTTCTTAAGTTATAATCCGCTGAACGTCCGTGGTGCATCGAATAATATATGTTTATACGAGATTGCAGCATACATTGAAATGTAGCGAGGGTCGCTATCGTCGACAGCGCGCATTCAGTTTGTTTTTTCAGTGTTTCTCTCATTAAAAAAGCTTGGCAATTGTTATATAAAACAAATAGATTATATTTTCCCGTTTGTTTGTTGTCATATATGTACAGAGGACGTCACAGCGTGCGAAGATCGACAGTCACGACTGTGCAACGACCCAGTTCATTTGTGATTGTTTCAGCTTGATCATTTGCATTAAATGCGTAAACACAATGGGTCAAGCAGCTGTTCTTCAGTTCGTTAAAGCAAGGAACATCCGTCAGACAAGCCTTCAATCCTTCTAGCCCTCCCACAGCACCGGGAAAACATCTGATTGTATCGTCTGTTACTCTGGTGAGAAAAGAATCAAACACAGACACTCTGCTCGGATACAAGCCGCATTCACCGCGGAAACAGGGTTTTCTTTCACAACCCAAAGCAGTAAACAGCATCCTAATGTTTTGATAGAATGTTTCAATAACTTTTTGTGCAATATCCTACTTACCTAAAGCGATAGAAGCGGGGATTATTGTGGGTATAGTTGAGGTATCATTCGCTATGGCCAATGACAAATTATGAACCGAAAGCGCGGTTGTAGTTACCAGTTCAGCTCCGATGAAATGATAACGAGAGACAATGTAGGTCGAGGAACCCAAAGGAATTCATATGAACTTCGGTATCGGCACATCAAAGACATCCGAAATAGGTTGCTACTTGCTGCGCTCGCAGCAATTAGTATACAAGTGAAGGTACACATGGACAATCCTTTCGATTTCTGGATGATTTTACTTGTGTTTTCAATCTGGAGGCTCTTTAGGGCCGATTCAAACGCGATAATTAGGCGGCGGCTTTTGATCTAATTAGGTTCGGCGCATGAAAAGCTCGACGTTTCAATCGGGCCTTTATACTGTGTAATGGTTTTACCGTTTGTCTTTAGGCAATTTGTAAGCCATTCTGAAACCCCCCTCTAATCCCTCCAGATGGACCAGGGAGAGAATACCCTGGAGTTCCAGAGGTTTACTCCGTTTCTTAGAAATATCCTCGAAGCGGTGATCGGCGAGCTGCGGTGTGGCGATCACCATCATGCTAACGATAGGTGTAAATTAACATCAGCTTCAGCTACTTTGGCCACTACGCACATATCATCTAAATTAAAATAATTATGTTCTGTAATCTATTAAGTTTTCTACTGCTGTAACAACGTTTTGTACAATTATGAAAATAGTGCGAATAAAATGAATCTTGAATCACAAGATCAATTAACAAGCAACCAATCACAATACACCTCCCGCGTAAATTGTTCTTTGTACTATTTTCCATCTGGATGACTTGTACCATTGTCTCCGTTCAGCTCAGAGAAAGGCTAGCTAGAGATCGAGAGAAGAGAAAGAAACACGTAGCGGGCGACAGTTGACTGATCTCATGACAATACATTTGAAGGCAGTGAAGGTCATATTAGAAAAGCGGTTTATCATGAATAAATCGGCAGCAGAGCCGGAGCAAATCAACAGCTGGGGAAATTATCTGTTCTGTCCTCTGAGCAACTGGAGAAAACCTCAGCTCTGGGTATAGTTGACTTGAGCTTCTTGATCGTACTCTCTTTTTCTTGAATGTTTATCCACTGTTTACAACCAACTTAATTAGTCTGAAGCGAATCTTTGTAGGGAGGTCCTGAAAATGGGGGGGGATAATGAATTCTGAGACATTGATAACCTGCGGCTTGATTTCAGCTGGTCTCGCTTCGCTCGCCCCGACGATTTCGAGCCTCTGGTATTCAGGGTATCGTTGGTTAATTGCCACAGGTTGCCCAAATTCTCTTCTCCCCTCTTTTCCTGTTTTATTGTTTAGAGTTGCCTGCATGTGGAGGAGGCGTCGCCTAAGATCGCCTTATCAATGTCACGGCATGCCGTACGGTAACCGTAAGATCGCCTAAAATCGCTAAGATCACCTAAGATCGCCTAAGATTGCATAAGATCGCCTAAGATCGCCTAAGGTCACAACATGAAATATGGCAAATTTTCCTAAGATCGCCTAAAATCGCCCAAAGTTGCCCATGATTACGGTGGCTTATGCCATAACGCCCCTGAGTGTCATGTTGTAAACAGAAACACCGCTAAATCATGTCATCGGAATATTTTTTACGTCAAACCTATTCGCCAGGAATCTTGTTTCTTTCATAAGTTCAATTGCTGATTTTCACCAAGAGTTTTCACTCAATCCCCAGAGATTCAAATGACAAAGGGCATGGCGGCCATGTTGGTGCCCCAACAAAAGAGCTAACGAGGAATCTATAGTTTAAGGGCACCAACATGGCGGCTATGACGTCAAGTGAAAGCCAGCAATTCCAGGATCTGTTGATGTATCGTACATGAAGTCCCAGTTGTTTTGGTGATCGCGCGCGACAATAATGATTTATTCATAACGTGACCTATTCAACAACAACAACGACGACGACAATGTTATTAAGCATTATTTACATAGATGGTATTGTCGAAAAGCTAAGCTACAAAAAATTGATATATATAAAGATATTTAACGGAAACAAATACAATGAATTGTACATAACCAATTAACAATTCTGGGATCCAGTTTTAATATAGTATAATAGGCATAGTGAATGCTGCCGCTCAGTTAAGGAAGTGTATTAAAAGAAAACCTAGAGTAGCTCTTTGGCAGGAAAAAATTGTTACTGGGTAGCAACATTGTCAAGGTGTGATGTGTGTTAGATGAATCAGAGCAGAGACAACCTTAGATTGCCCCGAGTTATAAGAAACTGGGGCAAACAAAGAACCAATTTTAATATATTTATTTATTATTTATTTAAACATATTAACTACATTTTCTCCAAGAGCATAGGGCTCATCGAGGGAGATCATGCTTGTTTACAGCCACACTAAACAATATAAAGTAGAGAAAGAAATACACAAGGAAAACAAATTACATCATAAATGCATGCTAAGGAAAAAATATATAGGGAAATAAAAACAAATGTATCGAATGCTCAGCTAGACACGTGGTTATTAGACTAGGTAATAAAATTATGAACACATTCAAAAATTGATGCATTCGATGAAAAATCTAGATCTGGATGACCATAAAGTAGTATTTCGGTTTTTCTTTTGGGAGATGCTAATAACCATTTGTCACTGAGCACCTGTGCAAAAGAGGTGAGAAGAGTAATACGCGGAGCGGCGAAAATAGGAAAAAATAGGAAAAAATAACAGACAGATTCTGTAGGCAAGCCACATAGGCAACTTGGAGATGTAGCGCAGTTTCTCTTAAATAAGTGAGAGTTTAATGCGCTGTTTTTAAGTCTAAGCCTAGCATGTAAGGTAACCCCAAAATCAAATAGACGGCTTGTTTTTGATGTAAACAAATGTACCTTAAGGTTTTTTTGAATTTTGAAATACTTATTTCTTCGCGGAGATGTAGAGGTAGGTCATTCCAGTATGATATAGTGGTAGATATGATTTTTTTTAAAGCGTTCTGTCCGAATACGCAAAGAATGCGAGATATTAGAGCCTGACCGAAGATTATAATCCGCTTTTTGGTTAACTAACGGTGGACAAAAAGAATGTAAGTAAACAGGAATCTGTTTATTTTTAATTTTATAAAAAAATGTTAATTTATGGTAAATTCGACGTGAAGAAAGTTTATCCCAGGCCAATTCTTCAAGTAAACGTTGATAACCTGTTCCTTTAAAAGCACCGGTGACTAATTTGGCGGTATCATATTGAACAGACTCAATCAGCTCCCTTTCCCCGGCTGAACACCCATCCCATATAACATCCGCATATACCATTAAGGGACGTACTATCGATTTGTATAATGTGTCTAGAGTAGATCGCTGAACCTTGTATTTCAGTCCTTTGAGCATGTTTTAGCATTTAGACGCTTTCTGATAGATAGTATTAATATGTGAATGCCAAGACAAGGACAACGTAAGTGTAATACCAAGATCAGTATGCGACTGTATTTCATCGATTACGTTATCATCAAACAATAGAGGCGGGTGGTAAATTAATGACTTCTTAGCAGGGAAAAGTAGCAACTTGGTTTTGCTGGAGTTCATTATTACTAGGTTGGATTTTGACCAGCTATTAATTTCAGAAAGATCGGCGTTTAACTTGCAAGCGGACAATCGGGAGAAGAATCAATAACTTCTAGCAGTGCTGTATCATCTGCATGAAGAAACGAATCTGAAGAAATATTGCTGGTTAGGTCGTTGATGCAAATCAAGAAAAGCAGGGGCCTAAGAACGCTACTGAGGTACACCAGAGACATTTTTTTTCATTCGGAACGAGTGCTCTCTAAAACACGCTTCGGAAACGACCGATCAGATAACTCTGGAACCATTTGTAAAGGGACCCTTCAATGCCGATCATTTTCAATTTGTATAATAACCTCTCATGCCAAACACGGTCAAACGCTTTACTGATATCGAGGAAAACCATGCGAACTTTTCACAGAATGGCGTGGTAAATATTGTTGACAATATGCATTAACTGGAGAACAGTATACTATCGCCAGGAAGAAAACCAGATTGGAATTAATATAAAAAACCTATTTTCAAAAGGAAATTGTGAAGTCTAATAAAACAATTTTTTCACATCACTTTGTGTTGTATTGTGTTGCGTTGCGTTCTATTGTTGTTTTGAATTGTATTGTGTTGTATTCTATTGTATTTTTGGTAAAAAATCGTGTCGTCCTACATAAAAGGATTGCCTATTTTTTGGTTCTAGATCGTTTCTTCTTTTAGTGTAAAGAAACTCTTCTGCTACGCCGCAACCGCGTTTCAGGTTTCTATCTCTTCTGAAACGGGAGCATGATAACCGGGGAGAAATAATGAGTCGCTATTTATTTTGTCGTTTAGCCATGTCTCAGAACTCCAAAAACATTGCAACTGTGAGTAGAAAGTAATGCCGAGATTTCGTCAAGTTTAGATGGAGTATTTAAACTTCGGGCATTCAAATGTGCAAGGGAAAGACTGAGACACTTTGATCCGGGCTGAATTTCTACATCGCCAGAAATAACTGAGTAATATAAAGAAACATAGCGCTAAAGAAGTCGATAAAATATATCCAAGTGGAAGTGCACGAACATAATAATCAGTATGTACATGTACCATGCAGGAGTTGAAAAGTCCTATTGCAGCTCGGTAGGATTCTATGCTAACTCCCATTTAAGATAAATAAGAGCATAAATATATAAATACGACTCACCTCGTGTCGCACTAGGAAATATATACCGGTAAGAAAAGTTATAATACTATAAACTAATTGCGATTTTGAGACGCCGATACCGAATTATATTGCCGGCCAGTTGGGAGAAAATATATTTCGTATTGGGCGTAGTCGCAGCGACGAAGCCCAATACGACAAATATATTTTCTTCCAACGCCGGCAATAAAATTCGGTATCGGCGTCTCAAAATCGCAATTAGTTTTGTATCGCGATTCAACAGTTAAGTCGGGAATTGTTAAAAGAAAGAAGAGAATGAAGCACCAAAGTTATGCTGATCGTAATTTCAATTCTCAAAAGGTGCCTAGTATATCTATGGCAACGATTTCACGGCTTGAGTGGAGAAAACTTTCGCGACGTGTTTTGAAATCTCCTCAAAAATTGTGAAAATTGTACTTTTAGCGGATACGAGTGTTAGATTTCCGACGGAGACTACAATGCCAACCTTACCTTTAGGATTGAATAATTCTTATATTGTAATTTACAGTGTTTTGAAGGTGAAATTGTAGAAATCTTGCTGTTGAACAAACGACTTTTGAACTTGACCTGGAACCCATGTAAATGCAAGGGCTCGCGCAAGAGCCAATCAGAGGCTGTTATTCTGAGACACCAATACTTTCCATCAGAGGACCATACTGACTGGAACTCTTCAGTTTCTATAATTCTGCAGATTCACGTGCCTCCTTCAGAAGTTCTAAATTGTGGCCATGGCGAGTAAGGTCTTCGTTGATGAAGAAATGAGTGCCTTTAAGGTTTTTTTTGGATATCATGAGTTTTGCTTAGTCTTGTGGGACTTCAACTTGACAATGATACCGCGAACCTTGTCACTTTGAGGTCGTCCTACTCTGTGCTCGTCAATCTCCAATTATCAAGCTGTTAAAGACTGGAATAATATAGATAGGGAGATTAGAAATTCGAATAGTATGGTAATTTCTTCATGTCATTCCCTTGAGATGTTCGTAATTGCAGGTGGTGATTACTCGAATATTTTGCATGGGGTTGTGAATACAAAGGTTCAATGGTTCATTAAGTAACCATTCCCTTGAGATGTGCGTCTTTCTTTCATTGCCCTCGAATTTTTAAACTTGATAAAACACTGCTGTTCGTGTTTTAAACAGTACTTTATAGCGTTACGGAATATGTACATAAGTGGGCGCAGAATGTTGTTATGTAATCCCGTTTGGATACCGTTCAGGGTGTATAAAGAGGAGTGATTAATATGTAAGAATCAATCGAAGGCGTTTCTCTACTTCGATACCTAATTTCTTTAGGACATATGTTAAGTATAGAAGAAATGTACTGACTACACATTTATGTATACGAAGTCCAAGGACTACGGCAAAGCTGACACAACGTAGGATTTTATATTGAATGTTATAATATTTCGGCTGGCAAAACAAGCCTTCTTCGGGTACTAGATGTTACAAGTCTATGTAGACATTATATACTGCTGTAATTATACGTGTCCGACAAGTATCAATAAACGAGATGCCCGCCCCTTATCTGTTGTTTGTGTTTAATGCAGTTTAGCTATAACATGTTTTATGATCGTTTCAGTAGGATAAGAGCATAAACACATTTTGTGGGTTAGTAAACTTTACATCAAAACACGAGACTAATAAGGAGCACTGAAGGAATTGTGGTAAAAATACAAACAAAGGCGATCACAATTTATTTACCCTCGCTGTAGAATGGCAATAACAACAGTCGAGATTCTAAGTACGAATAAGGGAAATGCAAAATAAAAGCAGTAAAAATGTACACACCTTCATGCCCAAACGAAAAGAAAGCCACGTGCGGAACACCGCGCATATCGTTTCTGTGTCCTTGCGCACGACCACAATGTACTTCGTTTGATCTGCGCATATCGTTTCTGTGTCCTTGCGCACGACCACAATGCACTTCGTTTGATCTGCGCATATCGTTTCTGTGTCCTTGCGCACGACCACAATGCACTTCGTTTGATCTGCGCATATCGTTTCTGTGTCCTTGCGCACGACCACAATGCACTTCGTTTGATCTGCGCATATCGTTTCTGTGTCCTTGCGCACGACCACAATGCACTTCGTTTGATCTGCGCATATCGTTTCTGTGTCCTTGCGCACGACCACAATGCACTTCGTTTGATATGCGCATATCGTTTCTGTGTCCTTGCGCACGACCACAATGCACTTCGTTTGATATGCGCATATCGTTTCTGTGTCCTTGCGCACGACCACAATGCACTTCGTTTGATATGCGCATATCGTTTCTGTGTCCTTGCGCACGACCACAATGTACTTCGTTTGATCTGCGCATATCGTTTCTGTGTCCTTGCGCACGACCACAATAATGCACTGCTCTGTCAATGTGCCAAAAAAATGACTCCACTACACAAATTAGCACCCATGCCTTGCTCGCTCGCTTCAGGTTCGCTCGCTGCGGCAGCGATGATTTCTTAGTTTAAAAGCTTCAGAAATTATAAAGTGACACAATATCGTACAAATAAAAGGGTCTATGTTATTAATATCATCAAAGAATGTCTTTCGAATACTCTCAAAGCTTCAGATATTTTTGGGTAACAGTGTCTGCCCATTTCTATTCTTAGAATGTGGTTACCAGATCTTAATTTTTGTCAACATTCTTCTGTGATCCATGTTTTTTATGTGATCCAGGGAGAAAGATCCCCTATATAATATCATGTTAAAAAGGGAATAAAATTAAATAGATGCAATACTAATTCAAACGGATCTTGGTAGCAGAACGTTATCGTATGGAATTTTCCGGCTCGAATCTCAGACGTCTCTCCCTCTCTCTCTCTTTCTCTCTCTCTCAGGCTATGCGGTCTCAAGGCTGAATCCCGGTTAAGTCCGTCTTTGTGACATCTGAACTTCATGGTCCTTACAAATTGTATTCCATAAAACCGCGCCTCGATATGTGAGTGAGTCTTTCATATATCTTGTATTAAATCGAGGTGCCAATAACAAATCGCATGTCCTTAAGCCATAACCATTGTTCCTTTCATTACAATAGCTTTAATTAAAATGTCTGGTAGACGTCCATTGTGGGCCTTGTGAAAGAGTTTAAAAATATCTCATTTATTATGGAAGATTGGCCGGCTTTTAGTAATGCTCATTCTTACACATCGTCTGGTTGGCCAGCCTCGTTGTGATGACGGAGGCCAGTTGAACCTATTAATTTGCGTGCGAGTCAGTTCTTTCAGTTTGGGAGGTCAAGTCTAGATCTAGTCTTCGACGAGCTCTCGTTGTTTACCTGTGCTTTAGGTTCGGAGATGGTTAGGTTTATTTAAAGCTCCTTTCGGGCTAAACTAATACCGGGCCATTTCTGAATGCACTTCTTTGTTCTTGTCACGTTGTCGTGACGTCATCTGTACATTTATAACAGGACAGACCATAGTGTTAGTACAGGAGAGTATGGACAGAATCACGGCAAAATTAACGACAGGTCTGCAAAATGTGCGCATGTCCAGTCAGCGGTAGAAATCGCGGGCGCAATTCTAAATGGTCTTCAGAAAAACTCGACACGCCGCAGAAAAGACCGGGGGTTACAGAAAAAAATCGCGAGAGTTAAATTTTGTATTACTTTAGACATCAATTTAGGACTGGTTCATGGTAAAGTATTAAAATTCGAAGATACGCCTTTTTGGTAAAAAAAATGCTTTGAAGTTCAAATTTGGAGTAAAATTTCAACCCAAATGAGTGTACGCGGACAGAAGTCCATTTCCCGGGTGAAATTCACGCATAGGCGAGCGTTATGCAGACCTGTCTTTGTTAACATGAATCAGTGTATTGCTGATGTAACAATATCAATATCTAAGTACTTATACCCTAGAGCGGATTTCGTATGCATATGAGTGCCCGGACTGAAAATACAGCCACTGTGGTTGTACTGGATGGCGAAAACATATGGCCTCATTTCAGGTTAGGTGATGGTCTCTTGTTTGTGAATGCTATTTTCCACCTCCAAGCGAGGTGCGTTTTTGAAGATTGTTTGCGATCCAGTAAAACCTTTCCTATATATGGGATCACGAGCGCAACTCTGGATGCCAAACAATCTTCAAAAACACAGTTTTAGAAAGATCGACAATCGATTGGAGATGAAAAATAGCATGTACAAACTTGCTATATCTCGTTAGTCCGTGATTGCAACAAAATGAAGAAAGGACTGGGGCCTAGTAAGGTATTGCTCCCATAATCCTTTGCTCGCCTACTGATCGTCCCATTCCCTTTGGTCGTGTGGATGACGCTGTGTGCTGAAACTCAAAACAAGAAATGGCGGACGTTTACTTTGCAGTGCTGTGTAGAAAACTACTCTAAAACCACCTCGAAACATGGCTAGCACCAAAATAACCCCGCTGATATTTAGTTTAGGTATCATCTTAGCTACTCTAACGGTAAATTGCGCAAACTCGCAACAGTGCCAAGTGACCGAAGAACGCGGTGTGATAGTAAACATCAAGCAATCGAAAGCGAAGAATTCGGCGACCAAAGTGGTGGCGGGCTTGAACAGTACGAGCGCAACAGAATGCAAGGAAGCTTGCTGCAAGAATGATAAATGCACTGTTTATGTGTTCTACAAATCTGGCAAGCAAAGCGTGAACTGTTTTTTGATTAGCTGTGTGCCTGATAGCAGTTGCGTGCGAAACAACTTTTCGAGCTCTGTTGTTGGAGTGGTAAAGAAAGGAACTCCAGGTAAATATGTTATTGCTTGTTTATATTTTCCCTTATTACTCGCACTTGAATTGTTTTTACTGATATGTTAATGGTTAACGTATCAATATTTTAGTACCATTCACATAGCTTTAAGTAAAGGATTCATTTAGATACGCGAATATAATGTTAAATTATAGACATAGTGCGAAATATGTACATAAAATATTGCTATTAGGTGTTTCCGTATATTCCATACATTATTGCAATTTAATCGTTTTCAACAGAAATCACAGAGTAATCGTGTAGGGATTGTATTTGTTTTGAGAAGTAGCCATTTTAAGCTGCCTGGTGTTTTTTTAGCTACAGTTTGGTTTGGAAAATCGAAAATACTCCATCGAATGTTGTATTTGTTAGGCGCCACAGGTTTAATTTTATTTACACTAATGACTACCAGATATGTATCCCCAGATGTCATTTGATAAAAGGTATTTTTGGTGCAATTCAAGTACTAGGGGCCAGACCCGGGGGGCCAGAAGTGAATAGTGTTTGACTGCCTATGAATACATTGCGTCTCCCTGGCCCCAAAACGAACCCTAACCATCACAAAACGAGTTCTCAAGTATTTAGAGCTAGGGTTCACAAGTAAACAGTGAAATAGTACTGAATTATTGCAGTATTTTTGTTATTACAACCTGACACATGACTTCCGGCCCCAAGTATTTGAATCTAGCCCAAAGCCACATTTCACTGCTTTTCTTTATTAAAGTAATGCACTACTCACCTTCAAACACTTTCGTAAGTGCCCCCAATCCCACACTCACTAGCCAATTCCCAACAAACCGCACACTTCACCCAGAAACTGGGAAATTCCTAATGCCATGCTCACAGACGACTTTTCCACCGCTATGTTGATTGATGAAGCAAGCATGTGTTGATCAGTTGAGCAAAACAATCACTGGGGAGGGGTGGGGTTATTTTTTGACAAATGCCCCGGGCCCAGGCTGACGCAAAACGAATGCCCCACACCAGGGACAGATACCATAGGTTGTTAAATGCCCCATCTTGCCCGGGTGGAGATGGGCAGGCTTAGAATTGATAGAGACATAAAGCTCCCAAATTCTAGGCTAGTACATGTATGATTAGGGAGTACTTGCCAACCTCTCTCCCCCTTCAATGTTGGTTTAGGTGCACACTTCAATGTACTACTGAAAAAATTCTAGTCAACACTATATAATGCACCCTCGGCAGGGGAGGGGACTTTGTCAAAGATCCTTTGCAAACCACCCTCTTGGGAAGATGACCAGTAAAAGATAGGAATTTCCCCCTTCCCCCTGGGGCACAAAATATTCAAGTTAATTTATAATAACTTTTTTGACAATGAATCAAGAACATTGGCACAAAATGTTGCTTAATATATGGAAGACTAATGTTTCTAGAACACTCAGCTATAATTATCTAAAGTACCAAGGAAGCATGATTAAAATAAGATGCAAATGGTTCAACTCACTCCGACCTCCATGTTTGTAACCAGCGGTCGTGATCACGAGATCCTGACCTGGCCTCTCTTTCGGCCGCTCCGTAGACTGGAGATAGCTTTGCATACTTTGACATCTCTCCCCATGCCACAGGGACTTAATGCACATACCGAAATATTTTCTCATTATATTTAACACAGACTCTCAGAATCCCAGTCAATTTTCTTCCTTCTTAAATCCATCATGTGATCTCGTCCTGTGCAGAGACTAAGCCCAAGTCCTGCACATATTCTTGTGGAAAAAAAGGGTCCCATACCTCACCCTGTGCATTTTCTCACGAAAAAAAGTTAGAACTCCCTGTGCCCATGCTCCAGACTTCCTTAATCCTTCCGAGCAACATATGAGCAAGGTTGCATAAAAAGAACACTCGGAGCTCAGAGTTAACAGTTGCTTAGGTTGAATTACATGTATAACAAGGCGACTGTGAAAGAAGCCTAGTTTGTGACATTTATACGAAGTCCCATGTATTCTCCATGGGGTAAGGTTTGAAGATACAAATCCCCCATATTTTCCCATCCCCCTGGGAAAGATTCTTCAGCAAATGCCCCATAAAGTCCCCATTATAATCATTGTCAGCACGGGTCCCCCCCCTCTCCCCCAGGGGATGGCAACTGATAGGTGCATAAACCATACTATGTTTGATGAGGCCCTTTTAGCGTAAATTCACACTAAGCGACAGTGTTGAAACAGTGACAAGAAGGACATGAAACAATGACGAACGTCTTAAATTGCGAGAGTGACAGAGAGAAATAATAAAACAATAGACAAAATTTCGACAGCGACATGCCCACCTTCCATGACTGCAACACATTTTGAAACTCGGACAGGGGACATGCATACCCCCTAAAGTATGGAAGAAATTCCAGTTATTTTGGTGAGGCAGGAACCAAGTATTTGGATCATTCTGAATCTCATAAACATTAATGAATTTTATTCAATTTTAGCCTGCTTTCAGGCGGTAGATGTTTTTTTTTCACACAGCAAACGGAGCATCGAAGCCGAGTGTGGCCGAGTGTGATTGAGACCTGGGATCGAATGACAAATGGAGGGGGGAAGGGGAGAAAAAGGAAAACTTAGCAATAAACCCATCTTTTCGGGTAGGCTAACTAATAATATAGCTAACTTTTCTCCTTTTTTTCCCCCTCCCCTCCCCCCTCCATTTGTCATTCGATCCCAGGTCTCAATCACGCTCGGCCAATATGGCGGCCGCTTCGATGATCCGTTTCCTGCACGAAAAAAACACCATCTACTGCCTGAAAGCAGGCTAATTCAATTTTAGATTTAGCTTATTGAGCAAAAACATAGTTAAGCCTCGGTCAAATGGTTTCAACATCTCTTCAACATGGGTTGAACATTTTGTTGAAGGTTGTCGAAAGCATGCATGTCAAATAGCTTCAACATGGATTCAACATTCCGAGAACAAAATAATTAATGGTTTCAACATGACTTTGTGTTCAACATTCCAATTAACTTCTGTTGTTCTTGGAATTGTTTTCAGGACATGTCAAACTGTTTTAACATTGGTTTCAACAAATGTTGTACCGATGTTGAGCTTATAAACAGGTTCATTTATTCCTGGGACCACCATAAATATTTTACACATGTAAAAGATTCTTAGTGGTCTTAGTGATTGATGACATCATGTAACAACTTTTATCTAATGTGTTTAATATATTGTGAAAGGAGAGTCATTGAGGATATTGTTATATTGAGTTTGAGCAGACTGTGTATAATAATCCCCTTATTTCTAGCAGAGCCTTCAACGTCCAGGTCTACTGTTGGAAATGGTGTTGCAGTTACTTCAGTTAAGTCAACAGATGGTGTTACCCTCGAGATGACAGTCAAAGAAACTCCTTTATCAACAACTAGTACTGCTCAAGTGGTAGGTACAGTGTACCATGCATTATCCTATAAATATTATATTTCCGCCAATCAGAGCTCAGCTTTACTATGAAATACAGGGCGGTATTTCATGGTTCTTCTATGAAATACAGAGCAGTATTTCATGGCTAGGTCAAGGCCAATCAAAATGCAGGAAATTTCGCGCCATTTATTTATCAGCCAATAAGAATTCACCATTTTGAATACATAATTAGTCTGCAGACGTGCGCGGCCGCCACTCGAAATTTGTGTTTTCGGCAAGAAAATTTGCAGTCTATAGTCCGGTAAGTTAATTTGTTTTCGTGATAAATCTTTTCGTACATTCGTTATTTATAGGATAATATGGTTATTTCATGGTTTTCTATGGAATACTGGTGAAAATTTAACTATAAATTCATATTATTTTGGTATACAACTCGCCTAAAGGCTCATTGGATACTAAATAATACAAATTTCTCCTGAAATATTCGCCCGAAATATTCTCCTGAAATATTCACCCATAGAAAACCATGAAATAACCAGTAAATATTTAGCAAGATGGCAGAATTGCAACTAACCCAGTTGAACCTCTTACAAGTGGTCACTGGTAACCGAGACTAAATGCAAGTTACACTTGGTTAAATATTTCAGTGTGTATCACATGTTTCTTCATAATTTATAAATTATAAGAGTAATTCTGCGAAAAACATTTTGTTTTTGCTTGAATCCTTGATCATGTACAATCCGTTGAAGTTTGCTAAAAATGACATATGATGCATTCCAGACATGAGTATTCATTTGACAGTTCAGAAAATTGTTCCTTGATTAACATAAAAAAAATGACAAGCTGTCGACTAAAAATCAATAAAGTTTAGATTAACTTAGCAATAAACCAATCTTTTCAAGTAGGCTAACTATATAGTTAACTTTTCTTTATTCTTGTCACCATTGTTGGAGCAACTAACCACAGTTGAGCTTACTATAATTTTATGGTAAACCGTAAAATGCAAGTCACACTGAGGATGCCATTACTTTAACTATAGTTAAATCTGCTTAGCTGTGGTAAACTGTGTCTAGGGTGACCTTAGTCAATATAAATTTAGGGGCTCAGTGCCTAACACACTTTTCAAAGGAAAATAATCTCTGTTGTTAATTGAAGGGGTCTGTGCAAGAACAGCGTAAGTGACTTCTGATCAAATTCCAAATTCTTCTTGATATTCTTTGTTTTCTAAGAGAGAATTTAGAACTTGATCAAAAGTCACTTGTGTTGTTCTTGCACGGACCCCTTCAATTATTGTTAGTGCATACAGTGTAACCTCACCATAGAGCTGTTCCACTGCTCTCAGTGCTCGACCTTAGCAGTACTCCACTAGCCTAGGAGTAGTAAACATTATTGCACCTTGGCTAGTAAAATTTGAGAACCACTAGCCACAGAGCTAGTAGGTGTTTGAGGTAAAGGACTATTATTATTACTGTTATTATTGAAAAAAAGAAAAGCATGATTGCAAAATCAGGAGAAATAAAAGTCATATCACATTTCCAGTCGCGTGCCCGAACATTTTACAACATTTTGCAAACATTCTATTGGAGATGGAGGACTGGAAACTTGCACTCACCTCTTCAATAATTATTATTATTGAACTTGGCTATCACCAAATATCATGATCTGTATCCCGCTGTTAGTTATTTGCCTCTGGCTTAGCAATCAGCATCACCAAATAACTGAAAGCTTGCCATGAGCAAATCATCATGATGATGATTTTCCTCAGGCTTGTCCAATAATTTCTTATTATTTATAAGTGTCATCACCAGCGTTGTCTACAGACTACAGAGTATATTGTAATTTGTGTCCTGGGATGCGATATTTCCATTTTGGACACATTATTTTCTATCAAACCATACAATGTATGAATATTAATAAGAAATATACGAATATTAATGAGAACACTGCTCTGGGAACAAGTCTGGGAGGAACACTAACATGTCTGAGTTATTGCCATTTTCATTGAAGTGTGACCCTGGAAGTTTCAAGTCATGTTTCAAAAAGTGCATTTACATGTAGCCGATCGTCTCGAAAAGCTTTCAAAAGCATACTGCCTAATCACCACCTAGACTAATTTAATTAAATTGGAGGTACTTGTTTGATTGATGGCCGGCTAAATGCACTTTTCCAGATGAGACTTGAAAACTTTCACAGTCGCACTTCAATGAAAGCAGTAATACACATTTGTAACACTAGTCTCTATTTCTCACCTCTATTCTCTAGGTTGCACACACATCACAACAATCTACTGGCATGCAGAGTTACTCTACAAGAATGAGTGAGTACTAAAATATGCTCGCTCTTCTTTCTTGACAAATGTTGCTGGTGTTTTAATGGTGTTGATGATTGATTTGAATTTTTTTTATAGAAATGAGATATAAGTGGTTAAACAGGCTAGCAGGAAAAAATGCTGTTATGCCATTTTAGGGGAAAAGGTTAACAAGTGGCACTTTTGAAAATACCAGCCTTCGATTTTGGCTACTTTTGAATAAAGAAATTGCAGAAAAATGCAGACTTTTTCAACAAAAACTAAAGAATTTGGGTCTTTCTTCAGGGAGCACAAATTTATGCTTTCCATTGCCGTCTGGGAATCCATAAATTTATGCCTTCCTCCATAATATTTAGGTAAATTTCAATAATCATTGAATTTGTTACAATTTTCAACTTCTCAACATACTGAAAACATACTTCAAAAAATATCAAAATAATAAGAAGGGGGACCAACTTGAAGAATATTGTGATCTGGAAGGACTTTTTGGTAAATGGAAAAATGGCACTTTTACCTGCTAGGCTGTTTTAAAATAACTTCTGAAAAGCATACATCACCAAACTCTGATCAAAGGTCTCTCTTGTTCGAAGCAGGGCTCAAAATATCTTGTGTGTGATAATTCAGAACTAGTACTAGGTTTTCACATTGGGCAAGTACCTTTTGTCAGTCACTTTCCCAAATAGCAAGTTTGCTGTTTGTTAAAATGTTAAACGAAATTTGGGCTAGTTCAAAATTGTCTTGGGCAAGTAAAATCTAGCCTGCTATGCAGACATTTTTTCACTCTCATAATTTTAATTCGAAGAAAAAAGTAACGTCTGCTTACCCGAGCATTTAAAGTGCCTATAACCCCAAAAAAGTTACGATTTCAGATCAATCTTATAAGTATTCTAAGCAACTTCCCGAAAAAATTAATGCTTTTAAAGCATTTGTAATTTTTTTACGCCTTTTGAAAGATGAGAGCCGTGAATTTTTACCGTCAGCTTAGCGACTTGGTGGGGTCTGGGACTAGTTACGTCATAGTAGGGAGCCATGTCACGTGATAAAGGCTTCTGTCATATACTTCTGGTTCGTTCTTTCTTATTTGCGTCGCAAGTTCTGTAATTTTCTGCTGGACTTTTTGACAAAATGTCTTCGTCAGGCTCCGAATCTGAAGACAGTTGTTCATCGGACAATTCCGAGCTAAATTTTATCAACTATGAGCTTGAAGCAGAAGAATCTGCCGGCGAAGAGAGCGGACGGCGCGGTGAGCCACTCGCCGATGAAGAATGGGTTAACAGAGTGCAGACGGAGACCTCCAGAATCGGTTGGAAGGCCTCGAACGAAGGAAAAGCTGGTGAGTTAAACTGTCCAAAATGAAAATAAGTTATCATAGCCCTTCATGGGCTTCCCGTGGCCGTGGTCTCCCAAAAAAAAACATTGCAGAAAAGAATCCAGTGATCCTTGCAATCGCAACAATCATATAACTTATAAGCCTTTATTTACTTGTAAGAATCGCTATAAATGAAGATACGATAAACAGTTTCCTAATATCGTTTTTACAGGAACTAGTTGCCTATCGTATCCTAATATCGTAATTCCTCTTATATTTACCCTTTTCGGAATTTACTTTTTTGATAATATTTTACAGTTCGTGGAAATTCAGTGTGCACCATATTGGCCCTCTCAATTGAGAAACAATGCACCAACTATATATGTTTTAGCGGGAAACATCCCACAATGGCACATCCTAGATCCAACACTGCATATTAATATGTAAGCAAAGATTTATACCAGGCATTAATAATGCTCAATAATGACCAAGGTATGAATTGAAATCCCGTGTTTAGTCTGACCAGGAAAGTGGAAGGTTTATCAGAGTATTTTGATCTATCGTGCATGTTAATTAAAAATAGTAGCTCTCGCAAGCAACCACACTGGGAATCAGGAAAAGGTGCTCATAACTAGTCAGAACTGGAATCAGCAGTAGTTGCTCGCTTATGAGAGCTTGCACACACCACACCCATGGGGATACATATATAGTGCGACTGATATCACAGTATACAATACTGTACTACTCTACTGTAACAGCATGAGTGTCAGATATAATAAGACTATTGTTGCAAAATGCTAGTGCATATTTATATTTAGTTGACTCATTGCACAGTCTGGGATCATGTCTCTGGAGTGGTTACTTACAAGAGTTTAAAAACAAAGAAAAATTCCAAAGGTGGTGGTATGCGCGGTGGTCACTTATGAGAGTGGCTGGTTACTACAGAGCACAAGAGTGGTCTCTGAGGGGAGCTGGTCACCTACAAGGGCAGTTTCACAAAGGGCTTCAACTGTATCAAACAAGTAATTGGTGCTAACATATAAACTTCATTATTTACAGATTTCTACGAGTTGTCTCATACAGAGAGTACATCCAGTTAGTCTACGGTTATCTGGGCAACAATAGAATTCCTCTACTAGCATGTGCATATGACACAATCAAAAATTCAATGCTGGGAAAGAAACCTTCACTGGATTTGAAGAAGATGAAGATGGAAGTACTTCATAACTTATATAAACTTTAAGGAGAACAACAATGAACAGTCAAACTTTCAGTGCCATTGGCCACTTTTGATATAGGGCTTCACTGGTCACATACAAATGATTCAATACATGTACAAGGCTCTGGGTAATAATGTGCAGTGATTAATGAAATAACAATAATGAATTTAATTATGCTCCAGAACCTTTGTGTGTGAGAAATGAAGCATATATCGAATGTGGGCTATTAACCTACATGTATGTCCATATTGCCATTCATAACTACCAGTATTATTTTCAATGGTTTATTGCATCACTATTATGTATACATTTTATTTGTACTGTATACAATGTACATGCAAATTTTATGTTCCAGGGCACGACAAATGAAAAAAAGCAGCGTGCTTGCTGGGCTTAGTAGCCTAAAGCTCTAGGGAGCTGGTCCGAATTAGGAAGCTTTTAAATTGCAAAGTAAATTACCTGAGTCATACAAAAAGAAGCAAAATGTTACTTGCCCATTCAGGCAACCTGTGAACAGGAATCACTACCCTGACAAGCAAAACTACTAGCCCTGGGCTATTGGAAAGCACTTGCATCGCACCCTGTGTTCCTTTCTGTAATTTTACACAAATTTTGAAAATAGGATTATAATATTAAAATTTAAATGTTTGAGTAGTAAATTGGAAAACAGTAAAATCTGACTAACCCCTTTTACAAGATGGACATGTTTTCAGTGCTCTGGCCTAACCTTAAAGGAACCGTGTCATGGTGAGAGACCATTGCATTAGATGTCCGGGCCGGACACACTCATTATCAGAGATTCTCATATGAAGTGATGAACCTCGTGCACATGTGGGATGGTAAAAATCAAAGCAAATATTCAAAAATGACTAATAAACTGTGTAAATATACATTACTCAAGTGAAATAATGAACATACTTTCAATCAAACATTGAAGGAGGGGGTTGAACTGTTTTAACCCACCAATCGAACACTGACTCCATACATGCATAGTACCGTGACATAGCCCCTTTAAGCCTCAAATTCAATTGCCCTATTTAATTATGGTGTCACATGATAGACACAGCTGCCATCTTAGGGGGTCAAAACACTCCTCTTTAACAACAATACAATACAAAATAAAGCTGTTCTGCCATAGATTGCCTTCCTTCAAATTGGCTAATTTTCCCAATATAATAAGAATGGTGGCTTTCATCTATTTGTTTTGATGTGATGTCAATGAAATAGGGCAATCGATTTCACTGAGCTGGTCACAGGAGTGATTAGCCTATGGAAGTTGACAGTATAATATATTGCTACCTAGATTGTCCATTGATAAAATATCAAATCACTGAGATAGCTGGTAGACATTTCTGGTTCACTCTGTACTAATAAGGGGCCAAGGGTTGTTCTTTGGACAATCAATAACACCTTTATGCTCTTTCATAGGTTTACACAATACAATACTTTCTTTAACAAGGAGGACATACTTAGCTACAAGCTAGTTTACAGAGTTCCACAAATAGATTTAAAAAAAGAAACATAATATATAATTTAGAGATTAACAATTTAATTAATTTTAATTTAATAGGTTTCTTGCACACTGAGCAATGGGGTTTTGCCTTGATTTTTGTGGGCCTTACAGCAGGTGGAACTGGAATTTCTGGCCTTACAGCAAGTGGAACTGGAACTTCTGGCACTAAAATACAAAAATAACAATTATTATTAAGTTAGTTATGGGTATATATATATTGGTTTATGGTAAATAAAGCACTGGTTTCGTTTCAAATACAAACTTACAGTGTAATATTATATGTTTCCAGCTGGTATTTTAATATTTTGTTTAGTCTCGAAAGACTAAACAAGCAGTATACCTTTATATTACATGTCCAACAGTTTGATACATGTGGTGTTATTGGAGGACAAACACAGAAGGTGTGATTAGCACAGACTCTATTTTGTTTGAATATTTTCAGAATTTGAATAGTTTCTTTTGTGCAAAAAAATATTTTATACAAAACAATTTGAATTACCTGGAGCTGAAGGGGGAACATCTATAACAGTCATCCTTTGTTGTCTCTTCTGGGTTGCTTCTGCCCTTGGCTGCTTGTTGAGCATGGTGTCCTGTCCATAGGTGCAGGTGTCATCTAAAGAAAGTTGTCTGATTTATTCACGGTTATTTCCCTTATACTAAATAACAATATATTAAACATGCACTCTCTTAGTTTAAACACTTGTGGTGAAAAAATGTTCAGTTACGTGGAACCCGGTCATAATGAAGTTTTCTTCCTTTCCCTAGGAACTTCTTTATACATGCAGGTTCCACTGTATTGCTAGCCTCCTATAGTAGCCGTTTTGTAGCGCTTCAATTTCACTGAGTGAACGGAAGCGCTACATAACGGCTGCTATAGCCTTATAGGACTAGAAGGCTACTGCAATCTGTATTGCCATGCAAACTAAATACAAAAGCACTTACCAAAATCGGTGAATGGCTTATCGGTTTCGATGGCATGGACTGATGGAATAGGAACAACTCCATATTCAACCGACTTCAGTCTTGGCGTAGAGTCAAGGACTAAAGAAAATCTTATAAAGTCTTCCGGCTTGGAGTGGGTCCCACTTCGCTCGCTTTGTTCGCACGAACCTCAACTACTGGCGTCTTCTCTTCTTTGCTTCTGGCCGATCATCGCTAAAAATGGGACCTTGTGTTAGAGCTACCTTTTTTGAGTCTGGCTCATTCCTACAGCCCCCAAATACACATCTGTTTGGCATTTCAAATCGAGTTATTCGCTCGCTTCGCTCTGTTTTTATCTATCTTTGTTGTTGGTTGTTCGCTTTCTTTCACTACTATGACGTTTTCGTTCCCAGGCTACTTCCAGTCTCCAGCTGACGGCCATTTGGGACAGGGTGCCCAAATCGGGTTGTTTTACAATGTTTGACCCCAGAAATAAGGTCGAACTCTTACTTTTTTCCTTTTTTTCTCTTCGAATTATTGATAAGAAGGATGTAAAGAATTTATTTAAAATACTTCAAATTTGGGGTTATAGGCACTTTAATTAGTTTCCAATATGCACACCTCATTGTGTTATGGACCAATCAGATTTTACCTTCCATATCCTGGAAAGTGATGTAATGTTACATTTATAAGGAATTCAGATAATACAGTTGCCATTGACCAATCATAGGAGAGTGTTAAATGGTGCGGCAATTCACTAAAATTCTAACAATGGCTTTGATTGGGCAGAAAAATAAAACAAACGTGCTGACATCATGCTTGCATATTAGAAACTAATTAAGTACTCGGGTAAGCAGACGTTACTTTTTTCTTCGAATTTAAATTATGAGAGTGAAACAAATACGTCTGCATAGCAGGCTAGTAAAACCAGGCAAAATGAAATTTTAATTTTTTAGCCCTGCGAAGTATGTTGTAGTTTTTTTTTTCATTTTAAAACAAGCTAGGTTGGAATATCAATGATTCTAAAAAGGGATTTTTATTCTTCTTTTTTTTGGGGGGGGGGGGGGGGGGGGGCATAAAAAAGGGTGTTTAGTTGTTGTTGCTTTTTTTTTGGTGGGGGGGAGAATTTAAAAAGAAAAAACCACCCACCCCTCCCCTAAAAATATATATTTTTGACTAGCCACCCCTCCCCTCTACTTTCTTTCCCTTCCCATTCCAATCTCCATTTTCTTCCTTGAACCCCCCTGATGTATCTTGTTATTCCACTTACCTTATTCCATCACCCATCCACTTTACTTACCTTGCCTGATCTGGCTTAACTTCAGCTACTCAATGATCCAGTTGCTTAATGCAATGTGCCACAGAAGCGCTTGTTGATTTCAACACCACTGTTTATTCTATAAGTGACTAATTGTCGAACCCAGTCCCTCGTTATGCGCGCATGCATACTGCTAACAAAACATCTTTCGAAAATAAACATGGGCGATTATTAAACCGGGACGAAACTGTAACACAGATGAAGTTTGTATCGACTCTGCATTCTTTTATGAAAACTGCAACAACTCAAGGGAAGTGAGGAAGGTAAATCCAGAAAAATACATTGTTTATAGACTTTATTATGGCTTCACTCAAATACTTCGAAACAAACTGTGTCAACCAAACCGACTTTTACAGTCGAGTAATCACTGAGCTAAAATAAAGGCAAAAGAAAATCGAATAACCTCTGACATTGTATCTAGAAGAAGATTTCTATGATTCAAGAACTAAATAGTATCTCAGTAAAGTAACGAGTGCAGAGGATCTTGCAGTAACTGGCTCGTACTCGTTGGACTCAAATGGAAATAAAACACTGATCCACAGTCTGTGACTTGAAAAAAATGGAAGTGGCTCAAAGAATGCTCTATTATATTATCTTGTTCTCTCATCAAAGAATAGGGAACCGCACAGTATCTATAAATAGATTTTCTCTCCGACGTGCAAAGCACGGTGGAATTGATTTGCGGACAAAGACGCCAAGCATGACTGAAGAAACATGAAGAGAAAACGTTGCTGGGGAAGATGTAAGAGTGACTCTAGATGTGAAAAAAACTTCATAAATTGCTCATAGTCAAAGATATCTCTCGCTCAGAGATGTATTTAATTATAGAGGTTTTCTTGGCCTTTTAATTTTCGATGGAGCTTTTCCGTTCCAAAACCTTCACAGGGAATGCAGTGAGGAATGTCAGCGCTGGATAAATGTTTGTACAGAAGACCACGAGACAAGTACAATGAAACGCAAGCAGGAGTTTGTCTGAACTACAAATTACTGTTAAACTCCCACTCCCCGCCAGTAAACATAGCGAGAAGGAACTACAGTTCAACCAGTTTACTTGAATTTATGGATTCTAATTTTTAAAGCGAAGACGTTTTTGAAGCAAAGACTCATGTACATCTACAATGCTTTGTTTTATTTTATGAACGCAAATGAAGTTTTAAAATTGCTTTCGGAGTTATCATGGGGAATGGGTTATCTTGTAGGTAATTTGAAAACTCGACAAATGCAAAAAAATTATATAATGGCTTGAAAGAGCACACCAAAATAAGCAAGACTGTCGAATTTTAAGGTGCTATCTTTTTTTTTACAAAGCTTAAATATAAATTTTCAAACAAAAATACAGAGAAATGTATGTGGTGGGCACTGGCGAGTGATTTGTATGTAAAATTTGTCGAACCATAAATTGTTAGCTCATAACTTTGTCTGTACAGTCTGAATCTAAAATATCTGCTCAAAACTTTGCAAAGTTGTTAATTTTCCAGCCATGGCATTAGCTTTGGTGTCCAATGAATTTTAAATAATTTCCAAATTAAGTTACCTGTTGGCTGCATAATTTATCTCCATTCGCTGGTGATTGTGCACACAGCTACATTTCTCATTCACCATCTTACGGAAAAACCTGACTTTTCAACATTTAGATGAAGTCTTCAGTGATATTTTATGGGAAAATATGAGTTTTGGATTCAGTTAGCTTGACTATATTAAACCGAATAGACCAGTTGCAAACATGGCGCGAAATACAGTGTTTGTATGGGAATCCGATGCCAAATAATTTTCGTAAAATCGTATTTCTGAAATATTCACCATCTACAAACTTAAGATACCAGGTAAAAGATTAACTGATCAAAATATTAGGGATGTAGCTGTGCTGGGAAGTGTGCAATCATGTTTTCAGTTTTCCATACATAATGTCTGTAATTTCCTGCGGACTTTGACTCATTCAGTTGTTGTTACAAGACAAATGTGGCACGATTGCACGCTTTTCAGCACAACTACATCCCTCACATTTTGATCAGTTAATCTTTTACCTGGTATCTTAAGTTTGTAGATGGCGTATATTTCAGAAATTTGATTTTACGAAAATTATTTGGCATCGGATTCCCATACAAACACTGTATTTCGTGCTAAGTTTGCACCCATTTCCAAATGTTGGCGGAACTCGCTTGATAAGATGGCCATTTATCGCTTTGTTTCAATCCTCTGTATTTTAGCCAACGTCTAAGCTGTTCGACAGTATAATAATCGGACTCTCTTTCAAAATATAATACAGAAAAGCCATCATTTCTAGTAGAATAGTCAGAGGACGGACTGAAGTGCTGGTCAATCCTTGTAAGTTCTAACATGAAAAGTGGTTTGTTTGTCCGCATCTTGGTGGGGGGTCTAAATTTTGTGACGTCATCTGTGCGCAGCGCTATTGCCCAGAGGATGTGAAAAGATGCAAAAATGGATAAATGATCGAGAACTTACATAGAAATAACTCAAAACGTTATCAACAGTTATGTTTTCACTTTGCTATTTCCATGCGGAACAAGTACCAATAACAAGCAGATTTATTCAAGCCAGTTAATGTCCCACTCCAAGCAAACTAAATCCTAACACTATTATAAATTGAACTAATCCAAACCTTAACCCAACATTTAAATAACCCTAGCAGTAAACTCAGTAAAGCCAATTGCTCACTATTTTTGGGTGTTTAGAGCTACATGTAAGTCACTAAACAACACACAATTATATGCTGCTTCAATGGTCCTGTCAACTAATTAATGCAAAACCTCACCCTACATTTAAAAACACCCTAACCGTCAACAAGGGGTGCTCTGACAATAATTTTGGGTTGTTTAGAGCTATACTCAATAATTTTTGGTGTTTAGAGCAGCCTATAGTCACTAGAATTTTAGGTGTTTAGAACTTTAAGCCTCTAAACAACAAACAATTATAATGCTTCTTTAATGGTCCTGTTAACTAACTAATTCAAAACCTACCCTTACATTTAAAAACACCCTAACTGTCAACAAGGGTGCTCACTAAGTTTGGGTGTTTAGAGCTACATATATAGTCACTAATTTTGGGTGTTTAGGGCTAAGTCACTAAACAACAGACAAATGTAATGCTATCCAACATTTAAAAGACCCTAAAAATGTAAAAATGACCTAGGTAATCTTTTAAAATAGAAGTGATCTACGTTGTTTTAAAATAACCTAGGTTGTTTGAAAAACAACCTGAAATGAAAAACAACCTACAACATTTACATTGTACAACAAGTATACTCAAAATCATCATCATCATCAGCTTTATTTAAACATGATGGTATCTCATCATTTACAATCAATGCTCTTCCAGAGAGCCATATATAATACCTATACAGTAACATCTATACAATAAAAAATTACTGGTAAAACATCCATGCTAAGATAATAAATTACAAATGTGAGTGACACTAATTACTAACTACATTATTTTAATTGCTAATTCAATTCAATTACAATTAATAAAATGTTATGTAAATATATACTAAAACAGATTTAGTGGTACTACTTTAAAGCAGCTTTAAAAGACTTAAATGAGAGCTGAGTTTGGAGTTCATTCGATAGACTATTCCAAATGACAGCTCCACGATAGCTGAAGCTTCGTTTCGCAGCTTCAGTTTGAGGCCTGGGTACAAATAGATTATTTGAGCTGTTTCTTAAATAATGTGTATGGATGTTGATTCAAATACCCTTAATGTGTAGGATTGCTCTACTAAAAGTGTACTAATGGACTGGAGCATTTCATTTTGCGAGGGTTAATTTATAATATTATTTTTTTTCCCAGCTGTTGCTTCACCTTCACCTGTATCGTTGAGCACAAAAACCACCAAAATAACACCAAATGAGCCTCACAACCACACGACAAACATCTCGCTGATCATCGCTCTGTGCTTTGGTTTTCTCTTTTTGTTTGCTGTTATTGTTGTCATTGGAAGACCCTGGTTGGATTTCCTACACAGGCCACGTTATTCCAAAGTTGATTATCTTATGAACGGGCTGTAGCTTGTAGTTTGTAGTGAGTAGCGCACAAAACAAACCCAATCTGAGTCCAGATACACGTATTTCTAATAATGTTGTCATGGATATACATGTAGGACAAGGAGCATAGTCAATAGGACATAGCTATTTCAAATAAGGTTGTCAGTGAATTTGACATAACTCTAATGCAACCAGACCAATATGAAGCATGAGTAGAAGGTAAATTGAAGGTCTGTGTGCACCTCTGGATTTCTAACGAGACCAGAAACAACCACGAGGGCTGATAAAAGGCAGGACCTGGCTAATCCTCAGATCGAATTGGAATTTAGCATGTTGCTTTTTGCTGAGGGAGGAAAACCGGAGACCCTTGGAGCAAGGGCGTCAGATACCAACAAACTCAACTCACATATGGCACCGTGTCCGGGAATCGAACCTGGGCCACAGAGGCTCCCCATAAAGTGCAATAAAGTGACTCCTGATCCCATTCTAAATTCTCCTTCAAATTCTAATTTTCTAAGGGAGAATTTAGAACATGATCAGGAGTTCCTTACACCTTTATCACACACAGCCCTTCAATTTGCCATCTAATGTACTGGTAACAGCAAAATTCTGATAAAAAAATATACGTTTGTGCAGTTTAAATCAGGCAGGCAAGAAAAGATGACAGTGCTTCACTTGACGATTTCAGAATTTAAATCTGCTGTCCTATTCCTGTACTCCCTTTCGGTCTGGTTGCATTGGCTTGAGTTAAATTGACAGAAAACATGTTATTAAATACCGGTAGCTATGTACATGAATATGATAGTGGACATGACAAGATGAAAATTAACTGTTGTTATAACTATGCAACAACAGACATGTGGAATGGAAAAGTGAAGGGCTGTGTGCAACAAGGGCATAAGTGATTCCTGATCACATTCTAAATTCTCCTTCGATTTCTTTGTTTTCTAAGGGAGAATTTAGAATGTGATCAGGAGTTACAATACACCCTTGTTGCACACAGCACTTCAAATAGTATGTGTAATTCAAAAATGGATTCAACAGAAACCTGTTTGTCTTCCAGGTTTTTAAACAAATGAATTCACTAGACTTTTTCAGCTACAGCTATCCATTTCGTGTTGAAATATACCATGATATAGATATCTTCAGGACTCAAAATTGTGACTGATACGATCGCCAATGTGACTAAAACATTATGTGTGGCATCTAAAACTTGCCGATTAGATGTCAATTCAGCTAATAACATTTGCTGGCTGGCAACTATACATGTAGTCTGATTTTATTGCTAGTGTCCAAAAGGTGACGTAGCATTTTGTTTTTTGAGGTCTGGTTTTTTGTTGTACTTATGTACAATCTCTGTGACATCATTATTTGAAATAGGTGCATATATATAAAGTTAAATGACTGTTTTGTAAAATAGAGGTGTTAAATAATTAAGTTTTAAAACAACAGCCAGGGTAGAAAGGTATAACCAACATACAATATTACTGCAATAATGGTTGCAGGCAGAGAATAGATTGTAGATGGCAAAAGACAGACCCAAAGGTGTCATTCAACTTGCACCATTTATAGCTGGTGAGAGATGCTCAACAGATGTGTAATTCCGTTAGAAATTGAAAACAGGTTTCCAGGTAAACAACGAGGTTTCAGGGCTAGGGTTCCAGGCTTCACAGGTAAACAGAAGAGAAAAATGTAGAGAGAGAATTGAGGGTTTTATGGATTCTGAACCCATAACCTTCTGTCATCAAAGCCAATATGATGACCACTATACTAAACGAACATCCACCCTCGAAGTGTGACATATTCTCAGCTTAATGCTTGATTAGTACCTAGTTCTTTAGCGGTAAAGGGCAGTTTCAGTATCTGTTGAGCAATTCCTGTCGTTAAGAACTCTAACTGAATTGTTATAGTAGCTCTATCTGTAAATGGTAAACTGACGTTTTCCTAAGGAGAGAAAGTCACTCTGAAACTTGGCTAACAATCTCAGATCTTTCTTAAACAAATAATCATTTTTATGCCCTTGAAAAGTAGGGTTGATTATTTGATCTGTTCAACATGTTATTGGTTTTGTAATGTATTAATTTTGGTATTGATAGAGAAATAGCTGGAGGCATTTCTATTCATTGTTAAGGTAGCTATAATAATGCAGTGTTTCAATAATTATATATTGGGTATGTACAATGTATGGTTATAATTGAAGGGCTGTGTGGAAAAAGGGTGTAAGTGACTCTTGATCACATTCTAAATTCTCCCTTAGAAAACAAAGAAAGTAAAGGAGAATTTAGAATCTGACCAGGAGACACTTACGCCCTTTTTGCACACAGCCCTTCAATTGATAGTGTCACTTGATTAATTAAAACATGAAATCAGTAATTTTTTCAAGTAACCAATAATAAAAATAGAGTGGATTTTGTATGAGTAGGACAGAAATGTGGCATGTCCACAGCCTTACTGTTATTGTACTGTAACCGTGCTGTGCTGTAACTGTGTGTAATTTGATTGGATCAGAAAGACAACAATAAGAAAGCCATTTCAATGTCACTGTATAACTGCCGAGTAATAATGCTGTAAGTATTTGCTGTAACCTAGCCATTCATACAAAATCTGTTTTAATTAATAACTGTAATAGGGACGTTAGTTAAAATTGAACGATCCCATTCTAATCAGCATATGTATCATAAATTTGGGGGAAAAAACTAAAATCATATTGGATATAAAGTATACTTGGATAAAATCAATTAAGGGAGATTTAGAGGCTGAAGACAATTACATTGACTGTTTATTTCATATTTTATAAATCACATTAACTACTATGACAAAAAAAGTGCACATACATAAGTAAAGCTTACAGTGTGTTTGTGTTTTCAATACATATAGTTAGAACTCGTTTAGGAAACTTGTATGGCACCATGCATAGTGTTTTACAAGGTAGAAGTACCAATTAGCACTATATATAAATTAATTCAAGTAGCACTTGTCTACACATTTAACAAATAGAAGATGGTCTGTGTTAATGGCCATTTTTATACTTGCAGAGACCCATAATGCATTTAGGCGTATTTGGGAAAAGAAAACTTAGTGCATCATAGTTCATCAAGTATAAAAACGGGCACAAGACACATTATGTGACTGGATGTACTAAGTTTGGTAATCCATCCAAAACTACGCACTATCGAACTTAGGTCATCCAGTCGCATAATATGTCTTGTACCCGTTTTTATACTAGATGAACTAAGAAGACACAATAAGTTTTCTTTGCCCAAAAGAACAATAAGAAGTAGAACCCATTCCCTTTGACAAATGTGGCAGGATTTATTATCAAATTCGTCTCATACTTTGTTGTCTTTGCCCAAATATGTGTGCACATATACACATTTGCACTCAAGGTCTTAAATAGCATATTTTTTATAGTACAAAATATGATGGACAACCATCTTCTATTTGTTTTATAATTTCAATTTCCATATAATTATGTGAACCCTTAAGAAAATGAACAATATATATTGTTTCACTAGTTTCACACTAGCTAGTATCACTATCATTCTAATTTCTAGTACTGTTGAACTGCCACAAATTCACTATCTTTTTAATAATAATGTACTTGATGTTTTTCAGATAGTAGACTAAAGAAACATTTAATTCAAAATGTTGAGGCATGAATCAAAAACCAAACGGTAACAACAGCGGTAAAAAGAAAAGCCATTCTTCTGCTTGAGCATGCCTTATTTATAAACTGATACATAAGTCACAAGTTCACCATTTTCAGCCAATGAAATAATGCATTCTTATGATTGTGCTCTAGCTTATGTTATAAAAAATTGTTGTGATAATTTTAGGGTTTCCTTCTAGTGTATTTATTTTGTCATCACGAATATCGATTCAAGTGAATTGATGTATGGATTGAATATTTATTGATTTGACTGTTGTATCTAATTAACAAATAAAGAAGCCTTAGCCATGTTTTATACTATCATAAAACACGATGGGCATTTGAGAACATGAGAGAAATGTTAAAGCACAAGCCGAAGGTGCGTGCATTCAACATTTCTAGAGTGTTCTCAAATGACCGGAGTGGTTTATGATAGTATAAAACATGGATTTAAGGCTTCTTTATCTGTTTTATAATAATATATAGATTTACGCGCGCGATGAGAGGAAACCGCCAGTTGAAAACTATATAACATGGCTAACCATGTTATATACTCTGATAAAACATGGCTTCTTAGCCAATCAGAGCGTGCATACTATCGTATCTATATTATAATATGAGATAGAGATTTATATCTGCAAAATGTCAATGATGTGATATTGACCAGGAATTTACTGTAATTTCTTTCACTTTGTGAATGAAACTATTATTTGATTTTTATGAAATGTTTGTTAAATTCCCTGATACAAACTGTAATGATATCATAGGTCATTTATCTTTACCAGGATGTTTTGTATAATAAATGATTCCTAGTTTGACGTCACATTCATTAGCATTTGGGAGATATAAACCTCTATAACTTGTAGATGCAACTCAAATCAAGAAATATTCTACCATTCAACTATTCATGTGATGTAGAATCAATATTTGCAGCAACTAAATAAACATTAGGTGCACTTTAACATACACTTGCACCTATTTCAAAAAGGTTGCAGAAAATGTCCAACAACAAAGAACATCTCCAAACCAAAATGGTTTTGGGAGTTAAAAACTGTAACTAGACAAATATTGATGGCTCCTTGGAATCGTAGTTTATCCATAGCTGCACAGTTACGACCACAATCGATTTTGGTCTGGGAATGTTATTTGAAGGGCTGTGTGCAACAAGGGCATAAGTGACTCTTGATTGCATTCTAAATTCTCCCTTAGATAACAAAGAATTTGAAGGAGAATTTAGAATGTGATCAGGAGATGGGCCTTGTTGCACATACCCCTTATTTGTGACAGCCTTTTTTTTATAGTATACACTGGTGTAGACATGTATAATAGTATAGTTTACAATAGTGTATACTGGTGTCTGTTGTGAAGTGGAACAAACTTAACTGTTGAAAGGAAAAATCCCATTTTGTATTCAAAAATTACTGCCAGCATGCAGTGTGCAAGTGGTAAGCATTTTACCTCTTGCCACTGTGGCCATGCAGAGTTTGAGCCCCAGTAATATGAGTTGCGTTTGTAGGTATCTCACCCTTGCTCTGAGGGTTTTTCTCCGGTTTTCCTCCCTTCAGAAAACCCATAGGTGGCTCCTGTCATGTCCATGAGTCGGTGTGTACAGATACATTTACTCTGTGTTAGTCTCATTCTGCAGTTAACCCTTTCCCTACTGGACATGTTTGGCTCAGTTGGTGAAATCCTGAGTGCTAACTCAATCCTCCCCCCTCTGTTCAAGTTTGGCTAGCCCGGGGCAGTTAAATACTGCTGACTTTTTAAGCAGAGGGCTCAAACTTTTCCCACAATGCCATTTGGGAGAATTCTGTGCACTCGTTAGCGGTAGGTATGGCTACTTCGGTAGGGTTTCCAATGAAATGTGCTCTAATTTGGGAGAAAAAAGCCACTGCAAGAGAGCTAGAGGATGGCTGAAAAGTACTTGGTTTGCTTTTAGTAGGCCTTGTGAGGGGTTTCACAGGATGTTTCTGTTGTGTTTCTGCTTTAATTGAGACACATGAAATAATTCTTCACTGAAATCCTTGAAATTTTGCAGTTGGTTGTCTTTTCCCCCTGCTTATTACCTATTAGGATGTGTTTTTGTCACTTTAAAGCAACGGCTTGAGTCCAAATCACCGCTCTTGGCTGTAGGGGTAAAAGACTTATAAAAAAAACCTACAGGAGTCCCAGAGGGGGGGTCCCCTTGTGATTCTTTTTTGTTGATTACCCAGCATGCAATTGGAGGTTGGAGCAGGAAAACATGGTGGAGAGAAGTGCAGCTTTAAGAATAGCACGCTTCACAGTCGCACTGTGTGTTTTGTGCAAACAAACCTGGTGGTTCGAAAGATTAAAGGGGCTCTGTCATGAATAACATGCCTGGTTACTAAGCCGCCCAAAACTTGAAATCGTTCGCCAACGCTTTCAAGTTTGAAAAGCAAATATATCCCGAGGAGCTCACAACATTGATTCAATCCGTCTACATCGCAGCCATCTCTCATTTTAGTATATAGTAGTTTATCTTTCATATTTAGTTGTTCAAGTTTTATATTTACCAGAAATGTTCGTATTCAGATGTAGTTGTAATGAGATTTTGGGATGGCATCGACAAGAACTTCGAGCTTCAATGGCGGCTCAACTGCCATCTGGCCGTGATGGACGAAGAAAACAAATCTGGCCGCATAAAGATTTTGAAGAGCCTGAAAGAACACTGGAGAACGTGTCAGGAAATCCCACAAGAGTATAGTCCTTGTCTGGAACATTTACGAAGCCTGAAACGATTTCAAACACCGAGATGCGAGTTTCGTGTTTACATGCAGTGCCCGGGTTTCGGCGGCCAGTGAAATAATTTACGCTTCGGTTGTTCATTTCTGCTTGCATTTGTCCCCTTTAATACGTTTCTGACTACAAGAACTCTTGCATTTGTAAGTAATTTTAACTCCCTGAAAGTTGTAGAGAGAATAGATGAATACATTTTGTAGGTTCTCATCGAGAAAGCACAACTCGCATACGTAGAAATGTAGTTTACGGTAAAATACGGTAAATTCGACAACCGGTCACTGAAACTCGCCAGAATGTGTTTCTCTTCAGCCTGAATCTCCATTGCAGCAGTGATAACAATACAAAGATGTTTTTCTAACTGAATGCCTTCGAGCAAGAGCCAGTTTGTATTATAATATAACTGTCGTTGTATCGCGATCGCAAGGAACTGAAACTCATTACAATTTTTCAAGTGTTATGCATATCATTAAATTGCTTGAAACCTGTTCATGCGCATCTCATGACAGAGCCCCTTTAAAGAAGGTACTGTAACGACTGGAGTGCTGATTTTGTGTTTGCTTTTGATTTCAAGGGCGAATGGGAAGGATTTTGGAGGGCAATTTTCAGCTCCTCAAAATTGTTGAAAATCGGAGAAACGAAAAACGATCACCAAAACAAATGAGTTTTTCTCCAAAGTGGGAGAGTCAAGCGATCCCAGTTATAGCTGTGGCTTTGAAGTCATTCGTCCCTTGAAATAATATCGCAACATCGTATTTCCAGCGTGTCTAGGTTTGATGCAATATTTTTTCCCAGGTACATGCTTCATATTGGCCGCTTTTGGCCGCTCTAGTAGTGAAAGGGTTAATTAAAACATGAAATCAGTATTTTTTTCAAGTAACCAATAATAAAAATAGAGTGGATTTTGTATGAGTAGGACAGAAATGTGGCATGTCCACATCCTTACCGTTATTGTACTGTAACCGTGCTGTGCTGTAACTGTGTGTGTAATTTGATTGGATCAGAAAGACAACAACAATAAGAAAGCCATTTCAATGTCACTGTATATAACTGCTGAGTAACAGTGCTGTAAGTATTTGCTGTAAGCTAGCCATTCATACAAAATCTGCTTTAATTAATAATTACTGTAATAGGGATGTTAGTTAAAATTGAACGATCCCATTCTAATCAGCATATGTATCATAAATTCGGGGGGGAAAACTAAAATCATATTGGATATAAAGTATACTTGGATAAAATCAATTAAGGGGGATTTAGAGGCTTAAGACAATTACATTGACTGTTTATTTCATATTTTATAAATCACATTCACTACTATGACAAAAAAAGTGCACATACATAAGTAAAGCTTACAGTGTGTTTGTGTTTTCAATACATATAGTTAGAACTCGTTTAGGAAACTTGTATGGCACCATGCATAGTGTTTTTGGTAGAAGTACCAATAGACCTCATTCATAAGGGGCGTGGTCTCTGTATTTTAACAGTTTAGCCACATGTTCAATATACGAAAAACAACATCCTTGCCATGCGAACGAGCATACCAACATTGGTGATTCTGTAGAATTTGAGTGTTGTAGCATAAAAGGCTGTAAAGTTACAGCGATTTGAAATTAGAGAGATTTGTATGAGAAAAACCATGTAGGCCTTTACAGCCTCGCTTTCATGTATTTTCTACATTGAAAATGCCAATAACTCGACAGCAATTTGAAACATTGCAATCAAACTGTGGTCAATTACTAATTTAGGTACGATCTTTCATGTGGTAGCAATAGTTTCTCTGTACACATTAATCTTCCATTTTATGCAAATTAAGTGGCGGCCATTATGAATGAGGTCTATTAGCATTATATATAAATTAATTCAAGTAGCACTTGTCTACACATTTAACAAATAGAAGATGGTCTGTGTTAATGGCCATTTTTATACTTGCAGAGACCCATAATGCATTTAGGCATATTTGGGAAAAGAAAACTTAGTTCATCAAGTATAAAAACGGGCACAAGACATATTATGTGACTGGATGTACTAAGTTTGGTAATCCATCCAAAACAACGCACTATCGAACTTAGGTCACCCAGTCGCATAATATGTCTTGTACCCGTTTTTATACTAGATGATGAACTAAGAAGACACTAAGTTTTCTTTGCCCAAAAGAACAATAAGAAGTAGAACCCATTCCCTTTGACAAATGTGGCAGGATTTATTATCAAATTCGTCTCATACTTCGTTGTCTTTGCCCAAATATGTGTGCACATATACACATTTGCACTCTAGGTCTTGAATAGCATAATTTTTTATAGTACAAAATATGATGCACAACCATCTTCTATTTGTTTTATAATTTAATTATGTGAACCCTTAAGAAAATGAACAATATATATTGTTTCACTAGTTATCACTATCATTCTAATTTCTAGTACTGTTGAATTGCCACAAATTCACTATCTTTTTAATAATAATGTACTTGATGTTTTTCAGATAGTAGACTAAAGAAATATTTAATTCAAATGTTGAGGCATGAATCAAAAACCAAACGGGTAACAACAGTGGTAAAAAGAAAAGCCATTCTTCTGCTTGAGCATGCCTTGTTTATAAAAATACATAAGTCACAAGTTCACAATTTTCAGCCAATGAAATAACGCATTCTTATGATTGTGTTCTAGCTTATGTTATAAAAAATAGTTGTGATAGTTTTAGGGTTTGCTTCTAGTGTATTTATTTTGTTATCACAAATATCGATTCAAGTGAATTGGTGTATGGATTGAATATTTATTGATTTGACTGTTGTATCTAATTAACAAATAAAGAAGCCTTAGCCATGTTTTATACTATCATAAAACACGATGGGCATTTGAGAACATGAGAGAAATGTTAAAGCACAAGCCGAAGGTGCGTGCTTTCAACATTTCTAGAGTGTTCTCAAATGACCAGAGTGTTTTATGATAGTATAAAACATGGATTTAAGGCTTTATCTGTTTTATAATATAGATTTACGCACGCGATGAAAGGAAACCGCCAGTTGAAAACTATATAACACGGCTAACCATGTTATATACTCTGATAAAACATGGCTTCTTAGCCAATCAGAGCGTGCATACTATCGTATCTATATTATAATATGAGATAGAGGTTTATATCTGCAAAATGCCAATGATGTGATATTGACCAGGAATTGACTGTAATTTCTTTCTCTTTGTGAATGAAACTATTATTTGATTTTTATGAAATGTTTGTTAAATTCCCTGATACAAACTGTAATGATATCATAGGTCTTTACCAGGATGTTTTGTATAATAAATGATTCCTAGTTTGACGTCACATTCATTAGCATTTGGGAGATATAAACCTCTATAACTTGTAGATGCAACTCAAATCAAGAAATATTCTACCATTCAACTATTCATGTGATGTAGAATCAATATTTGCAGCAACTAAATAAACATTATAAAATTAGGTGCACTTTAACATACACTTGCACCTATTTCAAAAAGGTTGCAGAAAATGTCCAACAACAAAGAACATCTCCAAACCAAAATGGTTTTGGGAGTTAAAAACTGTAAGACAAATATTGATGGCTCCTTGGAATCGTAGTTTATCCATAGCTGCACAGTTACAACAACAATCGATTTTGGTCTGGGAATGTCATTTGAAGGGCTGTGTGCAACAAGGGCATAAGTGACTCTTGATTGCATTCTAAATTCTCCCTTAGATAACAAAGAATTTGAAGGAGCACATACCCCTTATTTGCCGTTTATATGTGACAGCCTTTTTTTTATAGTATACACTGGTGTAGACATGTATAATAGTATAGTTTACAATAGTGTATACTGGTGTCTGTTGTGAAGTGGAACAAACTTAACTGTTGAAAGGAAAAATCCCATTTTGTATTCAAAAATTACTGCCAGCATGCAGTGTGCAAGTGGTAAGCATTTTACCTCTTGCCACTGTGGCCATGCAGAGTTTGAGCCCCAGTAATATGAGTTGCGTTTGTAGGTATCTCACCCTTGCTCTGAGGGTTTTTCTCCGGTTTTCCTCCCTTCAGAAAACCCATAGGTGGCTCCTGTCATGTCCCTGAGTCAGTGTGTACAGATACATTTACTCTGTGTTAGTCTCATTCTGCAGTTAACCCTTTCCCTACTGGACATGTTTGGCTCAGTTGGTGAAATCCTGAGTGCTAACTCAATCCTCCCCCTCTGTTCAAGTTTGGCTAGCCCGGGGCAGTTAAATACTGCTGACTTTTTAAGCAGAGGGCTCAAACTTTTCCCACAATGCCATTTGGGAGAATTCTGTGCACTCGTTAGCGGTAGGTATGGCTACTTCGGTAGGGTTTCCAATGAAATGTGCTCTAATTTGGGAGAAAAAAGCCACTGCAAGAGAGCTAGAGGACATCAAGTCTGAGGATGGCTGAAAAGTACTTGGTTTGCTTTTAGTAGGCCTTGTGAGGAGTTTCACAGGATGTTTCTGTTGTGTTTCTGCTTTGAGACATGAAATAATTCTTCACTGAAATCCTTGAAATTTTGCAGTTGGTTGTCTTTTCCTCCTGCTCATTACCTATTAGGATGTGTTTTTGTCACTTTAAAGCAACGGCTTGAGTCCAAATCACCGCTCTTGGTTGTAGGGGTAAAAGACTACCGGAGTCCCAGAGGGGGAGACCCCTTGTGAATTTTTTGTTGATTACCCAGCATGCAGTTGGAGGTGGGAGCAGGTAAATGTGGTCGAATGAAATGCAGTGTAAACATCGGCGTGGTTCACAGTCGTTTGGTGGATTTTATGCAAACAAACCTACTGGTTGGAAAGATTAAACAAGGTACTGTAACGACTGAGTGGTGATTTTGTATTTGCTTTTGATTTCAAGTGTGAATGGGAAGGGTTTTTTGAGCCGATTTTCAGCTCCTCAAAATTCGTGAAAAGCGAAGAAATGAACAACAATCTCCAAAACAAATACGTTTTTCTCCAAAGTGGGAGAGTCAAGCGATCTCCGTTACAGCTGTGGCTTCGAAATCATTCATCCCTTGAAATAATATCACAACATCGTATTTCCAGCATGTCTAGGTTTGATGCAATAATTTTCTCCAGGTACATGCTTCATGTTGGGCGGTGCAGGAGGGAAAGGGTTAAATACTATTGAGGTATAAAACTTCATTCAAAAACTCATGAATAATTAATGAGCATTTTGTCCAATCAGATGAAGCAAATCAGTCTTGATAAAATCACACCTTTATACCTGATAAAATCTCATTCTAAAATGCCAGAGGGAAACGGGGTTAATGATTGAGACAATGGAATTTCTATTGATGTTTCAGCTTTCTCATTGAATTGCTAATTAGGATGAACGTTTTATATAAAGAATACTAATGAACATGAAATTCTATATAAAGTTTCATCCTAATTAAGAATTCACTGATAAAGACCAAAGAGAAAAAAGTACACGGAACATAAGGTACCTAGATAAAACATTTTGTACTAAATTTACTAATATCAGCAGACTACCGACATGCAGATAATATTTTTTAAATGAAGTTATCCAACTACCATTACTTGTTTACCGAGCCACTGTTTAGTTCCAACTCAAAGCCGTAAAATAATAAAAACGTGCATTAAACTTACATATTTTGTGCCGGAGCCAAAAATTTAGAGTCTGCCGTCATGTCAGTCACATCGCTTTCCAAGTCTTGAACTTTATCGAGGTAAACCACGACACCAAATCCTTCAAGTGCAGGTTCTTCTTGCATTGCCAAACGCC